>CM019148.1:292967753-293426575 GCA_009733165.1 Naja naja
TTTGTGTGGCCAGGTATTGACAAAATGGTTGAAACTGGGTTGCATCTTGTCCCAACTGTCAGGTAGTCAGCCTGCCCCACTCTCGCCCCACACAGAATGGGAATGTCCTAGGGGCCCATGGTCAGGATTCAGATTGATTTCGCTGGCCCTACCAGAGGTCACACCTTCCTTATTATAGTAGATGCATATTCCAAATGGCTAGAGGTTCATCCCTATGGCATCCACCACAACTGATGCTGTATCAAGCAGCTTAAAAGCTTTTTGTAACCAACGGGTTACCTGATGTTCTTGTCTCTGACAATGGTCCTCAATTTACATCCAACCTTTTTGAATCCCATCTAGCACAACTGGGTATCAGACATGCTGACAGCCCCTGGGCACCCTTCCTAACGGCAGACTGGAACGAATGGTACGTTTTACCAAGGAAAGCTTCAGCAATTGGGTCCTGGGACATCACTGAGAAAGTTAAAAACTTCTTAGTGTTCAGCACATCACTCTAACCCATCAACTAACTTATCCCCAGCAGAGTTGTTGATGGGTGAGGAAACTAAGGTCTCTTCCCTTGACCGCTTCATCCCACTTACCACCCAATGCACCCTAGATTCCACTAGCAAAGTTCGCCACGTTCAGTGTGGGTGATTCTGTTTATGCTAAGAACCCTTATGGGTGAACTTTCATGGATTCCTGCTGAAATAACTCAAATCACAGGCCCTCATTCTTACAGGTACAAACAGAGGATGGAGTCCTCTGGAGCAGGCACATTGATCAACTTAGATCCAGGTTCTCTCAGGAACACGCAATTGTTCCTCTCTAGGTTCCCATACCTAATGCCTTTCTAGGGGAGGGGAGGAGCATGAGGATAATCAGCAAGCAAGAATCAACCCCATGTGTAACGAGCCATTACGACAGGAACCATCCCAAAACCTGTCACAATGCCAAAATCCATCCTTACAAGTGGAAGATTGCACATCACTACCTGACTTGGGTGCTGACATTGGGTTGGAGATGGGTTGGGAGGAGAGACCAGATTCTAACAATCAAACAGGGTCTTCTTTCAGTGGAAGCCTGAGTAGGGAAATCTCAACAGACACATTTCCTCTCTCACTGGGTGAGAACATTAAAACTTCTGAACCACGAAGGTCTCAACGTACACGTAAGAGCCCCACCTATTTAAAAGAATACATTAGATAGGTTGTGGTTTGAGTATGGACTGAACCTAGTGGGGAGCGGTGTTATGTATGCAGGTTTGAATGTCATTGGTTTAGTTTGAACTCTTCTTGTAAAATGTCAGAAATGATTGTTTTATAAAGTGCGGGAAAATCCTGCACTCTGATTGGCTGGAAACTACAGCTGCTGGCTATAAGTAGCAGCCGCAGCGCAGCCAAATCGGGTCTGTTATGAGCTGTAGTCACTAATAAACTCTTCACTGAAGCACTCTGCATCTGACACTTCATGCAAACTTAACATAAGTTTTAAAAAATCTCTTTCAAATAGGTAGTACTTAGCTCTACTGGTTAGAATTCATCTCCAAGGTATTTTTTTATTAATGGTGTGGAAATAAGCTGCAGTGTGGCACATTACTTTTATGTTTTCTCTCTGTTTCTCACATATACACACCAATTTCATAGATGCTTATAACTTTTTAGGTGCATTATTTTAAGCACTTTGATAAAGGAAGCCAGATTAAACCCAACCTTAATGTCCCTATTTCTACAGCTAGACTACCATAACTGGGAAATAAAGCATAGTGGAGACCATGTTGATTGGCTGGTGCGAATGGCAATCAGGAAGTAGTGAAGTAAATGTTAAGCCATTTTATTTTCATTTCCAGTTCTTATGATTGCTTCCCAAGTTCAGTTTTTTTTCTGGTTATGGAATTCAGAAAGTCATAGAATGTTCAAGAAGTGGATACATAAAAACTGAATCTTAAGCAAAGAAGAAATGTAATTATAATGGCAAAGAGAAACTTAGCAAACTGACTTCTGATTTATTGATGTTCTGGGAAGGAGAGTTAGAATGGCATATTTTAAATAGTTGTTGAAGAATTAAAGAGACAAAAGGAGCAAGATAGAAATGGTTGTTGAGAAACATTTTTTTCCCAGGGAGAAAAGTAGTTGAATTTAATTTACTGCTAAATCTTAGCTTACGTAGGAAACAATTTAAAGTAGATTAGATAGATACATTTTCCCCTCTGGAAATTAACTATAACATTCCAAAAGAAAAAGTGGAAAACCAATTTGTTTTATTGTCAAGAAAACAATATAGATGTGATCATTTAATTACCAGGACTCAAGTTTAAATGGAATTTTACTTCTGTATAGTAAATTTCTAAAACAGGGGTGTCAAACTCATGGGCCGAGGATGGATGCATCACGTGCTAGCCCCGCCTCCACCTGGTTTAGTGAAGGGGGGAAAATCCCAATATGTCACGTGATGCAACCGTGATGATGTGAGTTTGACACCCCTGTTCTAAAACTATCTCAAAATCTATATTTCTTTTTTAGGTGAAACATATTTTTTTAAAAAAATAAATATGATTTCAACTAGGGAAGGAAGGATTTAGAGCATCACGCACAGGCCAAGCCTACCCCAGCTCCACAATGTAAAAAAAATAGCGATATGTCACACTATATCACCTGATTTGATTGAGTTTGACACCCATGTTTTAGAGCTACCTTCCTATGCACTGAAGTTCCTATGAAAACTCAGAGGTCTTATACATGTAACAAAATGAGGAGGGAGAAATGATGTGGCTTTTTTAATTATGTACTTTTAGCTTGGATACTTCACTTGTATAAAACCTGTCAGTGGAGATTTGTCAGAAGATTCCCTACCAGTCACTTCAGCATAGCAGTGACAAAACTATAGAAATCTATTATCATTTGTAAAGACCTTCTTCTTCCATTTAACTCAAGCCAAATATTTCTTTTTTACTAGCTCAGAGTAGTCTTAAGAATCATCCACATCTTAAAATCAAATAATCATATGATAATATCACTTTGGTTTATGGCTGGATACTTCCATATGGAAGATCATAGTATACCTTGAACATGTTTATTAAGCATGGTTTGATATCATTTTACATAGCACATTTTTATCTTGAATATTCCCTTTCACAAACACCTGTTTTCGCATGTTGACAAAAATATATATTTCCTTATATAATTTAATAAATTTATAATTTATATGTGTGTGTTTTTCTCTTGCTACTAGAAAGGAGAGGCAATTTGGTCTGGGGGTTAAGGCACCAGGCTAAAAAGCAAGAGACTGTGAATTCTAGTTCCAACTTAGCCATGAAAGCCAGCTGTTGACTTTGGGCCCATCACTCTCTCTCTCAGCCTAACTTACCTCACAGGGCAGTAATGGGATTCAATTTTTTTTACTACCAGTTCTGTGGGCGTGGCTTGGTGGGCGTGACAGGGGAAGGATACTGTAAAATCTGTATTTGCCAGTTCTCTGAACTATTCAAAATTTTCTCTACTGGTTCTCCAGAACTGGTCAGAACCTGCTGAATACCTCTGTCACAGGGTTGTTGTTATGGGGAAAATAGGAGGAGGAAAATATGTTGGATAGATTCAACCACCTTTGGCTGTTTCCTATTGGTCACCTCATTGAACATGAATTGTCTCATTCATTCTTTGAATTCTTTTTATTGATATCTTTCTCTTGGCAGAAGCTAGGTTCCAAAACAAAGAATAAAAAGCTATAGACCCACAATATGGGTAACCCTTAGGAGCCACTGCCAAACCACCTCTATACTTCCTAATATAGGAATTATATTTCTAGACTTTGGAGTTGTTTTTACAAAGCAATTGAAACACAACTATTAAAAATACTTTCATGATGAGAAAAAAATAATGCAAGCTGTCACAGTCAAGATTTTTGAAATGGGTTTATTACAGTCATTACTGCTCTTCAATAAAAAGAATGAAACCCTCTGGAAAGAGATCAGCCAGGCCAGCTTTAACCGCAATCATCTTTGCCTGATTATCTGGAAGAGGTGATGAACTCTTTAGCCTTTCATTTACCCCACTGATTTTTCAGGAACCCAGGAGAACTTTATATTTTAAATTCCCCATTGGTCAAAGAAAAAATCAATATAAGTTGCTTCTAGGGTTATGAGGGGAAACAAAGACAAAAAACAGTCATAAAATGACTGTTTAATGAAAAAAAATCTTCTGTACCAGTCTAAAACCAGAATGCTGTTTTCTAAGAGTGAGATACTCAGCAATAGCAAACTTGAAGAAGAAATTTATTGGGCCAGTAAAATCTCACTGTAAATATTAAAAACATGGAATGAAAAGTCAAAAGGTTTTTTGACTTTCCATTCGGCCATCATCAACTTTGATTTCTAGAGGCCTCAATATGTACACTACTTTCAGCAGCAGCCTTTTATGGGAAAAGCATGAGACACCTTTTTGCCTTCCAAACGCAGCTGGTGATAATTAAAAAGACAGCTTTTATGTTTTCACCCATTTTGATGCAAGAATAAGACACACCATTAACAGAATAAATGTTAGACTTGCCCAGTTTTCAAACTGGAAGTGTTGCTGCACCTTTCACAGCAGGTTTACATGCAGAATGATGCTCACTTGGTAAAGTCTAAGATATTTGATAATCAATCACTTGAAATGTTTCCATCAAACTCAAAAAACTTGGAGCCATTTTCTTTAATTTCACCTTGAAAACAACATTGCAAAAGCTCAATTAAAGACTGTCTTTGGTCTCCCACCTCCCGCTACTGCTTTCCTCTTACCCATTTAATACTCTCTTCTATTTGAGAACAGAGATTATGGCCGCTGTTGGACTCTCTTTGATCAGGAAAATTGTACACAAAAGCTGAACTCATATGCCATGCCAAGTCATAATATGGTTGGGTTGTTTTTGGCTTCTTGTGGTGTGGACCCAGCAGTGAAGGCTTGCATAGCAGGTTTTTGAATTAGTGTGATGTATGAACCCAGGAATAATGTTTCACTGCTGAAGATAATAAGTTCATTTACAAGCTTCTTTGAATTTGTGATTAATTATCCATGCTTCACAAAATTGTGGCTCTGTGCAATCTAAAGCCCAATCAGTCACTAAGCTCTATGAGCACTATTTACAGCCAATAAGAGACTCAGTGAATTGTATCAACTTGTATTCTAGTCATAACTGTTCAAGAAGGGAGTTTGATTTGATGATTGATGGGAGGAGGAGTTGCCACTGAACCATCCGCATTAAATGAGCAAGGTGAAGTGTGTCCCCTGAAGGAGTTTAAAAGTCATTAAGACAGCTGAAACCATAGAATCAAAGCCCCATCCTTTGTAATGTGTATTGCACATAAAAATGGTCAAAACTTCGTGTGTGGTCATAGCTGCCATTGTGGCTTTTTCATGCCCTACCCTCTGTAGATGCCCCTGTACCAGGTCATAGCATAGGAACCTCTCTACTCTAAGTGCCACTAGCCCAGGAATATCTGACCAGGTCTCTAATGTACAATCCAGAATAATTCCTAATTTATATGAATGATAGCAGCACTAAATTACATACTGGAATGCAAGGAGGAAGAACCAAGTGTTCCCCTACAATACAGGTGTCAAACTTGCAGTGTCATATTGCAGTCATGTGACATATTCTGACATTTTCCCCTTTTGCTGAGCTGGGGTGGATGTGGCCTGTGCATGACGCATCTGGCTGCGGGCCACCAGCTTGATACCCCTGCCCTACAAGGAAAATGCTTTAGAAGTATATTGAGGATATTAAAATGAGTTCAAAGTGCATTGTTTGTGTTCCGGGAAAATTCCCAATAGACTTCATTGTGATATCTACTCTTCATTTCCTAAATCCTGACTGCTACCTGAATTATAGGTGAAACTCAAAAAATTAGAATATCATGCAAAAGTTCATTTATTTCAGTAATGCAACTTAAAAGGTGAAACTAATAAATGAGATAGACTCATTACATGCAAAGCAAGATAGCTCAAGCGTGATTTGCCATAATTGTGATGATTATGGTTTACAGCTCATGAAAACTCCAAATCCACAATCTCAGAAAATTAGAATATTATATGCAATCAATAAAACAAGGATTGTACATAGAACTATATCGGACCTCTGAAAAGTATAAGCATGCATATGTACTCAGTACTTGGTTTGGGCCCCTTTTGCAGCAATTACTGCCTCAATGCGGCGCGACATGGAAGCTATCAGCCTGTGGCACTGCTGAGGTGTTATGGAAGACCAGGATGCTTCAATAGCGGCCTTCAGCTCTTCTGCAATGTTCGGGCTCATGTGTCTCATCTTTCTCTTGGCAATGCCCCATAAATTCTCTATGGGGTTCTGGCAAGGCGAGTTTGCTGGCCACTCAAGCACAGTAATCCCACGGTCACAGTAATCCCATCATCACAATTATGACAAATCACGGCTTGAACTATCTTGCTTTGCATGTAATGAGTCTATCTCATATATTAGTTTCACCTTTTAAGTTGCATTACTGAAATAAATGAACTTTTTAAAAAATTACATTTATATGCCGCCCTTCTCCAAAGACTCAGGTGGCTTACAACTTTTGCACAATATTCTAATTTTTTGAGTTCCACCTGTATATGACCTCAATTCAGGAATACACAATCTGATCTGGAATAATATGAATGGTTACCAAATGGCACCAGACAGGTAGAGTTTCCACTACCTGCAACTGTGTGACAGATAGACAGCTTTCCATGGGTTCAAGTACTGTGTTAGTGCATTCATATTTTGGATTACAAAAATCTGAATGACCACTAGATGGCAGCAATGTGCTCTGCATCTTTTTTCTGACATGCAGAAACACTTTCCACACCAGATTTGGTAGCCTTATTCAAGCTGGTTTTGCTTTGACTTCTGCTCTGAGTTACTGACTGATATGTGTATGACTGTAGTTCATCTGAGAACTTGCCTGCTTTTTATAATATAAACATTTGTATAATATGGTTTTATCTATTTATTCACTGTTTTAGCTTTGTTGCACTCTGTGCAGTCACTTTTAGTGAGATGGGTGGCTATATACATTAGTTAAATAAGTTAGACCAAAAATAGGTCTTAAGCAAAACACATCAAACTAATTCTTGTGTATGAATATTCCCCTATGCCTCTTTCTCCTCCCTATAATTTAACATATTGATATTTAAGCTAAAATGCTGCCAGTATTCTGGAACAACCAGGGAGACTAAAGGCAGTCTCCCTCTGGTCAAGCCAGCAGGACTTGAGTTATAATGATCACATTGAAGGTCATTTGTGGCTTGTTTAAAGGCCATCCAGTTTGAAGTCCACACATATTGGAAGGACAATGAGCAATCCAGGAAAATCAACCATCATTGAAGTGGCACAAGCTCTGCGGCATTTGGACATACTAGGGAGAAACTCAGTGAGTGATGCTTTTCAACAGGATGTTCCAAACTAAACTGGATCCTTTGCAGAAGCAGGAAACAGATGTGCTGTATCCCTGAAGAGCACTGGAAGAACAGTTTGTCACTTTGCACAGCTGCCTATCCGCAGTCACTAGGAAATAATTACTCTCGGATGCTGTAAGGATTACAAATACCAAGTCTTGACAGTGTTTCCTGAAAATGCCATAATTCCTATTGGATGGTCCCTGTGAATGAAATGATAAGATGGTTGATTCCAGGTTTAGTACCCTTTTTTTAAGGACAGAAAGAGAGCTAAGATTATTTACTTGATCCAATTACAGTGCGTGGCAAAACCTGCACAGAATTACAGCAGTATTTTTATTTAGATTGTCCAGCACCTGATTTCAGCAAGCAACAGGTGCCAAAACCCACACAAAAGCTGTTTGTTCAATGCTAGCCAAGATTTCATATATATATGTGTGTGTGTGTGCACATACACATCTACAAAACACACATCCACATGCATAAAGGTCAGGTTTTTTTAAATAGCTATTGTTTTAAAAAAATGTTCAGAATGTTCTTTCTTCAAAATAAAAGGAATCTGCAGATCATATTGCAAGATAAATGGAAAAGATAGGAATTAAAACCTCTTGTGAAAAATAGGAGGGAAATCATTAGAGAAGTCGGGGAAGTATTGTGTTTAACAAAAGGATTACCATTAAAGGGATTACAGACATGGTCAGAAATTGAACATACATTTATTAGAAAGCAAATGGTCACATTTTATATAGTACCAGGATGGTTTCTGCTGATAAAGTTTGCATTTGTCTCTTTCTGCTCTGTTTCCAAGCAAAACACAAGCATAGCCATCCACCATATTATTTTCTGAAAACAGCACAAGGCCTACATGGAGCACTGAGGCACTTTGAAATGAAAATGAAATTTCTGTCTGGTGTTGTTTTCCTGTTTTAGCAACTTTTTATATAGTTCTTTGATAGCAGTTAGAGCATCCCTGCTCTAAATCTGCTTGACTGCTGACTTTAGTTCTGAGAACAAACAATAGACAGGTAGCCTATATGTCAATGCTTTGCCTTATAAAAGCAGGTTTTGGTCTCCTTAGGTATTTTGTCCGGAAGAATGGCTTGGTTCAAAGTTTTTGATGGTAGTTCTACTTTGTTTTGTATAGAGATACTGAAAGTCAAATATTGTTTGAGGAAAGCATGTTCTGTTCATGTTCCTAAAAGGCTATAGCAGCAAAATAGAACGTTAAAAACAAATATTTACCAGGGTTCCTTGAAACTGTTCTCCAACTGTTTTAATTCTGCATGTGACTCAAACTTCTTATTAAAGAAAGACGCATATCATCTGCTTTTTAAAGAGACCCTTCAAATACTAGATAAGTTTTCTGCGAGACCTAAGAAAATAACATATTTCTATTAGGGTAAATTTTTTCTATTAGGTTGTAAGTGTTCAGAATTTGTGATCAAAGCAAAGATCAAATATTGATTTCACCCACCCTCTGGCTAGCTTTCTGGTGGACCATTGCTGGGATATAGAAGATTGCCAGGTTTAAGTCCATTCAGTTGAATTTTTTTTTATTTTTTTTTATTTTTTATTTTTAATTACATTTATATGCCGCCCTTCTCCGAAGACTCAGGGCGGCTTACAATTTCTGGGATACAACCCAGTGTGCTCAGCAATAGCCTTCATTCCATTGCATATGCCTGCTTATTACTAAGCGGCATTTTTACAAGGTCAGCTAATTGCCCCCAACAATCTTGGGTCCTCAATTTACCTACCCTGAGAGGATGGAAGGCTGAGTCAACCTTGATTACTTCAACCTTAAGGTAGGTGGCGATGGAACAAACTGGGTGTACTTGTACAACATGGTTAACTGAACCATGGTTTACTCAGTTAATATATTAGTTGAAATATAGTAGCTAAAAATAATGACTCATTTGTGATTTATTGTATCATGTGAACATAACCAGTGTTAAATGCAGAACTGTCTTCTTCACGATTTCACCAAGCAACCAGATAGTGAAAGAAACCTGTTCTCTTCTGGATGGCATTCATATGACTCACTGAATCACTAACTACCCAATTCTATTTGTAGCCTAGTATCCACATATGTGATGTGAACCCAGAAAATTGTATTCATTGAATAAATTAAGTTAACCACAGGTAAAGTTTCATGCAAATACAGCCTTTGTTTCAGAAGTGTAAAAAGTATTTCTTTCAATAAATAAATATTAAAAATATTTATTGAAACCATGTGTTTGGGATAGCAAAATCCCATGGATTTCTTCATTGCAATTTAGAGCTACTGCTTGGAAAAGGAAATATGGGTTAAACTACCTATTATAATATATATTTTTAAAAAGAAAAGTTTTACACTCTTATTTTTTCTTCAATACAAAAGTGGCCATAGAATGAGAGATGTTTACAGGAGGATTAACCTCTAAATATACTTCCAATATAGAATTTATGTCATTTTCTTATTAAAAATTAAGTTCCCCAAAACTAAACTTGTCTCTAGTTTTTTTTTAAATCTAGATGATCACTAGGTAGCAGTAAAGAGGTAAATGCCACTTTTGCTATTTACCACCTGATAATCTGGTTATCAGATTTTTACCACCCAGGTCTAAATATGTACATCTTCCAATAAACAATGTACACCCCATTCATATCAAGAACTTATTCTGTATATACTATGTGTGATCTTCCACCTCCTGGAGGAAGGAGCAAGCATATAGCAGGGAGAGGGATTTTAATTCTGATTGGTAATGGGCCTGGCAGTTATTTAAATTTACCTATGTAGCACAAATATGTCACCTCAAGAAAGCTCTAATGGCATCTTTTAAAATATATGTCATTAAAAAAGAAAGTGGATGGCTACCTCTAATTATGACTCACTTCCAAAGGTTTTATATAACATGAGCAGCAACTTTAAGAGCTACATTAATGGAGTGTTGAATAGCATACTGGCTTTATGGTGTTATTTGTGCAATGCTGCTATGACCTGAACTAAGAAGCTCTAGTGTTTCCAAGCAAAATTGAATTGCGAATGAATTTTGGAGACTCAGGCAAGGAAATTGCCTATTTGCTTCTACATAATGCTTTATTGAATTATCCTTTATTTTTGGACTTTGTTTTGTTTGTCCAACCATTAACTGATAAGATTTTGCAAAATGAAAGTAAATTATGGAACAATTGTTTCTCATTGCAAATGCTTCATGCCAGTAGTCCCAATATTTATTCTTTTTGAAACTAGGCTCCAGACAGCTATTCATATTTACTATTAGCAGAATACTTTAAGGTTACTGAAAACATGGTCCAGCTTCTTATGGATGTTGAAGTGGATGGATGTTGAAGTGTGGTTTTTAAATTTAAATTTAAATGTATTAATTTCCTAAATCCATCACACATATGTTCAGATTTGCTGAATGCAATACATCCAGGTCATGTGGAGAAACTGAATATATTTCATAATAATTTTAATATCCAAAACCATTGGTTTTGTATTGGCTATTGCAATTGTGTATCAACAAGCCATTGTGGTATGTAGTACTCCAAAGTATTATTATTGACTAAATTAATTGTGGCTTAGTCAACAAACAATGAAGGAACATGACCAATAAGGATTCTGCAGCAGTTTTAAAGTAGCTCCTGGTCTTAGCATCCCCACCTCATACAATCATGAATGTTTGCTAGCTGAGCCGATTGATTGATTAAAAGATCATGGCATAAGAAATCTTGAAACTTCTGTATTCAAGGGTGAGACACTAGAACAACACTGGTCTTTGTAGCAGTCTGTTTTTTCATTTGCTGGAACTCATGCTGCATTCTGCCTCGAACAATTTCATTTTAAGAGTTTTGATAGATTACACAGGCAGCCTTATTAGTTAAGCAGATCATATTTCTAAGCAGATCATAATTCTTCCAGAATCATGTCATATCATAACTGGAGTTTAAAAGTTAAAAGGACTATTTAGGTATTCAGTACCAGCCTTCTTTAATACAAAAATCTAAATTAAAGTATCCCAGAATGGGACAACTCATGATGACCAACTCACTATGGCCAAATCACCATGGACAGCTTGTTGCAGCCAATTTATCACAGCCAGTTCACCATGGGACAACTTGCCATGGGACAATTCAACAATTCAATTATTTAAAATAATTTTAAAAAATTAAATGTTGTAATTCACATTTTACTTTGTCCCTCCTTTTGCATCTTTTATTTAATAATTCTATTCCACCATTTCTTCTATATTAGTATAACTCTTGTCCCATGGCGAATTGTTCCATAGCAAGTTGGCTAAGGCTAGTTGTCCCTCAGTGACTTGACCCTGGCAAGTTGTCCCAGAGAGGTGGCTGTCCAATATTTGCTCTAATACATCCTGTGAATGAGGGCCATCCCCTCTCTAATAGATTCCATTGCTGAATTACTCTTATGGCTAAGAAGTCCCACACCCACCAACATTCAATTGGATTTGCTCTCTTAAATCCTCCATTTCATATCCAATACTCTGGAACAACAGGGTACAGGTCTAGCCCTCCTTCTGTGTGGCATCTTTTCAGGCATTTGAAGAGTGAAATATCTTTACCCAGTCTTCTGAAAGCTACATTTATTCAACTACTTACAATTTCTCAGACTTAGTCACTATTTTCCTTTTAATTCCTGGTGCTTTTTTTCAGAATTGACTGCTAAAAGTCTGCATCCTTCTCAAAGTATGGTGTACAGAACTGAATCTAATAGTCAAGGTGGGTTTTGACCAATGCAGAGTAAAGTAAAATGATGACTTCCTGTAATTTGGAATTACATTTCTATTCATGTAGCCTAAAACTGCATTTGTTCTTGTTGTCTCTAAATCTCATGCTAGCTTCTATTCAGTTTGCAATCAGCTACTATTCATCAAGCCAGGTATTCCCCAGTTTCTGTGAAGAAAGAACATTTCTGCAACTTTTTAAGGTTATTTTGAATTTTATTTCTGTCTTCTTACCCAATGTTGTGACATCAGTATGGATGCCTTCCATCTTTTTATCTAAATCACTAGTGGCAATACTGATAAAGACAGAAGCCTGGGCCTTGTGACATCCCACTCAATATTGCATTCCAGTCTGATGAAGAATTATGAATTACCATTTTCTAAGTGTGCACCAACAACATGACTACAGCATTGCTTGCTGCTAAATTTCATCACTGCTTTTAGTATAAATGTATTTTGATGAGGCAATTTCCATTGCTGAACAATCTCCTTCCAGCTGCTCAGATTTTAGGGAAATGAGGAAGCACATAGACACACACTGGAAGCATGTCAGTGGGAAGGGAAGGGAGAAGAGGAGCATCATTTTCCCTTTCGACATGAATAGGCTAATGTAGTGTACTATCTACAAGCTGCAAGCTGCCATGGCTGATTGGGACAGGGCATGAATGGAATGAATTTTTCACACTTTCCTATTGTATGTCTAGAGGCAGCAAAAGGTAGGAAACAGTGAAGACAAATGTACAGATAAATGCTTTGGGGGAACTGGGAAGTGAAAATGAGGCTGAGCTCAAAAAAGCAAAATATAGGTAGTCCTTGAATTACAATCACAATTGAGCCCAAAATGTCTGTTGTTAAGTGAGACATTTATTAGCCACCCCAAGTCCTTTTTGGAGAGGGGGCAGCATACAAGTCAAATAAATAAATAAATAATAAATAAATGAGTTTTGCCCCATTTTATGACCTTTCCTGCTGTGGTTGTTAAGTGAGTCACCGTGGTGGTTAAGTTAGTAACATGGTTGTTAAGTGAATCTGCCTTCCCCATTGACTTTGCTTGTCAGAAGGTCACAAAATCAGATCCTATGACCCTGGGACACGGCAACCGTCATAAATATGAGTCAGTTGCCAAGTGTCTCAGTTTTGATCACGTGACCATGGGGATGCTGCAATGGTCATAAGAGTGAAAAGTGGTCATAAGGTTTTTTTTCAGTGCTGTTGTATCTTTGAATGGTCACTAAATGAACTGTTGTAAGTCAGGGACTACCGGTGTAATTTAGCCTGATGTTTGAACCAGATTTTAGGGAAGGATCTCTGATAAACATCTGCGACCCCAATAAATGTTGGGGCTGGTGAGGAGCATGTAATGAGATCTAAAAGTACTTATCTCATCTCCTTCCCCTGCCCCCCCATTAGATTTATGAGTTCCATAAATCTTGCCCTGGGTGACATTCGAGGGGCATTGGGTTAAGACAGAAGTGGTAATACTTGTTACAAGCCAGGAACTTATATTTCAGAAGCTATTAATATGTTGCCATCTTGGCTCCTCCCTTCCCCTACTCTCCTCTTTATTCAAATAGTCTTTAACTGGATGAGGCTCTCCATAAGGGGTGTTTTTATTCAAATCATGGCTTACTGAATTAATCTATTGCCTAGATCCCAAGAGTGCTCTTTT
This sequence comes from Naja naja, assembly GCA_009733165.1. Classification (NCBI taxonomy): domain Eukaryota; kingdom Metazoa; phylum Chordata; class Lepidosauria; order Squamata; family Elapidae; genus Naja; species Naja naja. The sequence continues at coordinate 292,981,562 of CM019148.1, forward strand.
AGGAAGCAACTGGACTTTCTTGTTTTTCTTTGAAGATGTTTCGCCAAGAAACTTCTTCAGCTGAGAAGTTTCAGCTTCTCATCCTGTCATGCCCTTGTTGGAATCTGATTCCGAGGGAGAGGTGGAACAGCTGACAGGGAGTGAGAGTGTGGCTCTGGTGGCTGTGGAGGAAACTGGGGAAGGGCACAGTCTGGCTGGGCATTCAGAGGAAGACCTGGGCCCACCCCCTCTTCATCCTGCAGGGAGGAACAGATAAGGGAGCAACATGGGTTACGAGGGAGAAAAAGGCCCTGATTAGCTGTAGCTGGGAAAACAGGATAAAGAGGGTGTTTGCGCACAGCTCCTTGCTGGAAGCAAAGCGTGAATTATTTCGGTTTGTCAAGTCTTATCTGAGTTTGGAGTCCTCCCAACTGTGCGTGTTTCATTTTCTTTTGAAGTCTTCAATTCCTTATCTTGCCTTGCCTTGTTAATTGCTGCAGTGTGGTTTGTGTTGGTTTTTATTTATAATTTATATGTACTTTGGCTTTGGATGGAATTTCTTCCCTTTAAAAACTGTTCTTAGGACAGTTTTTTCCCCAGCCAATGATAACTGGACATTGGGGGCCAAGTTGGGGGTATTAAAGGGACTTTACCTATTTTTGTGACTTTGTTGCTTTTGTCCCATGCCCCGGGTCATCACATATCCAAGAAACTTCTTCAGCTCTGACTGGATGGTGGGGAATGGAAGGATTTATACTCCTTGCAGGCAACTGTTCATTTGCATCCTTTAGAGAGTTACTGAGGCCACTTGGAGGCTTATCTGTGTCCTCAGGGCCATCTGAGTAATGCAAATATGTGTGGAGTCTTCTTGGCTGCAGGCTGTTTACTGAAGCACAAATGGTTCCTTGTAGTCTATAACTTTTCTGAAAATCTGTTAATACACTTGCACCATTTGAAGGGTGTTCATCCCAAAGTGCATAGCTAAATGTCTATGGCCTAGATGCTAACAATAGATTGAACCATGAACCTAGCCATATTAGCTGAACTTGCATAACATATTGATTGACAAGTAGCTAGCCATTTTTAGCTCAGAACGTATGAACAGAGTCTATAACCAAGCTTTCTCAATATATTTGTATGCAATGTATGCTTGAGGATTTCTGAAGTTCTGATCTTGACATCACCTTATACGCCTGTTCTTCAAGCATTTCATTTAACTTAAAAGAAAGAACACAATATTGACTTGTGCTCAGCCATGCTTGGCTTTATCATAACCTATTGCATAAACCCAGTGATGCTATTCTACCAGTTCAGCCCGGTTCTGGCATACCAGTAACGCCAAAGATCAGCTGAGACTGAACCAGTTCTCTCTGATGAGCTGCTGTTGGGCCCACCTGCTCACCTGGGCTCCCATACTGACCTTTATTCACTGCTTTTAAAGTGTAGCTGCTTTGTGCAGCACAGCAGATTGCTGCGTATCAGCTGTTGAAGCTACAGGGAGAATGCAGGAATGCAGAAGGTGAGTAGGAAAATGTCTGCGTGCGTGTGCCTGCAAAGCGCCCCCAAAGCCACGCCCACTGAATCAGTGGTAAACCCACCACTGCATAAACCACAGTTTGGTCTACAGAACATGATAAGCTACATATCATTCCTTATACATCACAGTGGCCAGATTCATACATTATAAATCAAAATTAAACACATTATAGTGTGACTTATTTTAATGAAGAATTCTGGTTAATAATATACATCAATGATATATATACCTGGTCATAGATTTAACCTATAAAATACAGTACATTTTACTTCTGATTAGTACCTGTAAATCTCAAAATGCATGCTTCTATTTTTACCTGTATCATTTTCTGCAGACCGCTGGGAAAAAAAGGCAAATAGCATAATCATCTAGCATAGGATTCTGATCCCAGACGAGGGACGTACTGGAAAATGTTAATGCATTCTGCTGTAACTCTAGTCAATAACTCTTTCACAAAAGAACAGGCTAAATCATCCAGCAAGTAGTCAAGTGTCTCTTTTCACACAGGATATCCACTGGCATTTGGTTATATCAACCGAGAAGATTAGTGTCTGAAAATATCAAAGTATAAATGCAGGGTACAATGAATGGTATATGAGTGGAGGTGGATGAAGTGACACAAGCTGATGCACAGTTCAAAACTTATTTAGTTTTAGTGATACCTTCTTGTGGTTATCTTACAATCTGTGATGTGAAGGGTTAATATGTGAGAGAGGATCTGGAATTCTTGGATGAATCTTGGATGAAATTTGCTGGATGAATCTTGGAGAACTTAATGTTAAAATTTTCTAATTCCTCACTGCTAGAATAACATTAAAATATGTGGTGTGTTACTGTCTTTCTTTTCTTTTAATTTTGTAGGCTTATTCCTGAATAATTATAGTTGCAACTCCAACTCAAGCAAGATATATTGTTCTAGAACCTAGGTTATTTTGACAGCATAGAACCCTAAGTGTTTGAACAAGAATTAGGAGACCTGGCTGAATGAGTCATAAGGCTAATTATAGTTAATACCCTGCTTCTTTGTACTACAAGGGGAAGTTCGTGAAGGAAGGGAAAAGATACTAATTTTCCTTTCTCATATCCAGGACATTTTCTTCCTGTCTGCTACCAGACTGTTTTCATATGAGACATGTGAATCCATTATTATGATAAATTTATGGAACTAACCCAATTTCCTGATTCACACAGAATACAGATTTGTTGATTCACATGCTATTTTAGGTTAATTTGTGAGCCAATGTTTATGTGAACAAAGGCAATGTTTTATAGAATGGATGCTAAAAATTGGTCTTCACCCTTGTGAATGGTTAAAGAGCCCATTTCACCTCTTAGAATTCCTGAATTATGATGACCGTATATGGCCTAGCAAAACATTGACAACCACTAACTAAGAGCAAAGAAATATCTGAAATTCAACTATATCTAGCATATGTCTACATTTTTACAGTGCATTGCCCTATGAAAACTCCCCCCCCCATATGATCTATCACCCAATCTATTTTAGCATGTGGCTCGCAACTTGCTATAGAAAACCTGTGAGCTGACAAAAAGTTGTGTATCTGTGTTATATATATCTACCTCATGGTGAGGAAAATTATACAATTCCCAAGCTTAAACTTGTATAAGCTTGAAGGTAAAGGCAGCAGATAATCATCTGGGTTTTCAAGTATTATTTTCCAGGGATAACAGACCACATAAGAAAATGTCAAGGTGAAGCAGCTAATTTGAGCTAAGTGGAGAGACTTCAAAGTAAAGAAGAGACTCTGGAAAGAAATGAGAGTAGGACTGTCATGGAAGGGGACTCCATTCAAAAACTATAGTTCAATGGGGACAAAGCATGCTGCATATGCAGTACTTGGTCTTCCATTTTCTACATCAGAGAAGGATAATGAGGTACCCAAGGCATTAAACTGTGGGTTACTTACAGCCTTTCAATAGGATCCATGTGCTAGAATGCTAGAATGATCATTTCATGCTGATAACAAACCCTGTCTTCAGAGGGTGCAGGTACATTTGGAGGTGTTAGTGATTCATTATTTATTTGTGATGGTTTGAAAATCCTAGTGACATTTCCCATATCTAGGACAGCATTCCTTTGGCCTTCTAGCTTGTGGCAACTACATGACACAGGTATAGATTAATCAGCAGGTAATGAATATGCCACAGAGTACAGCAGCAGCTCAAGGTTTATATAATTACAGCAATCGCTTCTCAGCTTCTAGAACAGAAGCTATTTCCCCTGTTGGAACCAGAGGAAGAAATATTAGCCTCCAAAACCAGCCATTGCCAGGAATGGAGTAAAAAGGGGAGAGAGAAAGAAGGTAGTGTATTTCTATGACATTGGTATATCCTTTCTTCATGTACCAATGCTGTAGCACTTAGTACTTAGCACTTAGACCTATATATCACTCCACAATGCCTTACAGCACTCTCTAAGAGATTTACAGAGTCAGCATATTTCCTCCAACAATCTGGGTGCTCATTTAACTGGCCTTGGAAGGGTGAAAGGATGGGTCAGAATCAAATTCCTGGCAATGGAATGCAGAGTTAGCCTGCCATACTGCATTCTACCGACTGTACCACCACAGCTCTTTAGAAATACAGTACATCCTTTCTAGCCCATAGAATAGCCAAGAGTTGGACTTGACTGAATGGATAATATCATGAGAGCCAAGGCAACTACAAACCCAGAAAGAATTCCAGCTTGCTAGAGCTGGAACAAAATCAGTTCTTTTCCTCCAAATCCTTAGTTTCCAGGCATTGGCCCAGCATTTGAGAAGCAATTCTGTGTCCTTTCTATTTATTCTCCAGCACTTAGAACCCACTATATACTGATCGTTGGTTTTAATGGCCCATCCCAGAAATACAATATCAGGATTTTCTTCAGCATGGAATTTGATTTCAGTTTGCTAATTAATATTCTTAACTGGAAGTCTTTTTAATTGTCCTTTTCTTGCCTTTGCATTCTATAGTTTTGCTAAAACTGGGCACATATGTACTGCAGGCAAATCTCCAACATTGCAGTTCTGCTACACAGCTGTTAAACAAAAGCAAAAAATAAAAATAAAATAAGTACCACCACACTGGATTTGTACAGAACTTGCTCTCAAATATGCATTTGGTTTGCATTGTATACTCAATGGAACTTTTCCTAATATATGTATTTTTGGACAACATAATTTTTTCCCCCAGCATACATCTTTCTCTGCAATTTTTGAGCCAAGAAATATTTTGGAATGGATGCTAGCCAACCCTGAATTATAAGCCACCGTATGTGCCCTAGCTTTCATTTTGTCATGTAACATCCCTTTCTCTGAAAAGAAATATGTGATAAATTTGTCAGACAGCCTTATTTAAATCTATTATTCCTGAATAAAAGTTAAGTGAGAATGAAAAGGAAACTATTCCTCTCCAAACTGCTTTGTGCAGAGCCATCAAATCTCTCCAAGAATTTTCAGCAAATGTTCCTTTGGAAAGGGAAAATGTTTAACTAAATGACTGGTAATAGTACCATCCATAACAAACCACAATGACAATATGCATATTATGCATATTATAATGCAAATTATATAGTTGCTGTCCAGCAGATGTCAACCTGGAATAATATTATAAACTATTTAATATTGATTAAATGTATGTAAAATTGCATCAAGTTCATCAGCTCTGTGACCTACAGCAGAAAATAATCTGAAATATTACATTTCTGCCCATTATGCTATTCTGTTAGATACACAGGTAGTTGACTATTTCTTCACTTAATTAACTTAACTAATAAAGTTGTACACTCTCAAATAGAAATTCTGCTCTACTTTAGCCTTTCTCAACCAGGTGCCCTCTAGTTGTATTCTACTATACATTACTTACTGCAACACACAGGATTCCCAACCAATCGGGAGAAGCTCTTTTGGTTATTTATAGTGATGAACAAAAGTAATGAGTGAGCATAAAGGTTTGGTTTCTAATATTTAAGACAGAAAGACATGCACATGGTGAAAGCAAGTGAGATTTTAAGTGTGTGGCATATGCTGTTCCTGCCTCTGCCATGTATTTCTTTCTTTTTGAAATCTGGTGTTTAGCTTTCCATTGTTCTCCTGGGTAAATGTTTCAATTCAAATTGTTGGGGTGTGCTTGAGTAACATGGATGTCTCACAATTTGGATCTGGATTTTGCACATTCCATCTCCTCGGTGGTTGAAACTATGCTTTTGCTTTATTTTTATCCTTTTACTCAACTAATAGCTTTTATGATTATATTTTTATAGTAGCCACAAGGTGTCATCATAAATGTCCATAAATGTCTATATTAAACCTTTCCCCCCAACAATTAAGTTTCACAGCTATAGTTAAACATGGAATTTAATAATGTTTTAAAAACTGTGGTGAAAGGGCAAGCCCATTCATGCTAGACTCTCTCGCACCAAGGCAGGGCAAGCAGGTAGGTCTTGTCTCCCCACAGGCATTTTCCAAATATCCAATGCACAAATCTCCCTTAGTTAGAAAGTCAGTATTTTCACTTCATGAGTAAAACCTGATGGACAGCCTATTTTCCACAAGCCTCTCTTTTTGTCTGAGAGAACAAAACTTTAGTTGTTTTTGGAATTCTGGTCTCACAAAAGGAAGGGGAAAGAAGAGAGCTTTGTCCAACAAAACACAGGTTTTTCCCAACCCTTGTGCTCCACTGCAAAATTGGCATTTTCTGATCTGCCATCCCACTTGCTCTGACAAAGAGGGCGTACTCCAATTCCCTTCCTTGAAACAATATTATCAGACTCAGGGATGTGCCTTCTCTGTGGTGGCCCCTGCTCTTTGGAACAATCTTCTGCCCAGCCTATGTTTGGCCCTAGCTCTCCAGGACTTTAGGAAGTCTATTAAGACCTGGCTCTTTGCCTGAGCCTTGGGATGAGAATGAGTCGAGTCTCCTGAAAATGCTGAACTATAGAACATTTCACTTCTGCTTTATTGTTTTAATGTTCTTAAGTATGGTAGAAGGGTTCCTGCTTGACCAGGGTGTTGGACTAGAAGACCTCCAAAGTCCCTTTCAACTCCATTATTCTGTTAAAATGCTACTTTGTACAGGTGAAAATCATTTACTTTTCTCCTTGTTTTCTGTACGTACGCTGCCCTAATGCACATGGTCAGAGTTTGGTGGCTATATAAATGCTTCCACACATAACTAAAGAAATAAATGCAAAGTGATCTATGCAATGTTTGTGCCCCTGGTGCTGTATGTCTTCTGGTCAAAGGTTGCAGCTCTGAAGGTCCTTTTGAGATGTGAGGAAAAAGGTCTTTGGGAGATACAGTTGGTAGAAAAAATGGAGGGGGTGGGGAGGAGAGATTGAGGAAATAAAACAGTTGCTCAGAAAAGGAGAGGGAAGTCTTTGAATGGGTTTGAAAGAGCATTCAAAAGGTAGAATGAAAGGATATTTGGCAAGCTTCCATGGCATAGAAAGAGGGAAAAAAACTGCATCTATGGTAAAGAGTTTCAAGCTGGTTTCTCTGAAAAACGTTGGTGAGTGATTACCAAATTGAGATTCTGAATCCTCTAGGACAGGGGTTCAAAATCAAGGCCCAGGGGCCAGATCTGGTCCACAGAGTGCTTAGATCTGGCCCGTGGGGCTACCCTGGAAACAGCAAAGGACTGACCCACCGTGCTTCTGCCAGTGAAAACAGGCTCCTGAGCTCCATTTTCCACTGCCATGATCTCCTGCAACCCTCTGCCAGTGAAAATGGAAAATGGCAGAGGGTTTCAGGAAGCCATGGAGGCCGAAAATGGAGCTTGGGGGCCCGTTTTTGCTGGCAGACCACTCAGGCTACCACTGGTGCATGACAGGAGTGACGTCAAGCTGGACATGGTCACCCTGACCGCACCCATCCTGGCCCCCCAAGGTTAAACACAACCCTGATGCAACCCTCAATGAAATTGAGTTTGATACCCCTGCTCTTACTATTCCTATTGCCACAGATGAAATTGCAATCTATTCAAATTGGGAATTATTCAGAAAAAAGCAAGCAGGAAATGTGCACTGGGAAAATCTTTTGTCTCTAAGGTAGAGTTAAAAAATTTAACTAAGTACTTGCAAGCAAAGTTGTTGATTTGTTTAAAGGTGAAGGCTGAATGGCTTTATTGCCTCTGATATTTTTATTGGTTTTGGAAATTGATGCTAGGAGGTTTTGCAAATGAAATTTATTGTACTCAGCTCTTGGGTTTTTATTTCAAGGTTTAGTTAAAGGATATTCTCAGAGTCTGGGAAAGAAAAGAAAAATGAAAATTTGATAGATGTGGACCAGATGGACATTCTACCTTCTCTATTAAGTGAAATGTCAATCTATTGGTCAGGAGCCTGAGAGAAAGAGGCCCAGACAGCTCACAAAGTGCTCATGAAGAAATAAGGGATGGAGTAGACTGATCTACTTTCCAAAATACTACACCCTAATGCCTAATCCTCTTTCCTAGGATTAAACTTGAGAAGACTCTATGTGCATCTAGCTTCTTTGGTCATTCATTGCTGTTAAGTGCATGACATTCACATCTATCATAGAACTGTGCTCAGATTATACTTAGCATTTATGGGAAATTCATTTATTCATCTGTGTTAAATGGCTTATGTTATCTGAAGCATTCTGGATCTGGGAATTTACCACCTTTGGTGCTCAACGGGAGTGGCATTCCCACAAACAGATCCTGAATGCAAACTAGTGTTGGAAGTTAAAACCCATCCCTCTCCTAGAAAAATGAAATATCCTAGGAAATAATAAAAAGGCAGAATATTTCCCCTAAAAAGAGTAGAAACTCAAGAGCAGAAACTCACCTCAGAAGCAGAAGTTCACCCCCACCTTTCTTAATGGGTGGGCCATTAAGGCCTGGGCCAGAATATTTTACATAACAAAGATCTCCAGGTAGAATTGCCCAAAGCCCTTTCATTACATCATCATCCAGCAAGGCTCAACCAAGCCTAGGACTTAGGACAGCCTACAGAGTTGCCCCTGCATGGCTCCATGGGAGTCTGACAACCAATCAGAATACAAGCTCAAATTCAAATCCCAACAGAGGGTATAAAACCAGGCACTTTCAGCCCTCCTCCCTTCTTCTTGATCTCTTCCTTCACCTTGAAGCATGTGATCATCCTTCCTTCTTTGGAACTCCAAGCCATGTGGTCTTGTCCACCATTAAACCACCTTTCCAAACAGCCTCCATGTTTCCAGTGTCTTTTTTCCCACTTGGTACTGAACCCAGAAGGATAATTCTTCCAACATTAGGGACCTTTTGGACCTACGAATCCTGCTCAAGGATTCATAGGTCATAACTAGGAGGTCCTTTATGTAATGTCATTTTGTGTGATAGTTGGACCTGCTACCTGACTGGGAGCTCTTCTCAACCCCTGCACATCTGTCAGGCCCAAAGAACCAAGAACAACATGTGGAATTACTTCTGAGTAATTCTTTATAACAAAATCTTGTTAGACTAAAGCAGCTATGTACAATAACTATAAAATATAAAATGCGACCTGTTTTTGGAGAGGATGGCATCAGGGTCTGCCTTCACCCTCTTCCTGCCTTCTAGACATTACAAGCTCTGCTATCTCCATGCTCTTTGGGAAAAATCCCCTTCCTCCTGTGACTCCAGAATACATTCCAGTACATTATTCCCTGAATGGACAGTCTTGGACAACTGTAATGTGCTGTACAGAGAGCTAGTCTTGAAGAAAATACAGAAGCTTCAACTACTGCAAAATACAGTGAGTCAATCAGTTATGTGTGCTTCTAGAATTGCACACGTTTCACTTATGCTCCATGAGCTGCATTGGATGTTAGTCTGCTTCTAGGTTCAATTCAATCAATCAAGATTGGCTAGATGCCATCATTAACTGGGCAAAGTGTACTCTAAGAATAGGAAAGCACCTTTTTTTTTTCCCTGTCCCTTGATATTTTTATTGAAAATTCTACCACATGAAAGCTTGGTTTGCAAAACAACAGTCAAAAATGTGGTTGGGTAGTATGGACTCCGTATATTGTGTGAACCTGCCCAATAGTTATGTGAATTCATATAACTTGATTAACTTAGGAAATCATAACTCAGTAAATTATGTATTTGTGTGTTTGTTTAACAAATTTAGTTTGGCCTTTTCCACTCTTCAGTGATGCAATTACACAAAGCCAGGAGAGTTATTCTGAATTCCCAATGGATTCACTCTATAATTCTGATTGAATTACTATATTCTGGTATAATGACACAATGACAACCACATGGTTGTTACAAAAACCAAACAATATTTATACAAAAACCAAACAAAATTTAGCCGCCCCGAGTCTTCGGAGATGGGGCGGCATACAAGTCCCAAAAATAAATAAATAAATAATAAATATTTAGAAAATGAGGGTAATAAAGGCATTCTCATGTCTTCCATGGTTTTGTTTCGGCCCTGAATATTGTTATCCATAACATTTATTTATTCATCAAATTTATATGGCTATCCATCTCACAAAAGTGACTCTGGGAGATGTATAAACATTGGATGCAAGACTGCATATTGCTTCTCCTAAAGGAGAAGATATTAAAACTATAACTGTAAAACAATTCCAGTGAGGAAGAAGAAAGGAGGCAGCAAAAGAAGTGAATATGCTACACACAAAGCTTCATGAGGATCTGTAATTTTTATTAAATATTTTGTTCATAAATAAAAAATAAATGCAAAACCAAAGAAGGAAAGATGAAAGGAAGGAGAAGGATAATAAAGTGCCCAGAATGAAAACAAATAAAAAAGATAGAGAAGAAACTAAAATAAATGACTTCTGACCTTCTTTCCAGCAAATATTGACAAATCCATCATCTTCCCCAAAAAGTTAATGACTAGGATAGAGATCAGTAATGAAAAGCCAACCAGGTCACAAAAGTTATATAAATACTGATCTGATCTATCCATCTTTCTGAGATGAACAGAGAAAAAAACCCAGCAAGTTTCTAAATATTGGAAATTCCATATTTGAGATAACACTGTTAAAAAGATCTCATAGTTGCCCTCCCATATATATCGTAAAAGAGCCTCTGAAGACATTGTTGATGAAGATGGACCAATGAATAAGACATGACATACTTTAGTTAAGCCTTGTCAAGTCCATATAACCAAACACTGATTGCAAAGGTATTAAATCTGTAAAGCATGTTAAAAAAAATCATAGAGATGCACAGAACTAAGAATGAAAAACAGAATTCAGCATAATCTAAATAAGTGGGAATATAACTAGTGATTTGAAACATGTTGCTACAAGTCCAAATTGTAGATTGGATAGATAGAGGGCAAGGACAATGATACATCGTGTTTCTGTCTAAGGATACAGCACAGCAAAATGTCTAAATTTGGAAACTGATCATTCACAAGATAATGTTGAGAATTTTGGACATAAGTGGTCAGAAAGCTATAGAACCTCATCATCTCCTTTTTCTTTCACCTGCATTGGAATAATTCACCAGAACCTCCAAGAAAGAATAAGCAAGTCATGGTTATTAGCTGCTGTATATGTGTCTGTCTGCATACATGCATGTAAGTATTTAATACAAGCAAAATTATGAGTGCATACCTCTGCCCTAAGGCAAAAACAAAGCTCAAAATATTAATTTTGTCCTTGCCAAAGATGTAACCAACTTACTAACGAACCATCTATGATCATTAGGGACTTTTTGTTTTAAAAAAGAAAATAATAAATTTATATACATCTTACCATCAAACAGTTGGCTGCCCCATTAAAGAATTTCACAAAACTGCCCCTTTCTCAACTGATATTTAATTATAAGGAAAACCTGGCAATTCCTATTAAGGCAGGATTGATTGATTGACTGATTGATGATTGGCTGATTGGTTTTTATACTGCCTTTTCTTTATATCCAACTCAAGACGTACGACCATCTTTCTCCAATTTTCCTCAGAACAACAGCAACCCTATGAAGTGAGTTGGTCTGAGAGAGATGATTGCTTGTTGTATGGACAGGAGCAACCCAATTCCACACTTGCTGCTAGCCCCCTCATACCTTTAGCCTTTTTGTTTGCACTGGGGGCAGAGTGGAGAGACCACCTCTTATCCCTACCTCTTGGCACACCGCTGCAGCACTGATCCTCTAAGAAAGGAGAAAGGAGAAATATTGAGAGATGAGCCACATTACATTCATCTTAGAGCAGGGGTGTCAAACTCAAAGCTCCAAACTCAAGGCCATGCCCCCCCCCCAGCCCTTTGAGGTCAAACACAACCCTGATGTGGCCCTCAATAAAATTGAGTTTGACACCCCTGTCTTAGAAGAAAGAATTGCAGCAATAAATCTAAATATATTATATCTCTGTTTGTGCTTTTTATATACTGTATTGTCTAAAATCTTTCTGATCCAATCAAGCTATTTCAGAATAACAAGATCCTAAACTATTCCTAACATGGGTACTTAGAAAAACGAGATAACATTTTTGCTAATCTAAGTAAATGCTTACTGATAAAATATTTACAAGGTCACTTGAAAGGCACACATAGGAGGTCAGCTGGCTTATCCGCATGATCTGGGGGTTAAAGAAACTCTTTTCACATTTATTGAATGGAAGGTACAAGGGGCTGGATCAGTTTCACCATTTAGAGGAGACACGAATAAGTAAGACAATTGCATTTTTTTATACTTTAAAATAAAAATGCATTAAAAATAAAGTTCCCAGCTTCTTAATATGGAAGCTCCAAAGCACCTGTGCTCTTTGGGTGGTATACAGACTGTTGTGAACAATGAAAGCTAGTGGCTTGAATTACTGTGATGCAGGAATAAGAACAATAACAACAGTAATAACTTATTAGGTTTGAATGTTGCCCAACTCTCATGATTTGGGGTGGATCACAACAATCAAACAAAGAAATTATATGAAAATCAATAATGTATAAGAAATAAAGAAATGAACAAATCAAATCAGATGTGGTACAGCCTATGCCTTGGTAAGCATGGAGAACAGGAAGCAATGGATATCCTCTGTGACTGAATCCAGGGAAAAATAGCCAGTGACTTTGTGGCTGAAAAATAACTACGGTAGTCCTAATCAGCACTGTAGTATTATCATGTGAGTAGTTATAATGGTTACTCATGTGGGAAAAAATCAAATACATCTATGCAAGTTTGATGCCTAATTGAGCTGTATGATAGTTAAGATAATAAGCATTTCATTTAATGACATTTAAGGACGTTTATCTAAGATAGGGATGGGCAACTATGGCCCCTTTACTATCTGTGGCTCAGGAGTTGAAGTCCACAGGTCGTAAAGGGGCCATAGTTGGCTCTCCCCAACTAAGATTATTCCATTACTTATGGTTTAGGAGAGGAGGGTATGCACACACACACACGCGTGCGCACGCGCACACACACACACATACACACACACACACATATATATACCATGATTTTTCAAGGTCTTTTTTAATGCTGCTGATTATATAACTGAAATAGTCATATTTTTATAAACTTCGCAGTGTTTGAAAACCGCTGATTTTCAGCTGTAATACTTACCTTCTACTGCAGCCCCAGTGAGGTGTGGCAATCTGCTGTGCCATGGAAATTAAGGACAGACTAGAGCAGGGACAGGTATGCAGAGCCAAATGAACGCCAGAACTACCCGTCTGCCTGAACTGGGCTGAACCAGTAGACTCCCACCCCTGGACAGAGCATGAGAGCACAGAATACCACTGAAAGGTGTTAAAGATTGTACACAAAAACTATACAAAAAAACAAAAGCACACATCTGGTGGTAATTTAAGCTGTAAGACAATTCTAAAATAAAATCTGTAAAAGCATTGATAAGCTAATTGAAAACATATTTCCATATAATTTGGGTGCTATTTTGTTAAATTAAATCCAAAAGAGAGATATGAATAGCAATTTATTAGTTGCCACTAAAATAGCTGCTGCCAATAATCAGCAGAGAAATAAATACCATCTGTGAGGGAATAGCCTAGAAAGAGTTAAAGCTGTTAGCTTCAATTAGTGTTTCTTATGTTTCTAACCTTACGTTAATTCCATTTTCACATCAGTTTTCACATTTTATTTTTAAAATATTCAACATCAGTTTGTACGTTCGTGTGTTTTTCTTCTATAATACATGCTTGTGTGTTTGCATTTCCCCATATAGTAGAAGGGGAAGGGGTTGGGGAAATGCATCATAACTTTTAAGAAAATGTGTATTTTGAAGGACAATTGGACTTCAATTTACATTATGTTGTTGATATAAACAACAGGAAATATAGATGTGGAACTGTCTTATTAAAGTGACAACTGAAATAATTTTCCAATATTTTTTCAGATCTCTAAGCATATCTGACAAAAACAAGTATCTAAAGGAAACAACAAGATAGCAACAAGATCACTCTCTCTATCTGGATTCAAAATCAGCCAGATTAGCTATTGAATTTTATTTCAGCACTCATGTTAAGATAGCTCCTTTCGTTAGAATCAATTGAGGATATTAATCTTCAAATACTGGCAGTAAAATAATTGTACATTCTGTATGGACTCAGTACAGATATAGTAAGCATTTGAACCACAAATACATTTCTTCACAAATATGTATTTTTTCCAGTTAAGAGCAAACTGTTACTGTCTATCAAATTACTGTGCTCATGTGCTCACATTTTTAAAATCTATGTGTAGTAGCTGCTAATGAACTTATCAATAATAACATACGTCCATCTGTCCATCCATCCATCCATCCATCTATCTATCATCATCATCATTCCTCTATCTGTCCCTGGTGGTAGACAATTTTGAAACACACCTGTGTGTTGTGCCCTTTGGTATATGAATTCTAATGCCAAAAAAGCTAATGGATCTTCTAACACTAGTAAGCAGAAGCATTTTTCATCAGCCTGGTGAAAGGCTACTTCCATTTGAAAATCTCCCTGTGGGAAATGTAGATGACACATGCCTGGCTCATAAACTGGATACTCACTCTTTTTAGAGTCCTGGAACTTTGAAGGTTGCCCAAGGATGTGGGGTGGTGAAGGCAGACCTGAGACTAGGTAAAATGGACTAATGTTTTAACCTGATCTTAAAATTTCTTCTCCCTTTCCTCCTTTCAGGTAGCATTTAATGACCTACCTAACCATTAGCAGTGCATTACACAGCTAGAGTTTGAAGTGTAAGATATTAATTTCTACAGAGGTGCACAGCCTGTTAATGGAAAATGTTCATTCTGAGAATTGCTGCCTATATGATTTCTGTTATGTTTGCATGAAGAGACAGACACGGAGTGCTTCAAGCTCTTTTGTTTATTAGTGACTACAGCTCAGAATGGACCCAACTGGCTTTGCTGCGGCTGCTACTTATAGCCGGCAGCTGCAGCTGACAGCCAATCAGAGTGCAGGGTTTTCCCGCACTTTCTAAACCAATCATTTTCAACATTTTACAAGAACAATTTAAACTAAACCAATGATTTCAAACCTGCATACATAACAATTTCCAAGTCAGATTTATTATTAAAACAAACTTCTACTTTACATAAATCACAGACTGCTTGGTTGCTCTGAGAAAATTTTGGTGGGCTGCAGAGAAATCTCACCCCCAGAGCACCCCCCAAAGCAATTAATCCAGGCTGCGGAGAAACACAAGGCTGCACCGCCCACATGGCCAGCGGGAACCCTCCCCACCCACTCACTCCTTACCTGGCAAACTTGCCTGCTAAATTGCTATTTTTCCTTTTTCTGACCATCAGCTGTTCTACTGTGCTGGGAGATTTAGATTAGCTAGGAAGCAAGAAATGGTTGGATTTCTTGCTTTCTAGCTAGTCTTTAGATCTTAGGCTTTGCTTTTAAGCACAGCCGAACCTCCTTTAGGACTGAAGGTTCTATTATTCAGTGCAGACTCATTGCAAGCAAATTTTATGTGACAGACTGAGCTAGCCAATGGCAGATAGATAGATCATTGAATGATTCTGTGAGCAACTCAACCTGCCTGCCTGCTTTGCCTGATTTTGGGTAAAAGTTGCTCTCTTTTTTTTATAAAAAATTCAATATTTACATACATGGTGTGTTAATTTTGTGAGTTTGCTTGCAAACAAATTTTATGAGTTTGCTTGCAAGCAAATTTTATGTGACAGACCGAGCTAGCCAATGGCAGATAGATAGATCTCTGAATGAATCTGTGATTCTGTGAGCAACTCAATCTGCCTGCCTGCTTTGCCTGATTTTGGGTAAAAGTTGCCCTCTTTTATAAAAAATTCAATATTTATATAAATATTTATAATATTTACATACAAGCCATATCCAGCCAGTCACATGACCACCAAGCCACACTCCTTTGTAGATTCATTACTCAGTTTTTTCTCAATTAGATTCTACATTTATAGCAATAGCAATAGCACTTTGGCTTATATACCACCCCATAGCACTTTACAGCACTCTCTGGGCAGTTTACAATATATAGTAGAAGCACTCTCTGGAGGGCTCGGGACAGGGGTCTTTCCTCTGTCCTGGTCCTATTAGACCTCTCATCGGCTTTCGATACCATCGACCATGGTATCCTTTTGCATCGCCTTGAGGGGTTGGGAGTGGGGGGCACCGTTCTTGGTGGTTCTCCTCCTACCTCTCGGCGGTAGCAATCGTGTTGGCGGGGGTTAGGTCATCCCCTAGGGCGCTCTCTTGTGGGGTCCGTCAGGGGTCAGTCCTTTCCCCCCTCTTATTTAACATCTACATGAAGCCGCTGGGTGAGATCATCCGTGGTTTTGGGGTGAAATTCCATCAGTAGCTGATGATACTCAGCTGTACATTTCCACCCCAGACCAGATCAGTGATGCCCTCTCCTGATGACTCAGTGTTTGGATGCGGTACAGAACTGGATGAGCGGGAACATGCTTCGACTCAACCCGGCCAAGACTGAGTGGCTGTGCATATCGGCGTCCCGGCCCAGTCAAGATTATCCATCTTTGGCCATAGGGGAGAGGTGTTGCCCCTGTGGATAGGCTGAATCTGGGGTCCTCCTGGATGTATGGCTCCGGTTGGAGGAACAGGTGGGGGCCGTTGCCAGGGGGGCCTTTGCCCAGCTCCACCTTTTTCGACAACTTCACCCTTTTCTGGACTGGGATGCCCTGCGCAAGGTTACTCATGTCCTTGTTACCTCTAGGCTCGACTACTGCAACGCTCTCTATCTGGGACTGCCCTTGCATACCATCCGGAGATTGCAACTGGTGCAGAATGCGGCGGCGCGGGTGGTGATGGGAGTTACCCAGTTCTCCCATGCAACCCCCCTCCTGCGCAGCCTGCATTGGTTGCCGGTTGCGCTCCGGGTGAGATTCAAGGTTTTGGTGTTAACATACAAAGTCCTTCATGACATGGGTCCTCAATATTTAAGGGAGCGTCTTCTTCCAATATTGTATACCGGTCGCCCTGTGCGAGCCCATAGGCAAGGACTCCTCGGGGTCCCGTCGGCAGGTCAATGCCGGCTGGCGGTTCCCCGACGATGAGCCTTTTCTGTCGCAGCCCCTGACCTCTGGAATCAACTGCCTCTGGAGCTCCGCCTGGCCCCTGACCTCCACACCTTTCGCCGTGAGTTAAAGACCTGGTTATTTGACCAACCCAGGCTGTGACCCCCCTCTGGGGGAGGGATGGTTTTTAAGGTTTTATAGTGTTTATATTTGGACTTATAATCTAATTTAATTGTTTTTTAAGTATTTATTATCTCATGTTTTAGTTGTAAGCCGAGTCTTGGAGATGGGCATATAAGTTCAAATAAATAAATAAATAAATAAATAAATAAATAAATAAATAAATATTGTCCTCAACAATCTGGCTCCTCATTTTGATCTCAGAATGATGGAAAGCTGAGCCAATCTTGAGCCCCATCAGGATCAAACTCAAGGCTGTGGCAGAGTTTGCCTGCAATACTGCATTTTAATGACTGCATCACTAAGCATCTTTATCCCTTTTTTAAATATCATATTCAATGAAACCTCCAGGTTTTTTGTTATTAATTTACCATCCCATTTCTTGAAATAAGAATAACCATGTTAAGTTTCTCTTTGTAGTTCTGTCAGGATGCAAGTTCAATATTCCTTCTATCGGTTTCTTTTTATTTTGATGAAAGACAACTTGCATTTAGACATTCTTTCAAGGAGAAGAGGCTAAAACATTTTATGTTTTGTACTTCTTCAATTGCAGGGTGATGAAGGGATATGTGCAAAGGTTCTGTCTTATGTAACTATTTTTCCTGTGGTCCATAGCCTCAATTAATGCCAAATACTCTCATGAGGAAATTTTCCTAGTTAGTTTGTCCAATAATAATAAAACCAGCTCTGTTAAAGAGGTAGCTTGCCCTTGAAAAATTGTTGAAGAAAAGCTCTTTCCCCTGGAGGAATTGGGGGGGGGGGCATCATCCAAATATTGTTTACAATCTGGGTAGAAAATTTGGAGATGTTGTTTATACCCAACTCTATTCTGTAACCTCAAGATATGCTTTTCCTTTTCAATCAAGGCTTCTGCTGGAATGAGGAATGAGAAAAAAAATATGTTCTCTGAAATTTGAACTTTTTGAGGGTTTTTGCAAGAACCCTCTATGTCAGTGGTCACCAACCAGTGGGCCACAGAAACATTTTGGTGGGCTGCAGAAGAAATGGTCCCCAAAAGCAATTAATCTGGGCTGCGCAGTTCTCGCGCCTGCCGGCTCTTTGAGGGACCCCAGAGTCAGGTCCCTGAGATGCATGCGCCAACCAAGTCCCACACATGGCGGTGGCAGCAGCAACAGTTCCCACCCCCAGCACCCACTGTCAGCTCTTCCCTGTTAGTTCTCTGGCTTTGAATTGCTCCCGCCTCTCTTTCCTTTCCCCTCCCCCCCCACGCCCACATGCAGGCAGGCAAGGAAAGGGAGACAGAGCCATGTACAGCTCTCAGCTCTTCAAGCCCTTGCTGCCTCTCCCAACATCGAAGCCTCGGAGATGCAGGCAAAGCCACCACAGAGGTAGCGCCCTGAGTTGCCTTAGCATGCTCGGTTAGTTAAGAATCAACCTACCCAGAGAAGGAGGTACTGGAGGAGGAGGAGGAGGCAGTAGTGGAGAAGCAAGCAACTCAGGGCACTACGGCTGCTGCGGCGGCTTTGCCTATATCTCCGAGGCTTCGATTTTGGGAGAGGCAGCGAGGGCTGGAAGAGCTGAGAGCTGCACATGGCTCCATCTCCCTTTCGTTGCCTTCCTGCATGTGGGGGGAGGGGGAAGGAAAGAGAGCCAGGAGCAATTCAAAACTAGAGAACTAATGGGGAGAGATAACAGTGGGCACTGGGGGAAGGGACTGTTGTTGCTGCTGCCACCACCGTGTGTGGGACTTGGTTGGTGTGTGCATCTCAGGGACGTGACTCCGGGGTCCCTTGAACAGCCGGGAGGCATGAGAAATAAAAGAGCCTTGGTGGTGCAAGCTGTTAAATGCCTAGCACTTAGCTCCAGCTGACTGCAATTAGTGCAGGCTCAAATCCCACCAGCCTCAAGGTTGACTCAGCCTTCCATCCTCTCGGGGTAGGTAAATTGAGGACCCAAGATTGTTGGGGGCAATAAGCTGACTTTGTAAAAATGCCACTTAGTAATAAGCAGGCATATACAATGGAATGAAGGCTATTGCTGAGCACATTGGGTTGCGCTCCAAAAATTGTAAGCTGCCCTGAGTCTCCGGAGAAGGGCGGCATATAAATATGAATTATGAATATGAATTTAAAAAATTCATGAATAATATGAATTTTAAAAAAAACTGCAAGTGGGAGCGTTTGGTGATTTTGAAGAACTCCTGGAACACGGTAGATTTGCGTTTTGTGGGTCTCAGTGAAAGTGTGAGTTTTGTTTCGCCTCCTTTCCTCCCCTGGTAATGCGAGAGATGTTTTCTCTCTCTCTTTCTCTCCCCCCTCCCCCTCCCCCAAATAATCACTGTCTGTGGCTGGGTTTGGCAGTGAAGTGCTAAAGCAAGTGAAGTGCCCCCAGCGACACCTTTCCTTGCCTGTCTCCAGGTGAGCCTGGAAGAGCCCCCCCCCCCAGCTTTTCCTTGGCTGCAGATCTGAGCTCTCTCAATCCTCCACCTGGCATCTGAAAGGAGCACCCACTTTCTGCCCCTCCCTTCCTTCAATTAATCACTAAGGGCGGCAGTCCTTCTGCAGGCAGATGTCTGCTGAGAAGCCCCTGGAGTGGTGGCTGAGGGGCGCTGCCCCCCAAGGAGAGCAATGCCCCCTTTCTGCCTCTGCTTCTCCCAGTGCCAGTTGCCTTGAGGCCCCTCAGCTCAGAGACACACACACCTCGCCTGCTCTTCTGTTTCTTTGGAAGGTGCCAGGTGGGGGGAAGCTTCCAGCCTGGAACTTTTAATTTTGTTATCATTAAGCATTTACATTTTTGTTATAATTAAATAAGTAAGTGTGTGTGTGTGTGTGTGTGTGTGTGTGTTTATTTAACATAATTTTTTATATTAAATATAAAAATACATATTTTTAAAAAAATACATTAGCTTTAAAAAAATCATATTAGTGGTCCTCGGGATTTAAAAGTATGAGTTTGGTGGTCCCTGAGGTCCAAAAGGTTGGCAACCCCTGCTCTATGTTAGGTTAAGCTATGGGCACTATTCTTCCCATTCATGTTGTGAAGGGGGAAATGTCTTTCAAAGTATTTAGTCAACAGATAAAAGAGAGTTGATATCTGAGAAACAAAAGGGAGCCCATATATTACAGACCCCATATGTGTGTGTGTGTGTGTGTGTATTCAACTCAAGACTTGTTTTTTTAAATTATTTTCCCTCTCCTCTGCTTTCATATGTATTGGGAGAAAATATTGTGAATACCAATGTATTCAGCCATTATTTTTATATCCATATATTGGAGGTGAGGGAATCAGTGTTATAGTAGCTTATAATAATACATGCAACATTATCCATGTTTTGATAGCTGGGGAGAGTAGAGCTGCATATGACAACGCAACAAAATAATGCAGAATTATTGCTCATTTTCCTGTACGCCGTTCTTTTCCAAGAAAATGCACAAGGCTGTCAAATCGATTTTAGCAATACTGCTATATTAAGTTCCCTGCAGTCCACATGCGTGCATAATTACACACTGTTCACTCAGTCTTGTTATCCAGGCATTCTGCTCAGTGGTGGGATTCAAATTTTTTTACTACCGGTTCTGTGGACGTAGCTTAGTGGGCGTGGCATTGCTTGGTGGGCGTGGCTTGGTGGGCATGGCAGGGGAAGGATACTGCAAAATCCCATTCCCTCCCCACTCCTGGGGAAAGGTTACCGCAAAATCCCATTCCCCATTCCTTGGGGAAGGTTATTGCAAAATCCCATTCCCTGCCCACCCAAATAACCTGATTTCCAGTTCCATTCTCCTGTGCAGGGCAACAAAAGAAGACCCAGCCAATCAGCTGGGACTCAGGAGGCAGAGAATAGATGGGGGACAAGGCCAGTCAGAGGTGGTATTTGCCGGTTCTCCGAACCACTCAAAATTTCCGCTACCGGTTCTCCAGAACTGGTCAGAACCTGCTGAATAGCATCTCTGATTTTGCTTCTTCTTACCTTAGGTAATTTATTTTAAAGACCCCATCTTTGTCTTCAAGCTATCTGGTTGGATTGCATCTCTTTGATGATCCTCAATACAGATGGGGTGAGGTTCATACAGAGCTGGGGCCCAGCTTCTTCTGTACTGGCCTGTCATTCTTGCAATGTACATCTTTAATTACTTCTATGCTTAGTTTTCTCTCAGTCAAGTTTTGGCTGAATGCTTATGTTCTCCACCTGCCTTTTTAATTTTGGGCTAGCTGATAGCACCATATCTATTGGTTGGATCCCACACCTATAGTTGGGTTAAATTGTTATTTTGGCTAACTCCTTAAATTGTAACAACCATGCTATGTTATTCCACACCATTTTGTCTTCTTCAACTTTGGATACTGCTACAATTAGACACATGAAGACAATAGCGTTGGACTGACATGCTCTTCTTGTTCATTATTGAGCACCTTCAATCCCCTCCCTTTATTTGCTCTGTCCAGTTGCTAAACCTGTAATTTGTAGAGGATGTTCATTAGAAATAAATAGAGCCTGGGAACACTGAGTGTAGCTAATTGTATATAATTATGTATCCCAATCCCCTTGTTATTCTATGTCTCCTTCTGTTTACAGGCCAATTACCCGATAGATAGTATGCAATTAAAGCTATCCTTGCACTTTCCGTGTGCACTACCCTCTTGATAGAAATGTCATGTTAATGTGAGTTTTCTCAGCAAGGACAGTGAACATTGAAAATATTTTTAAAAGATACTGAGAACTTTTCCAGGTATGATTTATTTAATCTTAAAATAACGCTAGAGAACCACGTTGGTGTAGTGATTAAAGAACCAGGCTAGAAACTAAGAGACCATGACTTCTAATCACTCTGGGTCATCTTGAAGCAGTAACTCTCTAAGTCCAAGAAAAGAGATAATGATATGAAAAACCTTGTTGAGAAAATGGCAGGGACGAGTCTAGACAGTCACCAGGAGTTGAACAAACAAACAAAAACAGGACAGCAGAAGGTTAAAAAAAACCATTTGGGAAAGAATCACTTTAGTTATCCTTTTGATAGAAATCTCCAGTTTAATTCTGTTTATCTCTTTGCTGTCAGCTTGTAGAGGCACCACATTCTTATACTGGGATAAAATGCCAAGCCAGTGATTTTCAGCTCTATTGCTCCAAGGTAGCAAATGACACCCTTGAAAATCCCAAGGGCTCAAATAATGAACTAGCAGTGAATGATCAACATGGTGAAATCAAGAGAGAGAAGTCAAGTGTCAGAGACTGAGATTTAGACGTTTGCAAGAGTTGGTGGTGATGGGTGCGCTCACAGAGAAATCAGGCACATGGATTAGAAATGCTTCTTGATTTTCCTGGAGTTTCCATGGAAGTTGTGATAAGCTCATTTGTGCAAATAAATTCACCAGCTGTGATGATTTCTCAGCCAGTTGGACCTCATTGAAGTGACTTTACCTACAGTAAATTACATGGATGATTGCAATTCACATTGTGAAACAGTCATTTCATATGGTACAAAATGTAGCAGGCAAATTGGTAAGGGATCCAATTTGTCAGGTGTTTTCTAGGCTCAAGGTGTTCAAATTCAAGGTGTTGATTCTAAACATTAAAGCTTCAAGTGGAAGTATATAGGTTTCTTTAAAAATATTCCTTTTAAGTATTTGCAAGGCACTCTTCAAATTTGAATGTTTTCCAGGGTGACTTACAAAAGCTTAAAAAATCGTATCTATATACAAGTAAACACATACTGCAATATATACATAATAAGAACTAGGAGGCATACAGATTGATCAACCAATCACAATGTTCCATTGTAATAAATAATGTTGACATTTTATTTCTTTTATTATGTTTATATCCTGTCTTTTATCTAGGAGCTTAAAACTGCATATACAGTAGATGTCTCTTCATTTTATCCCCATAATAAAAATCCTGTGAGATAAGGGCTTAGAGAGCAGGTGGAGGTCCACCCGTTCCCAGTCCGATCGAGCCCAGCTAAGAGCCCATATTAGGACTTACCTGGTGGCTATAGGAGAGGCGAGAAGGTCTTATCTCTCCACTCTCATAGCATCCGCAGATAACCACCCAGCCACCCTGTTTCGGGTTACCCGCTCCCTCCTTCGTCCGGAGGGGGGGTGGACCCGTTGCGGGGAAGGGCAATATCTGTCAGATAAGATTGCTCAGATTCGTGATGGGTTGACCTCTGATTTGCAGTGGTCTGAGGAAAGGGGTGCAGGTAGTCTGGCCAGTGTGATCTGGGTTGAGTTCGACCTCCGAGGATGAAGTGGACAGGACTATGCGGCGCCTGAGTTCCACCACATGTTTGTTGGACCCGTGCCCCTCCTGACTGGCTTATGCCACCAGGGAGGTCACCTGCGGTTGGCTCCAGGCTGTTGTCAACGCTTCATTGAGGGAGGGTGTTTTTCCCTCCGCCTTGAAGGAGGCGGTGGTGAGACCCCTCTTGAAGAAGCCTGCCCTGGACCCGACCGTGTTAGACAACTTCCGTCCAGTCTCCAACCTTCACTTCTTGGGGAAGGTTGTTGAGAGTGTGGTGGCTCGGCAGTTTCCACTTTTCCTGGATGAAGCGGACTACCTGGATCCGTATCAATCGGGCTTCCGACCTGGTTTCAGCACGGAGACGGCATTGGTCACGCTGATGGATGATCTCTGGAGGGCCCGGGACAGGGGTTTTTCCTCTGTCCTGGTCCTATTAGACCTCTCAGCAGCTTTTGATACCATCGACCATGATATCCTTTTGCGGCACCTCAAGGGGTTGGGAGTGGGGGGCACTGTGCTTCAGTGGTTCACCACCTACCTCTCGGGCGGCATCGGTACTGGCGGGGGCAGAGGACCCGAGGATGCTCTCTTGTGGGGTTCCTCAGGGGTCGGTTCTCTCCCTCTACTATTTAACATCTATATGAAGCTGCTGGGTGAGATCATCTGTGGTTTCAGGGTGAGATTCCATCAGTACGCTGATGATACCCAGCTGTACATCTCCACCCTGAACCAAATCAGCGATGCCCTCTCCCTGATGACCCAGTGTTTGGATGCGGTACGGATTTGGATGAGTGGGAACATGCTTCGACTCAACCCAGCCAAGACTGAGTGGCTGTGCATACCGGCATCCCGGCCCAGTCAGGACTATCCACTTTTGGCCATAGGGGGAGCAGTGTTGCCCCCTGTGGATAGGGCGTGGAACCTGGGGGTCCTCCTGGATGTTCGGCTCCAGTTGGAGGAGCAGGTGGGGGCCGTCGCCAGGGGGGCCTTTGCCCAGCCCCGCCTTGTACGTCAACTATGCCCATTTCTGGACCGGGATGCCCTGCACACAGTCACTCATGCCCTTGTTACCTCTAGACTCAACTACTGCAACGCTCTCTATTTGGGACTGCCCTTGAATACCATCCAGAGACTGCAGCTGGTGCAGAATGCAGCGGCACGGTTGGTGATGGGAGTTTCCCAATTCTCCCATGTTACCCCCCTCCTGCGCTGCTTGCATTGGTTGCCGGTTGCGCTCCGGGTGAGATTCAAGGTCTTAGTTTTCACATACAAAGTCCTTCATGACATGGGTCCTCAATATCTAAGGGAGCGACTCCTGCCGACATCGAATGCCGGCCGCCTGTGCGGCATAGGCAAGGACTCCTTGGGGTCCCATCTGCCGGCCAATGCCAACTGGCGGTCCCTTGACAACGAGCCTACTCTGTCGCGGCCCCTGACCTCTGGAACCAACTGCCCCTGGGGTTCCATTTGGCCCCTGACCTCCGCACCTTCTGCCATGATCTGAAGACCTGGTTGTTTGACCAATCCGGGCTGTGACCCTTTCTGGGCGGGGTGGTTTTTTATTTTTCTACTTTATATTTAAACTGTTTTTTTGGACTTGTTTGGTTTAATCCTCTTTTAATTATTTATTGTTGTTATCTACTGTTGTTGTTTTAATTGTGAGCCGCCCCGAGTCTTCGGAGATGGGGCGGCATACAAGCCCCAAAAATAAATAAATAAATAAATAAATAAGTTATGCTGAGAAAATGAGATTGCCCCAAAGTCACCCATTGTATTTCTACAACACAGAACATGCCTGTAAACATTCCCTCAGCACTGTTCAATTATTACAAAGTCTGCACTACTATTACTGTTAATCTTCTCATCATGCCTTATCACCTATCCCCTCCCACTTGTGATTGTATGACTATAACTTTGTCGCTTGTATCCTTACGATTTATATTGACTGTTTACTGGGTCAGACTAGAAGACTTCCTAGGGCCTTTCCAGCCCTATGTCTATGGAGATTCTCAATCATCCAAGTTATGGTTATCCCAAAGGCGCTTTTTCAAAAAGGCAACTGGACTTGGTTCTTTCCTTGAAAATGTTTTTCTTTTCATCCAAGAAGCTTCTTTATTTCCTTTGAAACTACAAAACTTTACAATCTCCCACATTTTTGAACTTGCATATGCAATATTTCACTTGCTTTTACTGATTGTATTAATTTCTATTTATATTTTATGAGTCTCATTATACTGTCTCCATTTGAACCATCACTGTCATATTTTTGCCTCATTATTCTTATGACAAATTATTAGCCAGTTTACAGAATTCTGCCACCTTTCTTAATTAAGCAACATTTTATAGCTTCTGTTTATGTGATTACATATGGTAATTAAACAGGATATAACTGTTTGCTGCTCTGAGATTTTGAACTGCATGAGTAATTCCTGGACTATTGTTTAACTTGTTAAGGCATTTGAAACAATATTCTCAAGGAAGGAAAAAAATGATGTGAGTCACATCATTTGTTACCAAAAGGTACATTGTTCGTTAGCTGAACAAGATGATGCTATTATGCTGGAACCAACTTACTATTCCAAAGTGAATTCATTACAAATAGGAGGTGCATTTTTTATTTTTGTATTACTTTCATATACAAAAAGAGAGAGGGAAAAAATCACCATCAAGACAGATTGGCATGGAGAGGGACAAAAAGTAACAATATTATGTTCCTAAGACGAAATAATTCAGCCTAATCTTTAAACATGCCCTTAAGCTATATGGAATAATATTGATCAGTCTTCCTGTTACATCAGTAAAGAGCTTGTTCATAAAGAGAAAGAAAACACATGCTGATGTTCCAAGATTTAACAGTGAAATCAGACTGTCAGACATCTTGCAGCATAATCTCTTTTTCTGTGCGATTCCCTATGCTTGATAAAGTCTTCATGTAAAGGTTCCAAATTAGAGAATTCCAACACTCTGTATGGTACTCAAATGTATAAATAGACTTTGTAACACTACAACAGCAAATGTATCGGTAATAAATCCAAATGGAGCAAAAATGGAACAAGCTTATATTATATAAAGAAATATCCCCTCACCCATCCTACACTTCCCTTATAATGACAACTAATCATTTTAAACATTCCCTGAGGTTTCCAGTAAATTTAAAAAGGAATCTTCTGTTGAATTATTCCATCTTAAAATCATAATAAATATACATCATATTTTATACACTTAGACACTGATTTGTTGCTACAGGATACTGCAACTATTTATTCCAGAATTCTTGTAAATAAATAAGGGTGTCAGCTGCCACCTTATGCTTGCTTGTGCTTCGCTGCTATATGATGACAGACTGCCATGAACTTTGGGGAGGGGGGAATTAAGGGGGGAGAGGGAGAACGCTTGGGAAAATGAAAGCAAGTGCTGTATCTCCTTCAGATGCTGTCTCAAAGTCACCCAGCTAGGAGAAGGAGGGACTTGCATGGACTGACCATTATGAAAACATTTTGCCTAAACTTGATTGGTTACATGGGGTGGGTGATTACAGACAGCTAAGGGAGGGTAGAGTTGAACTTAGGGGTTTGGATGCATGGTTTTCAGTTCTGGCTTTGCATTACTGCAATACACTAATAAACAATAATAATACACTAATAACAATACACTAATAACAAATAATATTTCTAATAAAATTATACCTTTCTCAACTGATGGACCCAAGGATTATTTTGATTTAGAGGTTTAAGTTGTGGCAAGTCTGGCAAAGGGTTACTTTAACAATATCATTTAATTATTTACTGTAGACTTAGATTCTAACATTCATTTAATTACTGAAAGTAATTTTGAAGTTGAGACAGTGCTAATAGATCTGAATTAGATAAAATGAAGTGGTTGAAGTAAAAGGAGATTGCTCATTGGAAGCAGTAATGATAAAGGTAAAGATAAAGGTTTCCCTCGACCATACGTTCTAGTTGTTTCCAGCTCTAGGGGACAGCACTCATCTCCGCTTTTGAACTGCTAAGCTGGCAGAAGCTGAGAGAAGTAACGGGAGCTCACTCCGTTTCACAGTGCTAGGGATTTGAACTGCCGAACTGCCAACCTTTCTGATCAACAAGCTCAGCATCTCAGCCACTGACCCACCATGTCCCCTTCAATGATGAAGGTAAAGCCTTAATATTTAGGGCATACTGTATGAAGAGACATTGAAAAAAGACTCTGATCCTTGAAAAAAGTGAATACAATAGAAAAAGAAGAACCTAGAAGAAGAAGAAGAATACAATAGAAAAAAAAAGAACCAGTGGCAAGTTAGTGTCACTAATTACATAAGCATGAAGAAAAGGGTTGGCCGGGTTGGGGGAGGGATCGAGGAATTGCTGACAGACATTCCTGACAAAATAAGTTAAACCTATTTTTTAATTGGGTTTAACTCAGAGAACACAATTGTCATGCAATTATAGAGTTGCACTTATATTTCTGTCCTATCATCTTCTACATCTGTCTTACAGCCTTTAATGCAAGAATTATAGTAAAGCTATGGCTAAAAATCAAGTGAAGAATCTGCCATGTTGTCAAAGAAATCACATAATACTTCCTAATTGCACCCATATTGTGACTTGATGATAAGTATTCCATTGAGAAATTTAAGTAAAAATATAATTTCACTAAAAATCAGGTAGGCAAGTCAAACAGATTAACCTCTCCCACGCATTTTAGATTGTTTTAAAAAAATCTATGGATTTGTCATTCCCATAAAGGCAATTTTAATAATTTACCAATCTGCTTAAAATAAGTTAACCATATTAGAATAGTAATATGCTAAATAAGTAAATCAGTCTGAAGTAATAATCATTTTACATTTATTTTTCCTGTAAACTCAATGGGATTTTAAACCAACTATTGAACAAATATTTTAAACTGAGGTTTCTAAAAAAGATATGTACATCTACGCATGCAAAAAGATTTCTTAGAATCTTAGAATGTTTATTCCCAGATATTTAAAAAGGATTTCAAGGAACATAGAAATAGTAGAACTATAGGAAATATATAATATTATCTCTAGTTAATCAGGTAATGTGATAATTTAGCGAACTGTTGGGCAAAATAAATACGTTTTGGTATAGAAAATACAAAATTATCAATAATCAAATGTTTACATTCAACTCCAGGTACTGTTATACTCAAAATGTCCCCTATTTCACTAATAAAGCAAGCCAATCTTAAATAAACTACAGGAGATAAAGCACATCCATGACAATTTGATAGAGCAAGAGATAATTGTATGTAGCCAGTGATGGGATTCAGCCAATTCTCACCAGTTTAGGAGAACAGGTTGTTAACTTTCTGAGCAGTTTGGTGAACTGGTTGTTGGAAGAAATCATTAGGGCGGAGAACCAGCTGTTAAATTATTTGAATCCAGCCACTGTACAGTATATAGCATTAACAAAAGGAGTAGAGTACCACAGGCTAATAAAAAGGCCTACATAATTAAGCAAGATTTGCTTCAAAAAATTCAGTTGCATCATATCAAAATCCATTCAAACATCCAATGAAATCAGCAATGGATATTTTCTTTAGGCTGAGTAATCAAATATTACCAGTTACTTGATATTACCACAATTACAATGCCAGATTGTTCAGGATCTGTTGTCAATGTTTCTGTGTCTATGTTTTGCATCTGGATAAGATCTTTTCCGACCTTCAAAACATGCATCCAGCAAGATTTGTTCCAGGTTCAAAACAAATTTACATAAGCATCCTTGAAAGAGAAACTTTTTAGAAAAGCACCATTTTAGACCTCCCATATTATTGGAATAAAGATCTTGATAGATATCATTTATCACTCTGTGGGACAACCATTTGAACCAGAAGCTTTTCCTGAATTCAAACATTTAGTGATATGTATTATTCCTTGGAAAGATAAAGGTTGGAGCTAAATAAACAACCTGATCATGCTTAGTCCGAGTAACAACTATATTAGAGCTATATAGAAATTTAATTCTATCTGAAGTTACATTTAACTCTGTATGATAGATTTGAGATGAAACATTTGGAAAGCTAAGTTACTGAACCAGAATCATGTATCTTACTGAAAACTGGTTTCAGCAGAGCAACTTATAGTTTACCCTTATAAAAAGGAGGAACAGTGAAAAGGGCCCTTCCTTTTTTGAAGCAAACATACGTTTGAGTGAAGAGTACTTATTTTGCTTGGCTCTTTCTGCCAGCCTTTCTGCCTTTCTCTATTTATTTGGAATACATGGCCTCATTTTAGGTTGTATTATAGTTTTGCAACTGACATTTCAGTAGAATAGCCACTATTCAGGCTTCTTATCAGCATTACTGTCAGGAGTACAATTTTAAATCCTTTAGTTAATGGTTTCCACCTCCCTTTGAATAGCTTTTAGGATTTCTGGAGAATGAACATTATTCTTTAATGTAAAAAGAATAAATGGCTAAACACAAAGCCCTTCTGTCTAATTTAATAAGAGAGTAGAATACTGTAGCAAGCACAATCAGTGCAGGAATGGGTATTGGGCTTTTGAGCTGCAGCCCTTCTCAACTCATTGGTCTATGAATAATTAGCTGAGGTCTTTTCTGGACTTGGCTTTGTGGTCTGTGCCCATCGCAGTACTGCTTTGGAGTCTATGCCACCATTTGCCAACAGATAATCAGAGAATAATTATCCTATTTCTGAATGCTTAGCCAAAAGCTGAAAGATCATGGAGAAGTCTCTGCTATAGCATGGCTGGCAGTGAAATCCTTTGTGTTCCCTTCATTGTGGAATAAGAGAAGATAATAACCTTGATCCTCTTTCTTTTTCTTTTTCCTTAGGTGTCTCTGGAATGATCTTTTCTGCTTTGTCCATAGCCTATAGTGCAAAAATATATATTCTCATCTCCATTATTATCTCAATGGTGGTGGTTAGAAATTACACACTGGCTGATCTGAATGTTCTTCATGGAGTACATTTTGGAAGTCATCCCTTTCAAAAATAATAGTTGGGTCCAGAACAAAAATGAAGTTTTTTTCATTTAATTTAAAATATATATATTCTCTCCAGGCATAATTTTCTCCCCAGTGTCTATGTATGGCCATTTACTTCCTCATCTTTCTCAATTTCAAATGAAACTGAAAACATTTTCAACACTAGAAAGGAAACATGGAAAGGTACATTCTATAATCAGTGTCACATAAAAAAATTAGGAATTACTGCATGGATTCAGACAGTGACTAATCTGAAGTCATCCATAGACCTAGACTGAAGACAATATTGACCTATACAGAATTGCTCCCAATGTTATTAATGTTTTCCTTTATGAACACCACCAAAAGAAAAATGCTTCCATCAGTGTGTGGTTATCTGAAACATATTAAATAAATTAGATTACAACCACAAGAAACTTTAAGGTTATCAACACAATTGTTTTCCTGTCTAAAAAACGCACCAGCACACAGTTGCTTCATCTTATCGAGGTTGCTTTATGCAGTGTGCCCACCTCATCCAGCTTGCCTGGGAAAAACTTGGTTCAATTCTCTTGTGTATCCCCTCCACAGTCCTTTTAGTTTACTGCAATATAGTCTGAACAATCTAGCAAGCTTCAAATATTAAAAAGGTAGTGATGAAAGAATTGCTAGTATGAATCCCCATCCTTAGATTATGTCAGTGCTGTGCACAATTTCTCAGAAGTGTTGTAGAAAAACTTTGAGAAGAAATGAATTTTTCATGTTCTCAGAACATACAGCTGTGAAAAAAGAGAAAATCCCAAGAACCCTGACTTCTGTGTACATTTTTTTAAAATCCATTTTGGGGTGTGTGTGAGAAAACAAAAATAATAATTGGCCTTTTAAGATATATTTCTCCATTCCTCAAATTTGTATCACATCCCAGATGAAAGAAGAATGGTAGGCTCAGCTGATTTCCATTGAACAAATGAAGCCAACAACAAAATTAAATGAAAAAAAAAACACATTTAAGTTGAGAATTATACTGAAACATCAAATTACCTTTGGCCTCATGCTACTAATTATCTAATCTTCCTCAAGCTTTACCTAAAGAGTAAACAATCCAATCACTAAGATAACCAATCACTAGCAATTCCCAGCAGTGCTTGCTGCAGCTAGAGAATATGTTATCCTAAAGGTTTATAAGGAAACGCTAAACTAATCTTTAATTAAAAATATAAGTTAGAGAATTGATCATCTGTATGGGTTGCTCACAGGTCCTAGGTTCATATATTGTGCTAAGCATTTAGTCTTGTCAT
The DNA here is from genome assembly GCA_009733165.1 of Naja naja. Lineage (NCBI taxonomy): Eukaryota > Metazoa > Chordata > Lepidosauria > Squamata > Elapidae > Naja > Naja naja. The sequence goes on from CM019148.1 coordinate 293,013,130, forward strand.
TTTATGTTGTGAGAACCCAACTATTGTGATTTTTAAACTGTGACTGATGGTTTAGCATGATGTTTGATTTTGTAACTGAATGACCTTGGAAGATAGAGGAAAGAGATGCAACCTAGGGAGTGATCAGATAAAAGGGAGAGGAGCTCCCAACTAACTAATGGACACCAGTAGAAACTTAGAAAGGATCCACCCTAGCTAATCAGGAAGTAAAAAGAGACAGTGGAAGATACGTCCTTTCAGATTTGCAAGATTTGCTTAATATAGCCTTATGATAAAGTAGCATTAGCTCTTCTGGTTGTATCTCCTTGGGAGGCTGACAGAATCCAACCATTTTGTAGCTTAGATAACAAGTCATGGTTAACAAAGGGTGGATTTTCATGATGTTCAACTATTTTTGCCAGAACAATTTCAGAAATATTAGCTTATTACAGACAGAGATGAACAGTCCATGGCTTGTACAGATAAATTTAGAGATGAAATGCTGAATGTTGATGGAGTGATTTAAATTAATTCTCCAGATTTGGGAGAGTTTTTAGGAAAAATATATAGAGGGATTTGTTTTGGGGTACCAAAAATGAGCTCAAAATGTTAGCCATATCCCTTTTAATGATTTCACACTATGACCTCATATTCAAGATGGTCAAAAGACTTATTAGTGGTTTGCAATTAGTGATTGTCTCATGTAGTAAAGCTGTGCACACTCTGACAGGATTATTCTATATGGTTCTTGGACTGGGCTTGAAAGAAATGGTTCTGTTTAGAAAATGTTATGCCAATTTCCATCTCAAACATCTTCTCTTCTCCTTCCCAAATAATTGCTCTCTCTTACTATTGAGCATAGTTAGGTTTGGGACTCTTTTAGAAAGTATTTATGTGGGCTTCATTGTGGGCTGTTTTGATGCTTGAAAAGAATTTCTGTCTTTCTGATTATCTGCCACTTTAAAATGTGTCATCCCTTCTTCTTAGCCAGCATCACTATCTCTTTCAAGCAGCAACACAATTACTGCCAAGAAAAGCATCTGCAATTACCAACACCATACATGTTTTGTCAGTTTTAAGCCTATTCTGTCTTAACTGCTTTGATGTACACTTCTGAGCATCATAGAAAATAGCTCCCATTGAGTCTAAATAAATGATATTTTGATTTGCTAAATACTTGCTGTTTCATCTTTTGTTTGTTTTCACATTTTAAATCTTAAAATCAGTTTTCATACAAAATTATTTCAGATGCACCACTCTCTTTCTCATAGAGAATTTTCATCAAATCAAGAAAAGGATAAAATTACGGTGCATTAAAAATGACTAATTCTGTTTTAAGATAATCTTCAGTATTTGTATTTGTTCTTCTAGGTAGATCTGGCTCCTGATCTTTGCTCTTTCCGCCGCGATTTGAAGACCTGGTTGTTTGAACAGGCTGGGCTGGACTGACCTCTTGGGGGGGAAGTTAAATTCATTGTAAATTGATTTTAGTGATTGGGCTTGTTGGTTTAATTTTTTTAAAATATTTATTGTTGTCTTTTAATTGTGAGCCGCCCCGAGTCCTCTCACAGAGGGGGCGGCATACAAGTCCAATTAAATAAATAAAATAAATAAATAAAATAGATATTCTCAGCTGGGTTGAATATTTGTTACATTACGTGTTTACTTAATCTCTCCCTCCCAGCAGTTACATGCAGTGTGAACCAGCTCATGGTTATTTTTTTAGATTACCCAAATGGGAAAATATTTCATAAAATTTCTCATATAAATTCACTGATTATATATTATAACACATTCGATAAGTAGTTATGAATTTCATTTTGAATGGCTCCTACAATTTTTAGCTCATCTACATTTTGATAAAGACACTTGTCTTTTTTATTGTAAACCATCCAGAGTCACTTATACAGTGAGATGGGCAGTGTATGTATTTGATAATAAATAAATAAATAAATAAATAAATAAATAAATAAATAAATAAATAAATATGAAGAGTATCTGATTTAGTCACCATAGGCAACCCGGAGGCAGGCAAGCAAGCATTTTAAGCAAATCTGCAGCCAGCACTTAAGGAGCATTCAGCAATTTGCAATATGTTCCCATAAATAAATGATAAAATATTCCCCAAACAACCGACATGTGCTGACAAATCTGTTCATGGATAATTACCAAACAGAAATAGAGAGAGGGCAGAGCTATCTGGCATTCCACTATTTATGAGATTATATGCAATGACTTCAACTGGATTCAATATTCTTTTTTCTGATAAAGGGTCAAATTGAGAATGTTAGATACATCAGTCATCAGTATTCTATATATATTCCCAGGTTTTGAATATTTAGTGTAAAAGTCTGGTATTTGAAAATTATAATACTTTAATATTTTAATTTGCAGTGAAGAATGACAATAAAAGGAGTGGTCTCTTACAAAAAAAAGTGACGTTGACATCAAAGCCACATTTCTTTCCTTTCTTATTTTATCATTCTTGACTTTCTAATAATTACCAAGTATCTGTTCAATTTGCAAAGTAAGCAGCAACGATGCAAATTATCATAACTTGCATGGTTGAAAGCTGAATTGACTAACTGGAATTGCCAATGGGAAGTCAAAATATGACTTTACTCAAATAAATTTTTCATTAAGTCTTTTCTTTGTTATTCAATTTAATTTCTGTATCTTTTTTGGAAACCATGCATATTTTTCTTGGTGAAAAAGTTTAACATTGGACAAGAGGAAACTGTTTTTTGTCATTTAGTTGATGCTCTATCTTTGAAGGATTCCAATAACATGGTGGTATGTTACACCAATATGCCACCAAGTCTTTCACCTAATAAATGCTGGGTATACGCTTGTACTCCAGACTGAAACTATACATAATACAAACAGAAAAATATATATGTGATTATGTAGAGTCACAGATTATACACCCCAATATTTTCTGGCAAATTAATGGCAATCTAATCTGCCCCTGAAGTTATAGATCACGGGTGTCAAACTCGATTGTGTCACAGGCCAGATCATGATATATTGTGATATTTTTACCTTTGCGGAGCCGGGTTGGGTGTGGCCTGTGTGTGATGTATCCGGCCAATGGACCGCCAGTTTGACAGGCCTGTTATAGATTAATTCAGTAATTAAGTATACTTTTATACAAATCAATTGTTTTCTTTTGGTGCTTTTTTCTAGTTATTCACCATGTTTTATATAAATAAACAGCCCTTAAAAACTATTCCCAAAAAAGCTAATTTCTGAAAAGTTAGCATATAACATTCAGGCTAGATCCAGAACTAAGCAGCATTACTAAGAGCTAAAGAAGACAGGAGATAAATTTTTGTGCTGCTCTTTCTGTTGTATTTAGTGTCAGACTCATATCAAGGATGTGCACTCCAGCCTCTTACAATTCTCTTTGCCTTCTTGACCTGATTCTCATCCAGTAATGGAAGGGACTATAACTAATAACTTTACCTATTTTTGCTTTGAAGGCTTTAAAAAGAAAAACCTAATGCATTCCAACTTGCTTTGGGATTTATGACTAATAAATATTTAAAATATTGAAGTCCTAGCACTCTAGTGCTTATTCTTTTAAAGATGATGTTGTCCAGATGCTCCACACCATGGGTTGACAGTGGTACTTCTTTTTATGTGCTTTGAGCTGTAACAGTCCAGATTTTTTTTAGGAAAGGTGATAAGTGGAATCCAGCTAATTTTCAATCTCTTCTTAAGCACTTTAAAAAAGAAAAAAATATTTTGTTTAGAAAACAAATCAAATACGGGGCAAAGAATATAGAATGATTTTTGTATCTACTGGGATAAGCAAAAATAATTTGTCTATTACACTTTGCAAAAAGAATCTTTTCTCCCCAAATTAAATCAAAGGTAACTTTTCTAACATACCCCACCATTTTCCATCTTCAATACATCCAATTTTCCGTATCAGAGATCTAATTATGAAGCTCTGTGTCTTTATAATAGAAAGTATGGATGAACTTGGAGAATGAAGGGAAGAGATGCTGCCGAGGAAACAACTTGACAAGAGAGGAGCCTCCAGTGGCTTATTGGTCAGAGAAAGAAATTTAGGAAGAACCTGCTCTAATGGATCAAGCAGTTCAAAGCGGGGACAAGAACTTCAAACTTTCAGACTTGCAAGATTGTTAATGAAGCTTTACAATAAAATTGATTTAGTTCATCTAGTCCTATTTCCTGTTGGGTTTATCTGGGAGGATTCACAATTTTTTTTAGCTAACCTGGTAGCAACAACCATATTTTCAGTTCTATGAATTATCTCATTAAATAATGACAGTAAACCTATCTTGGGAACATAACTAAATTTTCTGATGTCTATGCTGTCCATGCTCTACAGATAATCCTTGATTTATGACAGTAAATTAAGCCTAGAATTATGACTGTAAATCATTGCCATCATAAATTAAGGCAATAATGGGATTGGAAGTAATATTCTGGCCTTTTTTGCAGCAGTCATTAAATGATCATGGTGATCATTAAATAAACTCATTCATTTGAATGGGTGTTTTTTGCCAGTTTCCAGCAAAAAAATGCCAGAATTCCTCTGCTAAATAAAGATGCACAGATTTTTTAATGTATTTATTAGCTATGAGATTGAGAAAAACTAATAAAATATTACTTTAGACCAATATACCTTTGTGAAAAGAAAACAAGTCTCATTAGAAAAATATTAAATCGTATTAAATATAACAAACACAGATCACATTGGGTTTCCCTTTTGATGCCTTTGATCACTTAGAATGCACATTTCAAGGAAAAAATCTTGAATAAATGTAACTTGAATCAAAACTTTTGCTCAAATATTATTAAATTGTATAACGTTGCAAAGCCAGTGAAAGGATTAATAATTTAGAATCAGAAATGTCCCAGATATATAAAGGGGCAGGATAGATCTGCCTTACTATATATAATATTATGGAGAATCCAAAACAATCAGAATTGCATGTTTCTGTTAATTTTTATGTAATGCATATGTTAATAATATTGCATGTTCTTATCTAATCCAATTAAAGATCTACCAATTATCGGAAACTAGCAGGACTGAAAATTAACAAAAAACTTTTTATAAATATAGGCTCCAGATCTAGAGAGAAATATAGACCCCGAAATAAATTAGTAAAAAGAATAGCATTAATATCTGTCAAAAGTCAGTATTTAAAAAAAAAATCTCAGAAATTAAAGTGTGCTCTATTATAAAGCACTGTTGCAGGGAGTAAATTTTTTTTTAGAAAATGTGTTTTGTTTTTTTAATCTATGTATTTTGGGCAAAATTTGTGGGTTTTACTTAAATCTATTTTAGGCAAAATAATTGCCATGAATTTGTCGGTTTTTCCAAAATTGTTTTATTATTTCTAAGTTATACAGTATATTTGAATTGTAAGGTTTTGAAATTTTGGCAACTAATGTTGATAAAATTTCTATTTAATAGAAAAACACCAAAAATAACAATTCACCCCACACCCACAAACATTATTTCTAAAAGTTTTAAAAGGAGAATTAGGTCTTCTTCCTAAGCATTCTCAATATGAAATATCATATAGGTTTCCTTTTAAGGAAGACAACTTGATTATAAATGAATACTTGATAGAACTTGTTTTAATTTTTCTGGGTTTTTAACAATTTTCTAATTCTGCTTCATTGTGTGCATTTTTGCATTAAATATGTCAATGTTTAAATTGTTTATTTGGCTTTTACCATAGTTTTTCCTAGTTTTAAATAAATCAATATTTGGGCAGGCAAATTATGTAAAGTTATGAAGTGTTCTAATTATTTCTAAGCTGACCCAGTTATTGGCACCATCTTGTAGAAAAGCATGAAGAGAGAGAGAGAGAGAGAGAGAGAGAGAGAGAGAGAGAGAGAGAGAGAGAGAGAGAGAGAGAGAGAGAGAGACCTCTGACCCAGGTGTTTGCAAAGGAAGGGAAAATATTTGGGGAGCAATTCTCCAGGAAAAGCAGTACCAATAAATTCAAATTTCTCTCCCTCTGCACTTCCAACTTACCAGATTGCAAACTGGGGATAAGTCCTTTTGGGATGTTCATAAATTATAATACTCTAAGAGAGTTGCTCATAAAAGTATAACCTGATATAGATTAAATTTTTATGTGGTTTCCAGTAGTTATATGCAACGGTAAGCAAATTCCATAAGTAGGTCACCATTGTACACTAGGTTTTTCCCAGACTTTGACAAGAAAGGCTCTGACTATAGCCAGATATTAAAGTTTGTGACTGTTTGTTGAGTCATTTGAGACATATTTGTCCTATGGATTTGTTTAATTATTTTTATGGCTAGTTTTGCAAAAGGTAATTCCTTCCTTTCCTTCTATTAATATTCTTTCCAAATTTGTAACGATGTATGCAATGATTCAAATAACTAAATGCAGCAGAAAACAGCAAAAAATAAAATATACTGTATATTTGGTTAGATTTTTATAGTCAATGTAATATAATAATATCCTTAGATGTCTTGTAGACCAATTGATAAAAATATAGATGTCTATGTTGTTCCTTAGGATAAGAATAGGGTATGCATGAAAAAGGGGGTGAGAAATTTGAGGTGGTGGGTTTAATCACAGGGTTGTTACCATCTTACTTTTTTTTACCATCATCACCCTCTGCCATAGATGCCCCTACATGAGAACCATTAATTAGTTTCAGAATCATGAAAAATACTTTCCCTCACCGAAGGCATCCTATCCACTTTGCGCATCAACACTAACATGAAAGTCAGTGCTCTGTCCAGAACACATAACTAAGTTTCTTGTTGTGAAAAAACAAGAATTAGCTTTAAAAGCTGATAGATCAGCTTTTAAACTTGTGTGAGAGAGAAAGCTCTGTCTGTGCTATTAGGCAGAGTGAAAACACAGCAATAATAGAAAGATTAAAAATTCATTGGCACTTACCGTGACTAAAAAAATAAGGTCCAGTGGGACATTGATTTGGATGCTTTTCAAGCCACAGAGCAACTCTAATCTAAAAGTAAACTGGCAATATAGAGCCCAGCAAGAAAAGCTTGGTAGCTACATATGCTGAATATTTACTGAGTTCCCCTCTGGTCATAAGTTCTGTCTCTTTTTCCTGGCTTAAAAAAAAAAACCAGAGAAGGAAAGACCTTGTTGCTGAATCTTTAGAGCAGTGGTGGGATTCAATTTTTTTAAATACTGGTCCTGTGGGCGTGGCTTGGTGAGTGTGGTGTGGCTTGGTGGGCATGGCAGTGGAAGGATACTATGAAATCCCCATTCCCTCCCACCCCACTAACCTGCTTTCCAGCTTCGTTCTCCTGTGCAGGGCAACAAAAGAAGACCCAGCAGATCAGTTGGGACTTGGGAGGCAGAGAATAGATGGGGTGGGGCCAGTCAGAGGTGGTTCTCTGCCGGTTCTCTGAACTACTCAAAATTTCCGCTATTGGTTCTCCAGAACTGGTCAGAACCTGCTGAATATCACCTCTGCTTTTGAGCCCAGATTATCCTTGACAATATTCCATCTTTCAAGTTGGCCATATTCAGTCTTTCAAGTTGGTTTTAGAACAGCTGGATATTCAGTTGTCCTAAAGGTGCTTTTTTTCAAAAGGCAACTGGACTTTCTGGTTTTTCTTTGAAGATGTTTCACTTCTCCTCTAAGAAGCCTCTTCAGCTCTGACTGGATGGTAGGGAAGTCAGAACTGAAGAAGCTTCTTGGATGAGAAGTGAAATGACTTCAAAGTAAAACCAGAAAGTCTAATTGCCTCCTGAAAAAAGCACCTTTAGGACAACCATGACCTGGATGACTGGGAATCTCCATAGACATTTGGATATTCAGTTGTTTTAGGTTGAGAAACATATATATTTCTGTTGCTCTTCTATGTCAGCTTGTTAACAGAGATAACTAATCTGCAATGCTTTATTCCATCTATTGGTAAAGAGATGCTCCTTAACCTTCTCCACTAGCACAATAACAGAGAGGGATTCTATTTCTATGGAGTTTACTAGAAAAATTCTGATTTGAGTAGCAGATCAGACCTTAAGGCATACCAAATACACATACAAGAAGTACATATTAGGCTTCTATAAAATACATGCAGTAGTTGATTGGCTGAGTTGAACAAAACTAGAAGCACAGTGTACATAACATTATCTTATTTTTATAAAGCAATCGTAGAAGTAGAAAAGAAATGGATAATGCTAAGTTGTCAACTGAATGGAAAATAGCAAATTGTCAACAGCATTCAGAGAAACACCTTATGCCTACTCCACTTATGCAGTCAGGGTAAGAGTATATAACCAGAATTATTTCAAGCTTCTGAAATTTACAGATGCAACGCTTTTCACAAGAAACATACATCACTGCAATGAGCAAAGGAACCTTTCATTTTATTCAAATGGATCTTAAGATGTTGAAATGAGATCTTTTTTCAACTATGGTACTTCATTTTGGATGTTTGGCACTTTTTCCGAAAAGGAAAGAGCGGTTTATAAAATATACATTCAGCTGAGTTAGTGCTAATTTATCAAATGCAAAAGATTATGGGTTGAGGAAAACTCAAACTTATGTGTTCATGACTATTGATTATATGTATTTCATAATAAGACAGATATGATGTTTCCAAGGTGATTGAAAATAATGGTGCTGAGCATATATGTACAAAATATGGCTGCTTTTGATTTCATTTGAGCAGCAACAATAATCAATTCAGTAAGACAAATCTCTAATTTGCCTCTTCTCATTTCCCATCCAACTTTTATCATGGGAAGGCACTGTATATTCAAGCATGATAGGAATTAAACCTTGTGCAAATACATCCCAGCTGCTTTTCCCTTAATGACATGCTTTACACAACAGAGGTATCACTATTTAATTCAATTTGCTCAGTAATAATGGAATTTGGATGTAGCATTTGGGCCCTTCAATGTCTTCCTCTAGCACTTCCAGAAGGATGAAATGCTACTCCTGGAAATGTCAGGAGTAGTTCAAAGAGCAGCACAGAGGCTGCAGGAAGAGAGACATGTTGCTTTATGAAGGAGCTTGGGGGTGAGTGGGGGCTTATAGTGTAGTCCAATTGGAGCCTTCTTCAAAGGTCTGCACTGATTTTCTGTATCTAAAGAGACATTTATGTTCCATTCATGGAATATTAAACATATAGATGAAAGGCAGAGTATCTGGGGACAGGGATCTACAATCCCTGTAGCTATATAAAAATTGAAAAGATCTACTTCAGGGACATATTTTAATCTCTGAATGAAAAGATGCCCTGTTCATTCAGAATACCAGAAGGGTAGCAGATATTTCAGGAAATGTGTTTTCATGGACTGCAAAACTGCAAAATGTCAGGGACACACTTTCTCTGCAAAGCTAACAGGCTGCATTCCCCTGGGTGGCTGGTTCTTTGGTTATTGAACTGTTGAATAAATTTTTGAAAGAGATTATGTTTTATTATTCAGCGTTCTGAAACATTTGCCTGCTCTGCATTATTTCCTTGCAGTGTTTTGAATCTGCCACCATCCCTAAGCAATAATTTCATTAACTAAATTTCCTGACTTTAATGATCATATTTCTGTATGAAATTAGTATATATTTTCACAGGAGATTGCATGCTGTTCCCTCATCTCAATGGGTAATTCAGTTAACAAGTCTATCTGGAAGCTGTAAAAGGTAAATTACTTTGTGGGATCATGGAAAAATGTGGTAGGAAATGTGGGATCCTTATATCAAGGATCCTCACTAGATGTCAGAGGAAGGTAAATGCCCCTTTCCTCCTCCCCATGATTTAGCTTCCAGATAAAGCTGAGACAAGCATTTTAGACAAGTCTCTTGTTCTTAAATCAATGATTCTCAACATTGGCTATGTGATCTGGAATTTAGGGCAATTCCACAACAGACTAGTGAACTGCCTACTTAAATTTGTCCTCTTTCTCATGGCCTTCTTCCTCTTTCCCTTGTCCCCCACTAGACATATTATAACTTGAATGTAAGAAGCTACAGTACAGAACATATGAGGCTGGGAACATCATCTCTATCATCTAGTTATGAATCTGCTGATTGTTCTCTATCAGCATTATTATGGCTTCCTACACATGCCATCTTTCTTTTCTTTTTTTTGCATAGCATTGCCTTTCTCTGATGTTCATTAATGTGGCCATAGAGGGTTTCCATTTACCTTTTTCATACTCTTTTCCAATGTATAGGAAACCACGAGGCTATTTAGTTTTGCACCCCACCTTGTAGCCCACATCAGCTACTTATTCATCTGTGAGTCATATAAATGAAATGAGGCATCTCTTCAGAATTCAAAATAAACAAAAGACAATGTTTCTGCCATGTTTTGAGCTGTAATTATTTAATTTTGTAAGTATACAAAAATAAACATTTTAATGAACAAACAAAGGAAGTCCCTTTAACTTTCTTACAAAGTAAGTTTTTGAAAACAAATGTATATGTATATAAATAAGATGTTATAAATAAGATGTTGAGCCTCTAGAAAGAGTACAGAGTGGAGCAACAAAGATTATTAGGGGACTGGAGGCTAAAGCATATGAAGAACAGTTGCACGTATTGGGTATGTCTAGTGTAATGAAAAGAAGGACTAAGGGTGACATGATAGCAGTTTTCCAATATCTAAGGGGCTGCCACAAAGAAAAGGGAGCCGAACTATTCTCCAAAGCACCTGAAGGCAGAAAAAGAAGCAAAGGATAGAAACTAATCAATGAGAGAAGCAACCTAGAACTAAGGTGGAATTTCCTGACAATGAGAACAATTAACCAGCAGAATGGCTTGCCTTCAGAAGTTGTGTTTCTCCATCACTGGAGGTTTTTAAGAAGAGTTATTTTTCTGAAATGGCACAGGGTCTTGTGCTTGAGTAGGGGGTTGGACTAGAAGACCACCCAGGTCCCTTCCAACTTTGTTATTTTGTATGTGTATATGTATTCATAAATGTATACATATGAATGCGTATATGTATCTAGAACAGTCTAAGTGACGGGGAAAATCTTCAGTACAGGAGCCTTAAGGTATAGATTTCAAACAAATAAACAGAAAACACAATAATGGTTAAAACTAAAACTTTAAATTCAGTTAATAAATGTGTTGCTTGAGTTATTAATTCAGTTCATAAATGTGTTGGGAAAATATCTAGAGCCGTGATGGCGAACCTATGGTATGTGTGCCACAGGTGGCACGCAAAGCCATTTGTGCCAGCACATGAGGCAAACTTACCTGACTGCACATGCGCGTGCCTCACAGCTGATTTTTGGCTGGTTTGAGGCCTTTTTTGGCCTCCCAGAGGCTTGAAAAAAGCCTCTGCAGACTTTGCAGGCCAAATAGGCCTGTTTCGTCACTTCCTGTAATACCGGAACAGGCCTATTATTTGGCCTGCAAAGCCTGCAGAGGCTTTTTTCAAGCCTCTGGGAGGCCGAAAAAGGCCTCAAACCAGCTGAAAATCAGCTGTGAGGCACAGTGCAGGTAAGGGGGTAGCAGGGGGGGCAGTAGGGGGGATTGCGTATGCATGCACAGGGGGCATTGCCTTCTGGGACCTGGCACGCGAGTGCGCACACACCAGCGCGCACACAGTTTTTGGCACAGGAGCCCAAAAAGGTTAGCCACCACTGATCTAGAGTATTGAGAGTTGTGCCACATTTTTAGCAGGAAGTAGGAGCAAAGCAGAATTGGAACCAATCACAGAGAAGAATGGAGGAAGTCAAGGCTTGTTAAGGTCATGGGAGCCCAGGAACAACATTCTATAACAGTAGGGCAGAGTATGAAGACTTCATGCCACCTTCAAATCCTATTGTTGACCATATTATTTAATTTCGATTTCCCATCTTTTTCCTGGCTCTGGGAACCTCAATAGGCTTTGACTTTTGACATCCTTCTCTGTAATAATTTTTTTTTTTTTGGTTTATTAACAACCTCTGAGGTACAAGTGTGATTATAGTCTTGATGAGCTCAGGGGAACTATATATTTGGTTTTCAAATTGTTCAGAAAAAAAGAGAGTAGCTTTTGTTAGGTTCTGAGGTGACATATAATGAATTTTTCCCAGGTCAATGCTTATTATGATTTGATCTCCATTTGGGGAAGGCATCATTTGATAATATTACAATCTTTGCAATTCTTTATATTTTTGTACTAATATATATGAAAAAGTGCAGATACAAAGCTTTACAGTATTTGCCACTTCGTTTTCTACCCTATTTCTTTCCTTTCCTTTCCTCTCCCTTGGAAACTTGATGAATTCCTCTGAAAGTTCAGTTTCCCTCTTTAAGTGATACGACCCCCTATAAAGATATATTTCATCAAACTGCAGGATGTCTTTCATTGCCTTTGTTTACTGCTGATGTGCAAATCTTCAGGGCTTCTGGTTGAATCCATATTAAAAATGCTATCCAAGGTAGCAGCATACCGGAAAACAAAATAACATTGCCGGGACTTGATCTATATCTTATTTCTTGTGTGGTGATGAAACCTCTTACAAAAGCTGAAGCATTTGCAAAGGAGAGAAAAGAGTTGTTATTCATTTTTGAGTCAGTGTCTGAACTCCCTGCTCAATAGCTTGTGCTGTGTGCTTAGCTGTTCCATTGATTTAAAGCTCCATTGTGGTATCAGTCAATATACTGTTCCTGAATGCTGTATGATGTCTCACAACCCAACCCAAAATGCTAGGAGCGCTGTCTAGGCACATAGGTGTTTGGTTTTCAAAGTACTCAGAGAGAACTGTTTTCCCTTTAGGACACACAAGGCAATATTGCTTCACATTTCCAACATCAGGGTGCTTCTCAGAGCTGCTGAGAGAATAAACCCTGATTGATGGGTTGCTAAATAGGCAGAAAGGGGTGGCCGATTCATTCAACACATAGGAGCAAACAAAAAATAAAATATAGGTAGAGACTGCATGTGGAAATGAATTATGGCTCATCTGCACATTATGTGAAATATATGTGCATAGATGGATCGTGTAGAGTAGTGGTGACTAACCTTTTCAGCACTGAGTGCCGAAATGGGAGCACACACACGCACATGTGCACTGGAAACCAGAAGAGCAGCTCCCCAATATGTGTGTGCACCGGAAATCGGAAGCATAGCTTCCCGGAATGCACATGTGCACTGGCCACCTGAAGTGGTTTTCTGGTTTCTAACATGCATGCACGCATGAAGGCCAGCTGGCCAACACGCACATGCGTTTCGGGGAGCTGCTCTTCTGATTTCTGGTGTTCCCATGTGTGTGAAGACCAGCTGGCCGGCACGCATGCATGCACAAAGATCAGGGAGCTGGTGCCCACATGCATGCCAGGGGAGCTATCCTTCCAGTTTCCGGTACTCCCGCATGCATGAAGACCAGCTGGCTGGTGTGTATGTGTGTGCCGGAACCCAGAAGAGCAATGGGCGACAGCTGGCATGGCCAGAGAGATGGCTCTGCATGCCACTTCTAGCACGCATGGCATAGGTTCGCCATCATGGGTGTAGAGCAATGATCCTCATCCTTTGTGGGTTGGTGGCCTAGCTGGGGGGAGGGACAGGGGAATTAGGCTGTGTGGGCCAGCATGCACACATGCGATTACCCACTGGCCCACTGCTATGTAAGTTGAGCTGCATGCATCTGTGTGTGTATGCAGTATGGCTGGCCACTTGCACAGCCCAATTCCGAACAGGCTACAGCTCAGTAATGGGCCACGGCCCAGAGGTTGGGGACTCCTGGTGTAGAGAACATTTTCTTGCCTTATGAATGATGCACATCTAAAAATCTATGCACATATTCCTTCCCTTCCCTTTCATGCATGAATAATTGGTAATTGTAAAATCTTTCTCTTCCCCTTCATGCATGAATAGCTGGTATTTGTAAAACCTATCTTTTTTGCCAGATTTTTGAGTGACGTGTTGTTGATGAGGTTGACTGAAACATTGGTGGGGCTCTTCTTAGTTATGGTGCATTATAATTACATCATTGAACTTTTTAAAGTTGCTTTTAATGCAGACTATTCTATGCTATGTCAAAGGAGACACAATCCTATCTGAATAATTATTAATGAAGCCATAAATGCATAGCCATGAACCATGTTACAGCTGCTTTGTCATGGTGGCACAGTGGTTAGAATGCAGTATTGCAGGCCAACTCACTGCTCATTGCCAGGAGTTCAATTCTGACTGTCTCAAGATTAACTCAGCCTTTCATCCTTCCGAGGTCGGTAAAATGAGGACACAGATTATTGGGGGAAATATACTGACTCTGTAAACCTTGAGTGGTGCAGTGGCCTAGAGGGGGCACTCTCACCTCACAATCAGGAGGCTGTGAGTTTGATCCTAGGTAGAGGCAGATATTTCTCTGGGCACGATGAGAATATATCTGCTGAATATAACTCTGCATTGGTGACAGGAAGGGCATCCAGCCAGTAACCACTCAGTTCAATTCAGGGATTATGGGATTATCAAAAGATGATAATCCCATAATGACCAGGGTGGGCATTTGCCCAGGTTCGCCTGGTGCGCCAGCTGCGCCCCTATCTGGACCGAGATGCCTTGGATACGGTTATTCATGTGCTCATTACCTCCCGAGTCGACTACGGCAATGCTCTCTACATGGGGCTGCCCTTGCAGACCACTCGGAGGCTTCAACTGGTGCAGAATGCGGCCACGCGGGTTGTGATGGGAGTATCTCAATACTCCCATATTACACCCCTCCTGCATGAACTGCATTGGTTGATGGTTGCCCTCCGGGTGAGATTCAAGGTGTTGGTAATTACCTATAAAGCCCTACATGGCTTAGGGCCGGGGTATTTGTGGGAGCGTCTCCTGCCAGCAACGACTGCCCATCGTCCTGTGTGCTCCCACAGACAGGGCCTCCTTGGGATGCCATCAGCTGGACAGTGTTGGCTGGCGATCCCCAGGGGGAGGGCCTTCTCAGTGGGAGCGCCCACCCTGTGGAATCAGTTGCCCTTGGAGCTGCGCTTGGCCCCTGATCTTGGTTCCTTCTGTTGCGACCTGAAGACGTGGTTTTCCAACAGGCCGGCCTGGACTGAGGGGGGTGGGTTTTTATTGGTTTTATGTATATTATTGTTATGGGTTTTAGAGATTTGTTTGGGTTCATGATTTAATAACTTTTTATTAATTTTAAATTTTGTATTGTATATTTTTAATGTTGTGAGCCGCCCTGAGTCCTTCGGGAGATAGGGCAGCATATAAATCCAAACAAAATAAATAAATAAATAAATAAATAAATAAATGATGACGACTCTGTAAACCACTTAGAGAGAGCTGTAAAGCCCAATGAAGCAGTATATTTATTTATTAGAGTTTGTCAAACAAAAACAAGAACAAGACTAAAACAATAAAAATACAATGACAGGGATGATAGGCACATTAGTGCACCTATGCATGCCCCCTCTACTAACCACTTAAGTATGATGTAAGGTCCAAGGCAGTGACTGAAACTGTGAAAATTTGTAGCTGAAACAACTGAATCAGGTAGAGCATTCCAGTAAGAAAGTCATATACATGTAGTGAATGTTGTGAACTGTCAGCTATAGAAGAAAGCAGTTCATCATGAAATATATTATTGGAAATTCCCTATATTTGAGCATTTGGTTATATTTATTCTATTGGCTGATCTGGAAGAACTTTATTCTGATATTCACATCATTATTTACCTTGTTCCCTAGATGGAAATGTCCAAGGTTTTGTGCATTCAATGCAATATGAACTATAAGCCAAAACAAGCCTAATTTTGATTTTAATGTCACAGGTAAGCTCAGGTCTTGTGGTTGTAAGCCATGGTTTCTAGCTTAGCAGTCTGTTTGAAAAAGGTTTAAACTTTGAATCTCTATTAAAATTGCCTTGTTTTGTACATTGTTTTAAATCAAACAAGCAATTTTGAATTTATATTTTTAAAATATTATTTACATTTATTCAATAAACATGAATTATTGAATAAACTACAACTGGCAAGCTTTGCACAACCCATTAAGTTTTAAATTGCTTCACGCACAGAAGATTCCAAGTTAAAATAAATAAATCATATTATGGCTTAATATTTTCTGTGGAACCCAATGATACATATGTAGCCATTCCTGAAGAAACCGCAATATGAAACAATTGAACTATAGTCATCAAAAGATTCAAATAAATTTCCTACAAAGAAGACTTTATACTTCATGGATATTATACTTTTTATAAGGATAAAAATACAGTGGAAAAGTTTATGGGCCAAGGAGACTAAGAAAATCATGATTGGTTGATGAGATCCACAAAAAGATGGAGGTAAGACATTTAAAAAAAAACAAAAGAAAGTGTATGAATCAATGTGATAAAAGAAAAGTTGGTTTGCAAAGAGAAAAGGATATAGAGCAGTTTAATGAATATGCCATTTATATAAATTAAATTTAGTTCTATTTCTTAACCTATGTCTTAATTTATTTGGCTTACTATTTCTTTCTGTGCCTTGTATTATTCTGGTTACCCAGAAAGACATTACTGTAGCATGATGCTAAATACAAGTTAACTTAGGTTAACTCAATTGTACTTCTCACAAAGAACAAAACAGTGATCATGGCTAAACTAGAGGGGGATATTTCTCCTCCCAGTAAGAGTTATTTTGACTGATATCTCTTGCTAGAGGAACACTTTTAATTTTCACTCAGCCTAATTGTGCTGAAAATATTGCAAAAGTGGGCCACAGCGGACAGATATCTTCCCATGTAAAGTTATCTTTGGAGCAGAGAATGTTCATCAGATGAGATTGAAATCTGTCTGCTGATGAATACAGAGTGAATAGGGAACAATGAAAAAGTCATGAAATGAAAATGGTGGCTATCAATTCACACAAAGATGGGTATGTAATCAACGGTCTTACAAGGATCAATTTACCTTTATTAGTGATCTAGAATTGGGGATTCCCCCTTTCTTTTGCAAACTCTTTTTTCTAAAATTGCTAGCTTGAAATGCTACAGCAACAACTGCCTTTCTTTCATTCAGAGAAAGATGCTGAATCTTCTGATTCAATAAGAAATTATTTGCCCTTTACAAGTTAATGATTTTCGTAACTTTGTTTTTCTATCTGTATTTTCTATATCTACTGTATATCTATACTGTATCTCTCTATATAATGTATATCTATATCTATATATCTATATCTTTATCTAGACAATCTAAGCACCTAAAACTCAAAGCCAGTGTTTTCTCATCTAGGAAAATGTTGATATTAATATTCAGGGAAAGGATTTGATTCTAAAAAATGGAAAAAATATATCATGATCATTTTTGTATTATTACAGTATTAGAGTTCAAATAACTAACCAAACTTTTGGAGAGCACAAAAATATTAGCCTACTTTGAATGTCATTTATATTCAGTTTGTAAGCTTTTCTTTCACCTCCTCTATCAAAAATTCTGGATGATCAGTCTAGAAACAAAATTAAAATGCGTTGCATACCTGGAGGACTTCTGAAGTTTGTGGAAGTTGATAATTCTGTTGATGTTGTCATTAATAACAGCAACAATAATAGTATTGTGTTATCAAGTTGTGGTCAGTTCTTAGCAATCATATAAATAAACTCCATGACAAAATGTCCTCATCCTTCAGGTCTTTCAGCCATCACTGGAGCCATCACTGAAGCCATCCATCTGGCTGCTGGTTGTTCTTCACTTTTCTTCTATCTTTCCTAATATTACAGCCTTCTCCAGAGAGTTAAGTCTTTGCCTGTGTCTGAACTAATATGAACCTAATCATTTGTGCATCAAGTGAGAATTTTGGGTTAGATGGCAGAGTTTGGAAAAATGGCTAAATTGTTCAATTACATTTATAAAAATCCCTTTATAGATGATTTTTGCTGAAAATTAAAAAAATTAATAAACTGATTTCAGGATTTATTGATGTAAAAGATTTACATATGGGAAGAAGGTAACTATGATACACAACATAGGAGGGTGGAGATGGAAATTGCTATGTTTGTAATTGCTGCAAAAAAAGCTGTTTTTTTCAGATTTTTTTTATTCTTCACTTTTTATTTCACTCTTATAATTTCTTTCCTTTTCTATTTCCTCTTCTATATCTCAGTGTTTTTAACTCTTTGTAAAATCTACTTTAATAAAAAATATTTAAAATTGTGAGAATGTGGGTTTGATTTATTTAATTATATATTTTTATGGAATGCCATTAGTAACTGCATGTATATTTCAAGATGTTCTTTCATTCAGTACTTACTATTGCTTAAGAGACAAACAAGTACTTTTGCCAAAATGCAAGTATCATTGGTCCAAGTTTAACATTTAGTGATTAAGGAAATGCATTAAATGGTGCAAATCCAGAATATTTAGGTATAATTTTATATCATTTTAAGGTTATAGGTTTTTTTTCAAAAATAACATTCTGCATGTTGTAGACAAACTAGATAGACAGAATTCTCTTTTCTCTCTGTCTCATAATGCCACCCACTTTGTTCATTGACAAATTAAATAATAATTCACTGCCCTCAAAGTTACTGTTTCAGTTATAGCTCTCTGGAGAAAAATGAGGGGAAAAGGTCATTGACAGTGTGAGAGCCTTTCAAAGGCAATTGCATAAATGGATGCTGGACTAGAAAATCTTTTGCTTTGATCCAGTTGGGTTCTTTTACTGTATATTTTTGTTTTGTTACCAGTTCAGTCTTCCCAAAGTAAAAAAAAATTCTAGTTGTATTGGCTGACTTCACCTCATGGCACTTGTGGGCAGATTTCTGTTCCAGCATGTTGATTAGCCTCTTTAATACATGCAGCTGTGGGGCTTATATAAGTAATTAACACAAGTAATTAATGAGCGGCATCCCATAAGGAATGCAATGCACATTGTCTTTACACAGTAAGGAAGCACTTACCTCTAGGTATTTTGTATAAATATATGGATGTTTAATGATCTTATGGCGGCCTTCCAATCCTAATGCTCTCCAGTTGTGTGGCAACTCCAGTTTCCAAAAAATTCCAGCTAGCGTAAGCAACAGGCTTCCTATTCGGAAATGCTGGGATTTGTAGTTCTAAAAATATTTATAGGGCAAGCATGATGTAAGGTTAGCCTTTAATGTAGGTTAAATTCTGCATGTTTTGCTGATCAGAAATAGTGTTCTGAAATTACAGGAAATCTAAAAATGTAGGTATAGTAATACTTTTATTAATGCACTGTACATGTATCTAGGGTTTCATAATGATTTTAGGGTCACAATGAAAGCATATTTTTTTTCTTAGAAGTATATGTTTCAGTGACATTTTAAGCTTTCTGAGTCCAGCCACCCAATGCAATCTCACAATGTTATCTTGTAGACCAAGATGTTGCATTTAACGTAGCCTGGCTTCAATTGTGAGAGCCATTTTAGTGCAGTACTTGAAGTATAAGGCTAGAAACCAGGAAACCATGAGTTCTAGTCCTGCCTTGGGTATGAAAGCAGCTGGATGATCTTGGGCCAGTCACTTTCTCTCAGTCCAACAATGGCAAACTACTTCTAAAAAACTTTTTATGAAAATTGCAGTGACTTGTCCTAGCAGTCTCTAAGAACTGAACATAATTGAACAAAATGAAAAAAAAACCCTTCAGTTCATTATGTTCCCTTGTAAGTTAGGGACATCAATGCTTTAACAGTGCATTCTTATACTTTCCTATATGGAAGTAAACACAGTTCAATAACAATTCTTGTATTAAAGTTTCATAATTCTGCTTTATACTTTATAATCAAATAATAGTTATTACAGTTGACAACTTTTGGGTAATATTCTCATTATCCATGTAAAAGGAGATGCCTTGGAGGTGTAATATGTTTTTTTCTACTATAGCAGTTATACTAACATGAATAAAACCCATGGATGTGACTAGGATAATGTTGTCATTTTTAGGACTGGGAGGTTAGTTATTTTGTACTTTCTAGAAAAGATAGCATAAATTGCCAAACTTTTCTAGCTGGGGAGAAGCAGAAAATGAAGAAAGGCAACATATCTCTATCTAGGACTGCCCTTGCATACCATCCGGAGACTGCAGCTGGTGCAAAATGCGGTGGCGCGGGCGGTGATGGGAGTTTCCCGGTTCTCCCATGTTAGCCCCCTCCTGCGCTGCCTGCATTGGTTGCCGGTTGCCCTCCGGGTGAGATTCAAGGTTTTAACTTTAACATACAAAGTCCTACATGACATGGGTCCTTATTACTTAAGGAGAGACTGCTGCCGACATCGAATACTAACCGCCCTGTCGAAGTCACAGACAGGGACTCCTTGGGTCCCATCAGCCGGGCAATGCCGCTGGCGGTCCCCGATGACGTGCCTACTCTGTCGCGGTCCCTGAACTCTGGAACCAACTTCCCCTGGGGCTCCGCTTGGCCCCTGACCTCCGCACCTTCTGCCATGACCTGAAGACCTGGTTATTTGACCAATCCGGGCTGTGACCCATGGGTGGGGTGTTTTTAGATTTTGGTGGTTTTTTAAGTTTTGTATTAATTGGGACCATTAGTTTAATTCTTTTTTAAATATTTGTGTTTGTTTTTTGTAAGCCTGAGTCTTCGGAGATGGGGCGGCATATAAGTCCCATTAATAAATAAATAAATAAATAATATATTCAGGAAGGAAGACAACAGGGACAGAAGAAAAGAAATGATTTGAAAAGGGTTGTACTGATGAATTTCTTGGAAACTGGCTAGGGATAACAGGATTTATAATCAAACTCAACTACAGAACAGCAGTTGCTGAAGGTTAACAGGTTATATAAATGGCAAGTGTAATGGTCATCTCATGTCAATATATTTCTCAACAAAATCATGGATTTATGAACTAAATTAATGGAACAAAAACTTATATTCTCAATATCTTTACATCTATGAAGTCTGAAAACTTTAAAAACAACTAAAAAGGCTACACACCAATTGCCATTATGTATCAGAATTCTGAAACTGAGGATATCATCTCAAAAGATTTGTTGACTTCAAAAATATACTGCCTTTCTCAAGCAATTGTAGGCAATTAAAGTACATCCATGTATGGTAGCCACACATTATAATCCATACAGAAATTTACTTGTTGATAAACTACATGTATTTAGTCAGGGATAGGAAACGTGTTGGTGAAGATCCCATTCAACAGCCAGCAGTGATATAAAGTGGGTACAGTTGGAATGTTCAGATTTCTTGCTTCAGGTTTTAAAAAAATGTACCCACTTTGTTTTTTTTTTTAAAGAATATACTATCCTGACATTACAGTTCTGGGGCATTCCTTCCTTAAAAAGAAGAAGTAGATGGGTAATCATGTGGAGTTTCAACTGTTTTGTAGGGAAGGAGAATGAGAGGCTACAAAAAGGAGCTGAGACCATAAATACCATTAGGATTTAAAGTTACAAATGTAGTCTAGGAGACTACATGTGTAAGTAAGTTACAAATGTAGCCTAAGAGACGATATGGATTTTTCATATATAACTACAATTACACTTCATTAGTAATCTTACAAATTTCAGTTCAAAATGGAGTAATGGTAGGGCAAGCATAATCATATAAATATTCTGAAAATTGCCCCCAAGTTATGCCTCCGGCAATGACTGAATAGCCAACTTACATTAAATATATTCTAAATATAAATACAAAATAATGTTACTCAGTTAGGTACAGCCACAGAGATATTCAAATCTCTCATCAAGGCTGGAATTCCTAAAGTGCAGACACACAATGATACTACAAATGTTTAAGATGAATAAACTGCCATCAAGATAAGTTGATGTCATGTTGAGAAGGTTTATGGATTAAATCAGAGATAAAAATGTATCTGATACTGATAAGAAAATTCCTGAGTAATTCTTTTCTATGTTACAGCTACAATATATAATATGCTTTTTAAGATGGCATTGATTTATGACTTAAATCATCCATCAATAGACAAAAGTCACTCAGTTGTTCCAATTCTACCTCTAACCAATGCAGCAATCAGAAATACAATAATGAGTGATATGACATCAGTGATTCTATGAAGTGCAAAGTATAATAAATATAATGCAAAGGAGTAAATGTTTTGGAGCCTCTACTTTACAGATTGCTTTTATCTCAACTAGCTTTGTTTGATTTTTAGCGGAGAAATATACAATATATTCTGTTTAACATGGAAAATAAATGTATTTTCAGTGTTGCCATCTGTATTTATTTTTATTTTTACAGGAATGGGCTTTTTCTGAGTCTACCACTCCCTTCTGAAACAAAGATCAGATGACATTTCAATAATTGCCTATATTACAAAAGGGAACAGCAAGCATATTTCTACATAGGTATGTTTTTTTTTACTCCTAGCCATCAAATCTCAGACACCATTTCTTTCTATTTTAGAAAAGATGGCTATTTAAGGCAGCCAGCTACGGTGATGTCATGCTGGATACACATAATCTTAGGCATTTACAGAATTGACCAAATTCTGTACTTAGACAGGCTACTTTCCCCAGCATATATAATTAGTAGCAGCGGTAACTCCAAAAGTGAAAAAAAAAGTAATTCTGAAAATAACCTTTTCTTTCTATTGAACTAATGCACCGCAGGTTGCCTAGCCATCTGATATCTCATTTTACAGATATCCTAAAAAAAAAACCTGGAGACTTGTAGAAATAATTACCTATTTGCAATAGGCTTGAAAGAAGAGGTATGGTTAAACTTCCAGCAGTGCACTGGGAAATAAAGTAAGGGCTTAATCGTTCATTCATCAAAGAGATGCCGTGCCTTTTTTTCTTCTTTGTTTCAAGTTTCATTCAGGTATATTCTTTGAAATCAAAACCAAGCAAGTTTATTTTACTGCATGCCTTGAATACTGTGTTGAATGCTTCTCAATTTAAAAATTAAGAGTACACTGGATGGAGTCTGGACATATATTATTACACAGAGAAAATGTGTTCAATTCAGTGAGGCTTACTCCTAGGTAATGGTAGTATGCATTGAATTTCAGTTGTCATCAATTGATGCATGCACAATAAAAAAAAATCCACTGTACTTGGGACTTCTACTGTATCTTTGCCAGCTGTGCCTTGCTAAAAGTTTGAATATTTTTAACAGTTCATCTTTCTGAAAATTTTGCTCATTGTGTTTCGTGCCATAGAGACTGCTTGCCAGAACTTAGTTTGCAACCTTTTGGCTGGAAGCTCAGGGCCTTGCAATTATTGCAAGGAACTGATAAGGTCTGTTGCTGCCCTTAACTCTTTGAAGGTCTATTGCCTGGACTTTTCAGTGGGTGAAAGCAATTAATTCACAAGAAGGGGGTTTTGTGACAAGGAGTCTGTTTCTTGCTTCTGCTAAGGCTGGATCAGAACAGTGTCCAGTTCTGGGTATCTCAATTTAAAAAAAAGATTTAAACAGGGTCAGATTGAAAAAAAGAGAAGCAACATAGATGATCTGGATACTAAAGCCCAAATGTTGTGAAGATAAAACTGAAGTATTTAGAAATGTTTAACCACAAGAAAAGAAAACTGAGAGGGAATATAATCACACTCATTAAATTTGCCAAACGAGGTTAGTCAAAAAATATTTAAGTTTTAAATAAATGAAAATAAATAAAACTTGTTCTCCATTGCCCTAGAGTGTAGAATTTAAATTACAGAGAGGCTAACTAAATGTTAAAACAAAAAAACCAGAGGAACCAGTTACCAGATATGTTAAAGTAGAGGCTGAATACCTATTGTGGGAAGTACATCTCAAAAGGACAATGCCAGAAACCTCAAAGCAGCAGAAACCTCAGAAAAACGGTGTCAAGCCAGCCCTTCCCACGTTAAGAAAATTAAGCACCAGCTGAAAGGAAAACTCAGAGCAGCCCTGCTAATGGCAGTTACAAAGGTAACAGAGCTGACAACAGAAACATTTAACAAGAGCCATTAAGATAAGAGGAATCAGGCTAAAAATAACTCACCTGGAACTTCCCTGTTCCTCTTTCCTGGCAGAATTAACCCCCAGGATAGGAAAGACAAAGCCCTAGGAACAGGATTAACCTATTAGGGCAGGAAGACAGAAATCAGAGGAATCATCTTAACTAAAGGCACACAAAATCTCATCAAACCACACAAAGGTCAAAGGGAAAATGGGTATAAAAACCCATAAGCTTATCATGCCACTCTGTTTGCAAGCCAGGACTGCTTGAGCTGTGTCACTACTTTACTTGCCTTCCTGAATTAAAGGATCCCTTTTCTGGCATCTGGCTATTTCTTCTCAGCATCGGTGATTACTTCCCAGCTGAGAAAGGAACACAGGAAATTTCTTCCAACACTGTTAATGATTCTTTGGAGAGGGGGAATCTGCAAGGAGAGCCAACAAAATGCCATGTATGAGTGGGCAATTGAACATGCATCACCTGCATTACACAAAAACAAAAGGGTAAACTTCTTACACATTTTCAATTGTTATTACTTTCTTTTCTGCTTGTTATTTCAATTGGTTTTTTTAAAAAGAAATGTATGTCTGTTTCTCATTTTCTTGCCCATAATGTTCCAAGCATCCCATTTGAGTTTTATGTATATATATGCTATATGTTTGTATTATGTGTGTATTCTACAGTATACACAGACACATTCTGTTAACTAATCCTTTTTTGTCTCAATTAATAGCTTTGTGCATATTTCATTACTTACCAGATCAAAGTCATGCCTCCCACTTTTAATCTTTCTGTTCATAAAATCCTGTGCATGTGTGCACGGTAACCCTTTCCCTAGTTATACTAGGAAAATATTATAATTAGCTGCCAGATCCCAATAATCCTGTTATAATAATTTCATTCATATCATGCCTTTTCATTCTATTAGTAGAATACTAATAAAGTATGGAGAAATAAATATCATACTACATTCAAATCCTAGTGTCTTCTTAGATATATTCATTTAGTTTCCTTGATAGCATTACTATAGTAATAGCTTGCCATTGCACTCTCCTGGGACTTTTTAAACTTCCCAGCCTAGTCTGGACCTCTTGGAGACTTCCCATTTTAGTAGAGTACAGTCCTGTTACTTTCTAGATTAGGGGTGTCAACTCATGGCCCACGGGCCAGATGCATCTTGTGCTGGCCCTTGCTCCTGCCTTCTTTAGCGAAGAGGGAAAAAGTCCCAATATGTCACATGATGACGCCATGAGTTTGACAACCCTGCTCTAGATGTTTCCAATCCAATTGCTTAGGCCCAACTCCACTTAGCTTCAGAAAAGAGATGCTGTAATCTGCTCAGAATATTTTTCCTGTTTTTCTAAATCTTACCCTGGAATTAGGGAGCTAGTCAGGTGGAATTATTTTAAGACAACATAGGATGATTAGACAATTTCCAACATTCCAGATCATGTCCTCAGAGTGTGGATTGAAATTTTTCCCTTAGCAGGCAAAATTATGGACTGTAACATAGAACTCTGATTGCTGAAACTGGAGCCTTTGATTGAATATGGATAAGAGATCTGGCACCTTCTTCCGACAACCCCTCTATTATTCATCTGCTTTTACTAGTCAGCCAGAGTTATACTAAGCTAATGGAGACAGATAATATGCTCATATGATCATGAAGGTAACAAAAGGAAGGGCAAAAATGTTTTCAATTGATGTAATTTTTAATCAGATTCCATTTCACTTGAATGCAAGGAAGAATTCCCCGATGACTATAAATGGATGATAGAACACAAGTTATATTTCTAGGATTCACCTCCTATCTTTAGGAACCCAATGTTCTGAAATGGCTCTTGGAAAATTGCTGATGTCTTCCTTTCAAGAGTGGTTTCATACAAGATCTCAGCCTTTACAACTGTCCAAATGCAAAAGTTATTAAGAAGAAGAACAGTTTAGAAGAGAGGCTCTCTCTTCAGTTAAAGGTCTATTGTGCCCTCTGCTGGAAAACCATTTAAAAAACTGTCCAGTGTTACTGTAAATTTCAAGATAAGAAGCCATAAGTCATATCTGAATGATTCACAGAAGTTCAGCGTATGTGATTACTATTGCAAGGCTAGAATGCCTTGTCAGCAACTCATATTCTTTCAACCTCTTTAGCAAGGCAGAATTGGTGATCCAACCTATTTGACCAATCTAAGTATCTGGACATGTGATCTTTGCTGATAAATCAGAAAAATAAGGAAACAATTCCTAAATCTGTAAGAGAACCAAATCAATAACTTCTTAAAGTGATTCTGCAAAAATCTATAATAATCACCCCAGGAGGGCAGGCCCGCCTCAGCCATACTGCTGGAGAAGGCATGCTGCAGATCCTGTGGGTTAAGGAATTCCAACTGGTGGGGTTCAAGATAAGAGCTTTTTCTGCCACTGTGCTGACCTTTTGGAACATCTTGCTCTTTGAGTGAGATTGGCTCCCACTCTCCTGGTCTCCTATAAGAGCCTGAAGCTCTGGCTCGGCCAGGGGTCCCAGTGGGTGAGTATCTGACTGGAGGTGGTTGATGGACTGATAATAGATTCCACATCCCTTGCATGTTCTCCTCCCTTCCTTCCCATGTTTTAATCATTTGTATTTTTATTGTTATATATTTTTCTATATAAAATGGTTTTACCACTTTTAACATTGTAAGCCACCCAGTCACCTCATAATGGATGGGCGATATTTTTTTTCATAAATAAATAAAATAATCCCAATGTTTACTCTTCTGTTGTCCCTGGAAAGAGTGAGACCACTGCTGAATTATAGGGTCTAAAAATAAACAGAAGGGCAACAATATAATTAAAAAGTGTATGGTCCCTCCCCTACTTCCTTCTTCTCTCAATACAATTATAATACAATAGGAATTGAAAAAGAAAAACACTTATTATGATCAATTTAAGAGTTTACTTAGGAAAAAATGAATACATTTTCATTTTTTTGAGTGAACCACAAAGACAGTATGTCATAAAGAAATTAATATATCAATCCTGATTTTCAGGGATATATATAGTTGATAGTTACGTAAGTATCTATAGTTTGGAATTGGGATGTGTCTGTGCATATGTATGTGCCTGTGTATAAATTATATATATGACTAGGAAATTCCAGTTAAGGTTTTAGAGTTTAAACACTCAAGAGAAAGTTCCACTGAAAAAAAATTGATTTCAAATTGACATGCAAAGGCTTATATTCATGAATGGCTACTACGTACTATTTTGCTGCATCACTTGGTCTTTCTTGATTTAAATAGTGGAATACAAGATTGCTATGACTCTCAGAATAGCTACTGGTAGGAGTAAAACCCAGATGACTCAGTGAATTAGAAACTAATTTATATACAATTTCATGTCCTATATATCTTTTAATTACATCATGTTGAATTGTCAAGTTACTTGTATGCTAATACTACTTCAATGATAGTCAGTCCACAAACCTGACAGAAAAGTTGCTTCAACTTTCAAGTGTCCACACCTTCAGATAGAAAAGGATGAGCAGATAGAATAATAATAAAATTCCCAGAGTGAAAAGAGAACATTTTTCTGAAAGATTGGAAACCTTACATGGATTTTTGCTGCAAGAAAAAAAAAGTGATTTATAGATTTGAGGACCAAAAAAAGATGTGGATTGAGTGAGGGGCCGAAGTGATTTGTACAACATCTAAGAGAGAAGGATGATTTTAAGATTGTAATTATCTGTTAAAGAGAAGGTCAGAAGTAATTGTATTTTATAACTTTATTTTCTTTTCTTTTCTTGCACCTTATTTTTTTCTTTAGGTCTTTAATGGATGTAAAAACCTTAATTAAATATAAATAAATAAACAGATAAACTGGGGTGAGTGACCAGGAACCTGTGGCCAAGATGTGAACCTTCAGTTCTGCATCTATCATAAAAGAAACTTTACATTTAAAAAAAACATTTTAAAATGATGTTTAGTGGCATCACCTGGGACCCTCCAGCTGGTAGAAAGCAAAAAGTTGCCCGCTTCTGGAGACAGACTGTAGTTTTCATCTACATTAATCTCTTGGTATGATTGTCAAAATAGAATTATAGACCAGTTAATTGATTATGCATCTGATACAGAATATTCTAGAAAATCATGAAACAAATGCACTGGGAAAAACCTATGACATTATTGTTGTCTTCTTTAAAACACAAGATATCAGTAATAAGAAATATAATGATAAACTCATAGTGATTGTAATAAAATCATCTTTCTCTTTGTAGATATTCTGCAAATATTGATATATCCAGTAAACATAAGCATGCTTTTTGCAAATGAAATAAATCTTCCAGAAATTTTGATTATGCAGTGGAAGGATATAGCTGCATTCCTAAATTGGTAAGGGAAAATCTATGTTTGTAAGTCGCACAGAGTTGCCTCTAGACGAAATGGGAGACACACACATCTAATAACTAACTGAATAACACTATTAATATGATGGAATTTAGAAGGGTTCCTGGGCCAGATGGCGTTAATATAGAGAGGTACAAAAACACTCAAGGAAAGAGAAGTTGTTATATTATGGAAATAGTCTCTGGCCATTTAATGGGAAACTTTAACACCAGGGGAATTATTTTACACAGAAAGCTCATTGAATGTGATAGTTCATGTTTTCCAATAAATACATACAGTATGTTGTACTCCAGAACTACTCTTCCCTGCGATCTTTTATTCTATGGGTAACAAAAGTCTACAACTTTTATGTAAAATAAGCAATACAAAAAGATTGGCATTTGTCAATAAATGAAATATGTATATAAACAGGACAGAAAAATTTGCAATGTACACTAGTACAGATGTGCTTCTATACAAGTACTTCCATGACCTAAGTTTAGTCACCTTTGCTATGCTCTTAACAAGATTTCAGAATATTCTGAAAATCTTTCATCTTCTACTAGCATACTTTATTAAGAAAAACTGAAAGAAAAAAACTTAAGAAAAAATCTAAGACAAATCCTCTTACATTTAATCCTCATTCATTTGGATGACATTGTGCAGATTAATGCAAAGAGATGTAGTTTAAATAACTGTGGTTTAGTGTTAACATAAAGTATTATATATTAATGTTGCACCATATCTCATATATTAGCAACACATATGTAGCTACAAAAGCTCACCAGATGTTCTATTTTATTAGCTAGTTTGTAAATGGATGAATAAACACCAAATAAAGCATTACTGGCATAAACAATGACTATAGATGCATTTTACACATTTTTTCCTTACCAAATCTGTCCTGAATTGCTAATTAAACTTTTTTTAAATTTAAATGTGTTCCAGCAATGGCATACAAGAAATAAAAATTAACTTCTAATAGTTTAGTTTATGCTGCAGCAGAATTGATAATGGATCAAAATGAGTCATACAAAGGGTATTGTTTGATTAAACTTAATCCACAGTGCGTCAATTAATTTTCTTGGCTATTTAAATTGCCAACAGTTTAAGGCCAATTATTAAGCTTTTATGTTGCTTGCTGAGATTATTAAAGTAGATCATCAGAGACCAGATTATTTCTTTTAAATAATGAGAGTATAAAGACTTAATATATACTGAGAGTTTAAAATAGATTGCATGTTAACTGCTAACTTTTAATGGTTATTAAAGCCTTTTCTATGTTCTCACTCATTACTATGAGATTTACATTAGAGGGTCCCAATGGAAAGTAAGCTAAAACTGAAATTCAGTCCAAGACAATTTATCAAGATTACGGTATGCAGGATTGCGGTCTTTAGATGCTTCTACTATTGCATTCCAAATTGTATAGACGATCACAATTTAGACAGTGAATAGGTTCTTCCAAATTCACTTAATCAAGATTGCCCAAACATATACTGAAAATGGTATTACTTCGTCCCATAGAAAAACCAATAAAAATTGTATTCAGATTCACCTTTTAATTACTACTATAGAATAAATGGCTGAATTTATACTTCATGGTAAAATCATAGCATAATTCACACTTGTTTTTTTTCTAGATGGTCACATCATGTCATTATCTAAGCCTATGGTCTTAGGGCTTAATGTACATCCAAACAGGTACTATATTGTATGCATTTTTTACTATTCTGATATATTACAGTAATATGGTGCATTAACTTACCTAGAAAGCATTTCATGACCATTCCAATGAATTAATTGTATCTTTAAAAGGTAAAGGTTCCCCTCGCACATACGTGCTAGTCATCTCTGGCTCTAGGGGGTGGTGCTCATCTCCGTTACAAAGTCGAACAGCCAGTGTTGTCCGAAGAGGTCTCTGTGGTCATGTGGTCGGCATGACTAAATGCTGAAGGTTCATAGAATGCTGTTACCTTCCCACCAAAGTGGTCCCTATTTTTCTACTTGCATTTTTACATGCTTTCGAACTGCTAGGTTGGCAGAAGCTGGCACAAGTAATGGGAGCTCCCTCTGTTATGCAGCGCTAGGGATTTGAACTGCCGACCTTTCTGATCGACAAGCTCAGCATCTTAGCCACTGAATTACTGACCAATAAATGACCCTTTTTCTATAATATTGAGTTAGTGGACTAACTAAATAGAATAAAAGCTGAACAAAAAGTTTAATTTCCCCATCCCATCTAATTATCTGCCCTTTGGAAACGGATTATTGATGGAATGCCTGAATGCATTGATTATAAATAAAAGTCTTCAGAATCCTTGGGTATGATATGAATGCAAAGATTTTAATCACAAGCCCAAGAATCCAATAGAGAATTTTAAAGTGGAACACTTAACAGAACTGGGAAGTGGGAAAGGGAGACATACACAATGATTAGTAAATTGAATGTAACTCCGTGGAATTTGAAAATGGATTAGCAAGGAGTTGAAGAGGCTGGAAGAAAAAAGGAGAGAGAGAGGCAAATATTGCATAAGAATTCTTTTCCAGGTATGAAGATGCATTACAAAATGTCTTGACAAAGGCAAATACACAAACACACACACACATACTTTTGGCATAGTAAAGAAATGGAGCAGAGGACAAAATCATTTAACTACATATTGAATTATATTTGTATTACCCGAATGACTGGTAAGTAAGATGGTTACTATTTTAATCCTAAAATAAATTTAACATTTATAAACAATCATTGTTGAATTCAAAATTCCAGAGCTAAAACTAGTGAAGCTATATTAATTTAATACTTTTATAAAAAGAATTGAAGAATAACAATTTGTTAATTATTACAAAGAGAGACAGTTATAGTGGGAACAGGAGACTTAGTCCTTCTGTCAGCTTTGGAAGCCATATTAGCACCAGAAGCTTCCATACTGCCACATTCTTGAGCCTGGAAAAAAGGGAGGGGGGAATTTCGTGGAGCAGACGTGGTTAGACATAATAGCATTCTTCTTTAAAGTCAAGGTCATGTTCTTTCTGCATCTGGCTGAGGAATGGTTGAGGGGATGTGTCAAGTTGGGATGGATGGTGATTGGGGCATGTGATACAATGAGGAGTGCAGGGGGTGGATTTGTAATTTTTTACTTATTGGGGGGAAACATGGAACTTTCAGATTCGGGATTTCCCAGATGTGCCAGTTTACTACTCTAATAAAAGGAAACTTTGAGAACGTGTATGTCTCAGAGTTATTGATTGGAGTTGAGGTTTTCTGGAACGTTGACACCTTTCTTAAGTGCAAAACCCTCTGTCCCTTCCTCTCCCTTGACTTGAAGGCATCAAGAAGGAAACACCCTCCCCCACATTACACTAATCTAAAATAAAAAGTAGAAAATATTTAGCAAGCTCTAGATATACAAATGCATTAAAATGATTACATTGTTAGGTGGCTCAAATCTTCAAAATTTGCACACATCCATAAATAAACTTATTTGAACCACATTAGGAGCGTGCTTCATTTGGCTTACATGTTAATAAAATGACAGAGAGATGGCTTAGTTTACATATATAGCAGAATAAGGAATAAATTCTACCACCTCAAAAATCTCAGGTCTCTGCTACCAAAATATCATACTTTGAAAACAAAGTACAGTAATGGAAATCAAATCTTTTTTTAATCACCTAACTAACCTAATAACTTCAGAGTGAACAGTGGATGGGAAGAATGAAACATCAAGGGATTAAAAAACTGCTTTAGAAAAAAACCTATATTCTACTTAAATTCAGTTACCAAACTGTTATCATAAAGAGATTATAGAAAATTATAACAAGATCAATAGGCCAGAGTGTTATACAACATATTTTGTTATTCCAACATCCTGTACAAGTTAAAAAATTTGAGAATTTGATCTAGACTTCAGCCTCAAATAATATAGTCATTAGTGGTTTTATTGAATTTATTACTGTGGTGGATTTGATTCTGCATCAATGACTTGTGCTGTTTTGTTTATGGATAGTGTATGTTGATTTGGAAATCAAATAATGTTCAACAGAAGTGTGAATTATGAAATGTGCAAAGGTAAATAAAGGTTTTTTCCTCTCCTTATATCCAATAGAGCATCGTGACACAAACTCACAACAGTATCTACTTATAATATAGCACTGCAATTTAAAATCTGTTCCACCAGGTATGCAGAATAGTGTATTACGAGATAAGTTTCTGGAATGTATTTTAGACTGAATGTCTTGTCAATATGGACAGACTTTTCTTGTAAATTAGTTTATAATACAAATAGGATTATAACCCTGTCCCCAATCTACTTTTACTTTCAAAAATAAGACATTCCTAAACTTGACAGTTAAGGTGTCCAATCTATATGTGTAGCTTAGGATACTTCTGTCTTCACTCAGGTGTCTTAAGCATAAATGCAATCTTGAAGAAGTTGATCATCATGCAAATATATATTCATTGCCACACAGCATGTTAACTACTAAGAGGCTAATTTATGCATATTCATGTTTATGCCTTATAAATTCTGAGGGGTTGTCACAAAGGAGTCAAGCTATTCTCCAAAGCCCCTGAGGGCAGGACAAGAAGCAATGGATTGAAACTAATCAAGGAGAGAAACAACGTAGAACAAGGAGAAATTTTCTGACAGAACAATTAATAAGTGAGTAACTTGCCTCCATAAGTTGTGAATCTTCCAACACTGGAGGTTTTTAAGAAGAGATTGGACAAACATTTGTCTGAAATGGTATAGGGTTTCCTGCCTGAGCAGGGGGTTGGACAAGAATACCTCCAAGATCCCTCCCAACTCTGCTGAATGAACTTAGCAGAACAATTCATTGGCCCCATTAACTCAGTACTGTATTGAGTTAATATTGAGTATATAAGAGTTTTATGGCAATTCTGATAAATGCTTTGTCAGTGTAGGGGCTTCCCACATCAGGAAATACTAGGACAAAATTTGTTTTATTCGGTATGCCAAATCCTGAATATTACTTATTCCTCTCTTCTGGCTGTTGCATAGCCTGACCCCAGCATTATATTAAACCTCGCGTATTTATATAGAGCCTTATTAGCACTCCTACGCAAACATGAGTAACTGTAACTTTCCTTGAGAGTCACAGCCAACTAGATGCAGGAAAATTACTTCTAGAGTTATCTTTTATGCTGAAATGTCAGTAGTCTGATCCTTCGGGCCGTACACTCCAGCGCAAGTTCCAAATCAAAACGGGATGGAGAAAATAAACCGGAACTCTCGATTTCCAAAGTCGGCAGGTAAAGGCCGAAAACAAACTGGGATCGCCTTCCTTGAAAGCGAGCGCCGTTAAGATTTGCTTCCAAGCAAAGGCGCACGGGATGAAGTGCACCCCTCTCCAAGAAAGCCTAGACGTGCCCAGCGGTCACCAATGCATAAGTTTGTGGAAGAGAGGCAGAAAAACCAGAATATTGGATTTCTTTTTAAAACAAAAATCCGGGGACAGGTTGCTGGTGCGTTAGCATTTTGACGCGGACGCTGTGCTATTTCTGGGTCGGACGCTTTCTCTGCCGCCGCGGGAGAAACCCGAGAATGGCGGGGAGAAAAGCGGGGGCGTGGGGCTTCCTGGTGAATGAGCCAGTGGAAAAAACAGAAGGGGCCGGCGGAGCATTGGGGGAGGGTAGACTCCCTCGCCGCCGAGGCTGGGCCTGGAAGCCGCCCGCCCGCCAGCCCCGCTGCTTCCCCTCCTCCTCCGGGTTCGGGGGGTCCCCGGGCTCAGCCCCCGAACGCCCCTCTCTTCCGTTCGCCATGTCATTTCCTGTGCTAATAAGATGGTGGTCACGGCCGGGAGGGAGGGAGCCGCCGCAGCTGCCGCCTCCTCCTCTGCCACCGCGCCCGGCCCGGACCCGGGACCCGTCCTCGCCTGGGACTAGCGAGCCAGGCTGGACTGGCCGGGCTGGCGCCGCAGGAGGAGGAGGCAGAAGACGACGGGGGTGGCAAGAGCGGGTGACCGTCAGAAGAGCTGGGTTGCCCCCGGACGACGAGCCAGGGCCCCGCAGTGCCGAGGTGAGTCAGCCCTTCGGTAGCCAAGGTGGCGACGAAAATGGCTGCGGAGTTCAGGCGGGGCGGTGGGAGAGGGAAGGCAGCTGGACGAGCGCTGGTTCAG
The DNA here is from genome assembly GCA_009733165.1 of Naja naja. Classification (NCBI taxonomy): domain Eukaryota; kingdom Metazoa; phylum Chordata; class Lepidosauria; order Squamata; family Elapidae; genus Naja; species Naja naja. Next base: position 293,047,420 of record CM019148.1, read on the forward strand.
GGTCTGGGGGCCGTTGAGGGCGGGCGGGACCGTTTGCCACGGTAGAGGGGCTTGCTCTGCAGTCCTCGCCCAGCAGCGGCGGCGAAGGGCGCGGCCAGGCAGGTAAGTAGCCACCTCGATTTTTCTCTTTTTCCCTTCTGGGACGAGCACTGAGCTCGGCCCGGCCCCTTCCTCCCCTCCTGCCGCTGCTGCCACCGTCTCCTCTGCGCCTCTCCTGCCTCTCCGCTCCTCTTCCCCCATCTCTCCTTGTTTTAACGTCCGGTGAGTGACGTGGTCGCGCTCCAATGGGCGGCCGAGGAAGCCAGCGAGAGCTCCCAGAGGGAATGTGTGGGCGGGGTCCCGAAGCAACTGGGTGACTTTGGAAGCGCCGCGGGAGGAGGAGGGAGAGGCGTCCGAAATCGAGGGCGGGGCTCGTTTGCTCTACTTCCCGAGGAGCGATGTCCCGCACAAGAGAAAGTGAAGTTGGCTGCTGCGTCAAGTGATTTTTGGGCTCCGTGCAAAATGTGGATTTTGGATTCCGTGCAAAAAAAAAAGGGTCAAGGAGTGTGCAGTGGTCGCTCCTATAGGCCGTTTCGCTAGGCGATGAAGCAGAGGTGGTTTGGGCTAAAAGTAAAAGATACGATTGGCGTGGGTAGAAATCTCCGCTTACCGTTCAGGAATGTCCACGGGACAGGCAAATGCAGCGTTGGCCAATTTCGGGAAGGAAAAAGTAAAACTGCCAATATCAGAAATAGCGCGCGTATTTCAGGTCACTACGGTGCAGAACTAGAAAAAATGATCCAAGTCACAAAAATGACAGAAAGACAGAAACGATACCATACGCCAAAAAACCCCCCAAACAAACCATAAGTCGAGGCTTAGTTTAGTTTGAGGAGTGATACAAAGCTATCCGTTATGTAGAAGCATATGTTCTTCACTTACACTAAAACCTTGGGTCACCAAGAGAAGTTAAATGGTCGGAAAGTAATGACTGACAAAAGAAGAGCTTGCGGTTAAATTATGTCATTTAGATACAGCGAGATCTGCAAACTTAAATGGGTTGTAAAAAGGAGGAGTCAATCTACAGAAGATAAAGCTATCAATGCTTCCTTGTTATGGTGGCTTAATTTCTAACATAACAGGTAGCATGCCTTTTAAGGTTTTTTTTTTTGAGAAACATGAACTATAGGGTAATATCTTTTTTTTTTTGCTTGCAAGATGTATTCATCACTGGATGATCCACATCACAGTGTGGATCTGTTTATGTTATTATTTCTTGCTTTTTTAAAAGCCAACCCAGCCATTCCTATTGCCTAAACATTATCATTATTGAGCTCCTTATTAGTAAATAAAATTAACCTATTATTTAGATCAGTAGTTGCCAACTGGTGGGCCAAGGCCCACTGGTGGGCCACGAGAAAATTTTGGTGGGTCACAGAGAAATCTCACCCCCAGAGCACCCACCCAAAGCAATTAATCCAGGCTGCGCAGAAACACAAGGCTGCGCCACCCACATGGCTCGCGGGAACCCTCCCCGTCCACTCGCTTCTTACCTGGCAAACTTGCCTGCTAAATTGCTATTTTTCCTTTTTCCGAACATCAGCTGTTCTGCTGTGCCAGGAGATTTAGATTAGCTAGGAAGCAGGAAATTGAATTTCTTGCTTTCTAGCTAGTCTTTAGATCTTTGGCTCTGCTTTTAAGCACAGCCGAACCTCCCTTAGGACTGAAGGTTCTATTATACTCATGGCAAGCAAATTTTATGTGACAGACTGAGCTAGCCGATGGCAGATAGATAGATCACTGAATGATTCTGTGAGCAACTTAATCTGCCTGCCTGCTTTGCCTGATTTTGGGTAAAAGTTGCTCTCTTTTTTTTTTTATAAAAAATTCAATATTTACATACATGGTGTGTTGTGAGTAAATTTTGTGAGTTTGCTTGCTAGCAAATTTTATGAGTTTGCTTGCAAGCAAATTTTATGTGACAGACTTGAGCTAGCTGATGGCAGATAGATAGATCACTGAATGATTCTGTGAGCAACTCAATCTGCCTGCCTGCTTTACCTGATTTTGGGTATAAGTTGCTCTTTTTTTAATAAAAAAACCGATAAATTAGGCCACGCCCACAGAACCGGTTAGTGGTCCCTGGGATTTAAAATTATGAGTTTGGTGGTCCCTGAGGTCCAAAAGGTTGGCGACCCCTGATCTAGATGTTCCTTTTCATTCATTATAAATACATTATAAATACTTAAAAAAGTAGACCAGGCTGATGCTGCAACAATGTTTGCATCTTTAATTCAGGGCTTCAGTCTTTCAGTCCTGTATATTGAATGTTATGAATTGTGTATTAAACATAAAATGAAGTATGAGTGGCATGTTAGCTATAAGCCATATTAAGTTCAAGTCTGCATAGTCTTGAAAGATAGTTTCTCATCAAGAAAAGAGCCATCCTATGTAGGTACAAAGAGGCTGTCTTGCAGTTTTAGTAAATACATTATTGAGAGCCAGGATATTTTCCCCGTGATTTTTTTTCTTTGTTAAAATATTCCCTCCTATTGCAATCAGTGAGAGGAAATTCCAGTACCAGCATGAAGCTAACATAGTTGCTCTTGTTTCCAGAACATTAAATTTTGGAATTTACCATTGATGGGAACATTTTGAAGCATTTCAAGCTAGTGGAACTAGGTGTTAGCAGTACCTTTAAAAGTTCTTAAGCTTATATATATATATATATATATATATATATATATATATATATATATATATATACCACTATTACCAACGGTGCTTTTTAAAAAGGTAACTGGACTTTGTTTTTCTTTGAAGATGTTTCACTTCTCATCTGAGAAGCTTCTTCAGTTCCTCCTCAGAAAAAAAAGCACCTTTGGGACAGCCATGAGCTAAATGACTGAGAATCTCCAAAGACATTGAACCACTATTACTTTATTTCTATTATTAGTCATTAAGGGAAGAGTCATACCTAGATTCTGCAACTTCTATAATTTTATGAATTCAGGAAAATGAAGGCTAACATATCTACAGATTCCCAGAGAAACGCCATGTACTGAGTGAATTTATTATTCCATAAGCTCCACAGCATCCTATGTCTCCTAAATGCTATTGAGTACATAATGCTTATTTCACAACAATTTAGAACAGGGAGGTCCTCTAAAAAATATAGTAGCATTTTTATTAAGATGGCTTTTCAAAGGCCGGGACTGCTAGAATATGTAACTGAAAGGCACTTCGTTAAAATATCCTATGTGCATTGTTGTATGTGTAGTCCAAGTCTCTATAAAACTAACTTTTCTGTCCAATCTGAATATTTTTTCTTCTCCCATATCTTTTGATACCATAAATCTGTACAACATCTTGTACTAAGTAAGTCTTGGGTTTCTTTTTCAGAATGTTTAAGGTACATCTTAGAATTCAGATGACAGCTAGTTCTAATATGAAATATTTGAATATTTAAATATGTTCTAATATGAAATATTTGAATATTTTGGGGTATTCTGGTAGAGGGGTGAACATAACATCTAACCAGATTTCATACTGTAGCCTCTGCTCCATCACTAATTTATTGCAAGGGTGGAGGGCAGATAAGAAAGTCATATTGATGAATAAATGATCTTTAGGCAAGCATTACAGTTATTTTAATTTTCAGCAACCTGGTTTATAACCTGGTTTATAAACTAAATGTAGCATTGAGACTGCCTCTCACAACTGTCAAGGTTTTCAGATTAGAGATTTAATAAAGACAGTTGCACCAACTGCATTTTGTTTAGCCTTTCTGTTCCTTGGATACTTGATCATGGGGCATTAGCAAGGGCAGGACATTGTGGTTTTATAGAATGGTAAAGTTTTTAATATATAGCCTTTAACATCCTGGATAGCTCTAGCTGTATTGGACTTCATTTTCCATATTTCAGAAAATGATACTTCAAGTTGTAATTGGAGACAGACAAACTGTGTTCATACAACCCTCATAACTTGTTAGTGAGTTAACTTACTTTTTAATTTGCACAGTAGAAGGAAAAATATACCTTTCACAACACTATAGCCAAACAAAGAATAACCCTAGTTGAGATTGTTTCACTAACTGGTAATTTGTGCTAAATGAATGTATTCAGCTAGAGAGCATTGGGTTGGCACAGACTAGCATAAAATGATGTGAAATAGGCTTAAGTTTGGATTCAAAGGCAAAAGGTATTTTGGAGTGCATGGACTATTCCCTTCACTGCAGCTCCCTAAAGCAGCACAATCCTAGAAGAAGACGAATTTTAGATTTAAGACATCATTACATAATGCACTACTAGCAGGCACAATTTTAATATTGATAAGAAAAATAAAACTACACCCTGTTTTTGCTTTTGTTTTCCAATGTAATGAAAAAATGTTGTCATTTTTCTAATATTAGAAGTAATTAGAATTCCAAAACTAATTCGAAATTACATTTTCTGTTCTATTTCCCCAGACCTTATCAGTGATATCTTTAATATATAAAGACATTTTAAAGATTTTGTGGAAGATTATACAGACTGCATAATCTATGGTTCACAAAAGCTTCCTTCCAATGCTCAAGTAATTGTCAAATTGTAATTGTGTCAACAAAACACAGTTCTTTAATTTTAAGTAATTTTGATGTTTTGATATTATAGATTCCTACATAAGACTTGATGCAGTCTTTGATATGGAAAGAATTCCATATTTCTCTTGTATAAAACATGTTGCAAAATTTGCAGAAGTAAAAACTAGAGAAGACTCTTGTCTGTTAATAATTCTTCAAAAGAATGTTTAAGAGTCCCCAAAGAAGTTTACGTAGTAAGAATATTGAAGGGAGAGATGCAGCACTTTGTGTAGAAGTGGCAGGCCTGGAAATTCCCAGCAATTTTAAGAGACACTGTCTTCTAATTCCATGGACAGTAAATACAAATGTGAAGTAGAATGTTTCCAAAGCAACTGGCAAGTGTAGATGGGGAATTTGAATCCTTGTCTTTCTTCTTACCTTATTCCAGGCTTGGTTTAACCGTGATTAACATTAGGAAAGTATACTCACAAGTGGCTGTTTTGCTAATATTCTCTGTGATAGGATGAAGCTTCTATAAATATGATCACAAAACATGAGAAAGGATCTTGGCACTGTACATAGTGCTTACTTGCAGTCAACATTGCTTTTTATCCCTGTTATGCTCTGGGCTACCAATCATTTGCATACCTTAGGAGATAGTATCAGTCACCATCTCCATGGAAATGTACTCCAAGTATTGGATACTATCTTCACTAGATAAATTACAGCATACCTTTTGATACACTGATTTTTTTTCCTTTAAAAAGTATGCAGAGTGGTGGGCATTTGACCACAAGATATTTACACTTTTTAAATATATAAATAGATGGGACACTAAAAAATAATAATACTAAACATGCATGCACATACTCTGTATTAAATATTGTAGCAAGGCTGGAAAAATTATTTTAAAAGTTTTGCAGCAAGTAAGCATAACCACAAATGAAGATATGACCAAAATCAATGCAATATTTTAATAGCCTTTTTATCCTATTATCTTTAATACTTATTAAAAAAATTCTCAGATGCACCAAACCTTTGCAATTCTCAGATGCACCAAACCTGAATGAGGCAGGATTTTTGAAAGTGTAAAAGCAACACCTATTAACATCTTGAAATAATTCCTTACAGATTCTGTTCTATATGCCCATATATGGCCAGCGAGAGGAGTTGGCTGGAGACTCTGCTCATTGGCTCAGCCCCTGGTGGGAAAAACAAAGTCCCATCAGTGGCTGAAGCGGCGGACAGCGCCGGCTATAAAAGCTGGCACCCACCGCATGTTCTTCAGTCTAGTTTCTCAAATAAAGAGCTGTTATCCTGAGTCACTGTGGTCGAGTCTTTTCTATCCTGTGGCCATCTAACACTGGCGTCGAGGATGGGATCCCACACGGCAGAAGACCCTCGACCGAGACCCCCGCAGCCTAACCTTGGCCAACAGATGAAACTGCCACACTGAACAGAATGGCTCAGTGATCCACTGGAATGGCTCCTCGACCCATGGTGGTACCCTACAACCCCGCCAAAGAAAAATAGTTGTCCTACATGGGGCGATTCAACCTCCATCTCGAGGTAAACAAACTACAGGATGCCCCAGATACCAAGAAGAAAGTGTTCCTCACCTATTGTGATGTGGAAATTTATGAAATGGCCGATGCATTAGTGGCGGAGGACTTGCAAGCAGTCTCCTGGGACAACCTACAGCGAACTTTGAGAGCACACTATGGCCCTTCCCCGTCCTACCTGGCCAGCCATTACGACTTTTACACGCAGAGTCAGGGAGACAGGGAAACAATACACTCTTCTGTTGCCGATCTCCAGAGAATAGCCAAGAGCTGCAAGTTTCCCAACACGGAGGGAATGATTCAAGATCATATCATCCTGGGCACCCGAGACCCGGTGCTCCAAAAGAAACTCCTCGCCAGAGAAGAGGTCACCTTTCAGGAAGCCGTTGATGAGGCCCGAGCTGCAGAATCCTCTGACAACTCAGCCACGAGAATCTGGGGAAATGGGAAGGTCCACGCCACCAGGACCGACCCTGCAGCTCGAACCGCGGAGATGGACTCGGAAGGCAGCAACAGCGGGGACGAGGCCAAAGTCTACCAAATGAGGCAAGGCCGTTCGAGCGGAAACCCAGGGTTGAAAGAGTGCAGTGGCTGCGGCGGAAACCATCACTGGGCAGCCTGCTGATTTAAAGACACTATTTGCCAATGTTGTGACAGGAGAGGCCCCATAGCCGAGGTATGTTGAGCTCTCCAACCTACTGGAAAGTCCCAAAGGTGAGCATCATCCCCCAGAAGGGCCGCGTCTCCCGCCAAATCATATGGACGCCAAGGGGGGGGGCAAAACCCTCGGCAGGAAATTCAAGAAATGGAAAGAGACGCGGCGCGAGGAAACATATTAAACGTCCGTCGGCTATGCTCAAACAAAAAGTAGACGGACGTGTATGCGGCCAGCAAGGTAATGGCCACCATAAACATTGAACAAAGACCATGTAAGATGGAGGTTGACTCGGGATCATACATCTCCATGGTCTCCTGGGAAACCCTAAAAGAAATCCTCAGGGCGAGGCCAGCTGGAACGCCAAGACATCACCCTGCGAGACTACCAAGGCAGACGAATCCCCGTCACGGGAAAAAAGACCGCACACATCAACTATGGAAAATTCAGCGGAAAGCTCCCCCTGACCGTGGTCGACAGGAGCCTGCCAAGTCTACTGGGACGGGAATGGTTCGGCCCACTCCAAATAGAAATCGCGGGAGTGCACGCAACTGGAACCTCTCCTTGGGACAGGAATGCAGACACCATGGAGTTGGAGTGAGAGTTCGGGGACGTGTATGACAGAAACCTAGGCAAGTACCAGAGGACCCCTATAGCCTTTAGCCTTGACCCGAACATTGCACCAATCCGCCTAAAGCCTCACCAAGTCCCTTTTGCACTGCTGCCGAAAGTCGAGGAGCAACTCGACAAACTAATAAAGCAAGGGGTGTTGGAACCAGTCGACCACGCAAAGTGGGAGACCCCAATAGTCACGCCAGTAAAGCTAGACGGGTCAGTCAGAATTTGTGCTGACTATAAAATGACCCTGAAGCGGGCTTTGCAACAGAGTGCCTACCTGGTTCCGGTCATGCAACACCTACTGCACTCTTTGGGCCAAGGATCAATATTTGTCAAATTGGATCTCGCCCAGGCGTACCAACAATTACCCATAGACGAAGCAACGGCGGAAGCGCAAACAATAGTCACCCACCGAGGGGCTTTCAAGTGCAAAAGACTCCAATTTGGAGTCAGCATAGCCCCGGGACTGTTCCAAAGTGTGATGGAATGCCTACTCCATGGCATTCCAGGCATAATCCCATACTTTGATGACGTAATTGTGTCCGCCAGAAACAAAAACCAACTAATGGACAGACTAAGAGTGGTCCTGGGAAGATTCCAAGAGGCAGGCGTTAAACTAAAAGAGGAAAAATGCCAAATAGCTGTCCCACAAGTGGAATTCCTGGGATTCCTAATTGACAACACTGGCATAAGACCCACCAAAGGAAAGCACCCATCCTCCTAAACAAGACTGAGCTACAAGCCTTTTTGGGGTTACTAAATTTCTACAATGTGTTTTTACCACAGAGAGCAACCATAGCTGAACCACTGCATAGGCTACTGGACAAAGCGGCAGCATGGACCTGGGGGAAACGCGAAGCAGAGGCATTTCAAAGAATAAAAGACCTGCTAACATCAGACTCTGTATACAGTGAAACACTACCCCTAGCGCTGACCTGCGGTGCATCCCCATATGCCATAGGTGCAGTCCTGAGCCACAGATTGCTGAACGGAATGGAAGCACCTATAGTCTACTTTTCTAAGACACTATCAAAAGCCCAACGAAACTATAGCCAGATTGATGAAGAAGCCCTAGCAGCGTTGGCCGGGGTCAAATGATTCCATGAATACTGATACGGAAAATGTTTCAACCTGATAACCGATCACAAGCCTCTACTAGGAATCCTCTCGGGAGACAAAGCAACCCCAAACATACTGTCTCCAAGGATGTTAAGATGGACGGTATTTTTGGCGGCCTACAACTACAACCTTACATACCGACCTGGCAAAGAGATCACCCACGCCGATGCCCTTAGCCGATGCCCCCTCCCAGAGACTGCCATGGACCCAGCACCATCAACAACAGTCCTCGCGACGGAAAGCATTTGGCCAGGAATGATGACGTCCTCGGAAATCACCAGGCTGATGAACCACGACAAAACAATGGCGCAAGTTTTAAATTGGGTATGCATGGGGTGGCAACAGGTGGCGCAAGAGGGAGAGTTCAAGCCATATCAAACCAGACAGAACTGTCAGTACTAAAGGGCTGTCTATTATGGGGAGGCCGGGTCGTAATCCCACCACCCCTGCGGAAAGACATGCTGACCGCCCTCCATGAAGGCCACCCAGGAGTGGTGCGCATGAAAGCATTGGCACAGAGCTACGTGTGGTGGCCTGGCATCAATGCTGAAGTAGAGGCCTGGGTCACCACCTGCCACCTGTGCCAAGAGTCCAGGCCAGCACCAGCGGCAGCAAAACCTAAGAAGTGGGAGATGCCGACAGCCCCCTAGTCCCGCATACACATCAACTATGTGGGACCATTCCAAGGACAAAATTTCCTAATAGTAGTGGATGCCTACTCCAAATGGCTGGAAGTAGTGCTCATGCCGTCCACTACAACAGAGGCCACAATAAAAGCATTGAGGTGCCTCTTCACAAGCCACAGCCTACCGGACATGTTGGTGTCCGACAACGGAACACAGTTCACTGCAAAGACTTTTGAAATATTCCTAGCAGGCCTAGGGATACAACATGCCTTGTCAGCACCTGCCCACCCGTCGACAAATGGGCAGACTGAAATTATGGTTAAAGCCACCAAGAACACACTACAACAGATGGGCAAAGGGGACTGGCAGGAGAAAATGGACAGGTGGCTGCTAGCCCAACGCATCACACCACATACAACTACAAACAGGAGCCCTGCCGAACTTCTGATGGGCCGAAGACTGCAAACTATACTAGACAGGGTCCACCCCAACTATAGCTCGGAGACACCCCTCGACTCCAGAGGGAACTGCCATCAATTCCTACCGGGTGACCCTGTCTATGCCCACAGTTACACAGGGGGCCCTACCTGGGTGCCAGCAAGAGTCATTGAAGGCACTGGCCCAAGGTCCTACCGAATAGAGATGGACGATGGCAAAACTTGGGAGCGGCACATAGACCAGCTCCGAGGCCGAGTTCTGGCCGCGGAAGACAAGCAAAATGACCAGGCCTCAGGACTCATGCAAGACCGACAAACCCCACAAAACTAGGAGAAAATAAATCCAGAACACCGTGGCTTGCAGGCATCCAGCAGAGTTCTTCTGAGGCCTCAAGCTTGACGGTCCCTGCCGCGCTGGTGGAAGGATTCCAGACGCTTCCACCGGCGGAGACAGGAGCAGCAGTGGACCCGTCTGCTCGGGCTGCTGCCCAGGAATCAACTGAGCTGCACAGGTCCAGTCAAGCCCCGAAGAGCCCCGCCTACTTGTGTGACTACGTAAGGTAGTGGCCCCGGATTGGTCGACTGGACTAAGAAGGGAGGGATGTTCTGTATGCCCATATATGGCCAACGAGAGGAGTCGGCTGGAGACACTGGTTGTTGGCTCAGCCACTGGCGGGAAAAACAAAGTTCCGTCAGTGGCTGAAGCGGCGGACAGCGTCGGCTATAAAAGCCGGCACCCACCGCATGTTCTTCAGTCTAGTTTCTCAAATAAAGAGCTGTTATCCTGAGTCACTGTGGTCGAGTCTTTTCTATCCTGCGGCCATCTAACAGATTCTTTGTGAACTTCATAGACAAGATTGCCTAGGTAAATGAGCAAGAAGCTTAGAGGAGAACTTGCCCCTGCATTAAAACTATCATACATAGATGCATAAGTGCTGTTATCTAAAATTAGAGAACATTAAACTCTCGGTGTATTGTTTTATCAAGGATTGCATGTGTCTTAACTATTTATCCACAACTATCTATATATATAAAAGCGAAAAAGCAGGCATCATCACAAAATCTCCAGAACCATTAAGCCCACAAACTTGAAATTTGGCACATATGCTCCTCTTGGCTTCTAGATGCTCACTAAGAAAGGATTTTTCGAATGACCATCAGAGCATTAGTATTTCCTATATTATTATTAACACACTCTGATGCTAAGGAGTTCTACTCCCCCTCCCTATCTGAAAAGAAATATCTTCCACTGCAGTTCAGCTAAGCCATGCCCAGGCTCCTTGCTGTCTCCTCCTTGCTCACACAGCAAATACTGTTTCAGTTTCCAAACAGCCCTGACCTCTCCCACACACTGACAGGATGCTAGCCAGATGAATACCAATGGATGCTGGTAGGCACAGGCACATTTTTTCCCCTTATTTTCCTTCCCAAAAACTTGCCTGATCACAGTTTCATAGCAAAGCACTGGTACCCTGCTGGTCTTTAACAGAGATATTCCACTCTACTTGAAGAGAGCTGAAAAAGACCCCTTTAGAACTCAACAGATTAGATAATTATTCTTGTCCTTAATCTCCTTTTTCCTGGGTAAAATCATAAAGTCCGTGGTGGTATCATAATGTCTGAGAAAAAGATTATCTGGATTTACTTTAGTCAGGATTCAAACCTTGGTTCAGTACCAAAATGGCCATGGCCACTTTATTTAATAGATGTGTACAAAGATTTAGATATTAGATGTGAATGCATCCATTTTATTAGTTTTATTGGAACTTTCAATATGATTGATCAGATGGGTCAGGAGGAGCATCATTTTAAGAGGTTCGAATACTTATCTGTTAGCAGAAAAGCATCAGTGTCATTTGGTGTAACTAATCCTATCCTGTTTAATATTTGCATAAAGAATTTGAAGATGTTATCATGGAGTACAATATGAAGTGTCATCAGTATGCAGTTGATACACAGCTGTAAATCTCATTCCAGCTACAGCTGGTACGTCTATAGATGTCTTGTCTGATTTGAATGAGGTTTAATAAGCCAAAATGAAATGTGATTGTGAAAGAACTACTCTTAAAAAGTAGTAAGGCTGATCCAGATCTCACTCTATATTTAGATTTAAGAATGGTTCTCAGCATGCCTTTGCTATTTGATGCACAGATGTGAGCTTTGGCACCAGAGACATACTTTCAACTTCGATTGTAACCATTTATGTATAGCCTAATGATGTTCCCAGAGTGACCCATCTTCTTGTTATTATAGATTATGACAAAGCAATCTATGTGGAACTGTTTTATAGATACTTCTGATATTACAGTTTGGTCTAAAATATTGCACTTATGGTTTTGACTGACTTTGAAGAGTAGCATATTTTTTTAGTTGCACTGGTTATTAGTTGGTTTCCAGAAACTAATTTTGTATTTTCAAGGGGCTAGTTTTGTATATTAAATGCCTAAATGGCTAAGGACCAAAGTACACGAAAAGCTCTAATTTATGTGAGTACTATATGCCCAACTTGTAAGGGCAGCTAGAAAGATTTTCCTTCAAGTTCTGTTCCATACCACTAATGGGTCCAAAAACAGAATTAAAATACTTTAATTAATGAATTACTCTACCAAGATAAAATACTTTTTTTCAAATCCAGTCATAATATTTCTTTCTTTCTAATCTTTTTCTCTCTGTTGCTGATAATTACCAAAGTTTTATATTTATTATATGTAATACTGTAAGAGCTCAAGAGAAAAACCTATTAATTTTTTTTATCATTTAGAACTTTAGGGCCATGAGTGAGTAAACAAGAGAAGGAGCTTATAGTAGAAATATTCAGTCATCTTCCTTTCTTTTTACCAGCTTTTTTCTATATTTAAATGTGCATAATATATCTAACTTTGTGTACTCTTTGGGGAAATTTAGAATGATGAATGTTGACATTTAGTATGCCTGGTGGAATTAGCAAAAGATTAGTGAACAGACCAGGAATTACAAAGACTGATTTCAATGCAAAGCCACAGAGTTAGAATTCATTAAGATAATATAATTTTCAGAGACTGAGGAAAGATTATAATTTTTTATCTAACTATATATGTTAACTACACAGGAGGAAAATGTCTATATCAAACACAACTGCTGTTTTGTTTATAGGTAATCCACATTGTCTTTTATTTTTTTAACTATTTCTTCCCCTCTTCCTCCCCATAACACTCTCTCTCTCCCTCCCCCCCCTCCATGTATTTGATGATGCAAACTGTGAATTAATAGCTTGTACAAAAATTTATTTATTCACATTAACACCCCCAACACCAATAGTCTCTATTTTAATTATCAAAGGGCTCTTCTTTATTATTAATAGAGGTGATGCTCTCAATAAAGGGGCCTTGGTGGCTCAGGCTGTTAAATGCCTGCACTTAAGATCCAGCTGTCTACAATTACTGTAGGCTCGAATCCCACCAGGCTCAAGGTTGACTCAGCCTTCCATCCTCTCGGGGTAGGTAAATTGAGGACCCAAGATTGTTGGGGGCAATTAGCTGACTTTGTAAAAATGCCGCTTGGGGCCCCCCCAAAAAAGCCCTAGTAATAAGCATATACAATGGAATGAAGGCTATTGCTGAGCACACTGGGTTGTATCCCAAAAAATTGTGGTCTTCGGAGAAGGGCGGCATATAAATGTAATTTAAAAAACAAAAAAAAACATTCAAACAGTTTTATTGAATGATATTTATTTTTACTATTAAAGTGTAAACTAATGCATGCAACAATGAAAATAATGAATAGTTTGCATAATATTTTTTTATTGTGATGGAATGTAGTTGCTGGAGGGAGGAGCTACTTTCTCAGGGGGTAAAGAGACCATGGATCTTGGAAAGTTTGGTCAGCAGAAACAGGGTTAAAAGAGCTCCTCCCTAACAGTAAACAGAGTATATGCAGATAATTGCCTTAGCCTGGCACGGTTTCTGTTTGTAGGTGAACAACAATAAAGAATGTTCTGAAGTAACTCTACCTATTGTTCTTGGTTTTTGGGACTGACATTTACAGCATTATGAAATTAACATTTTAAACATGAGCCAGGAGGGAAGAATTGTCTCTCTTTTTCTCTCTCTTTCTCTATGTCCCTTCTCTAAAGGAATATTTCAGGATTTGTTTTTAGGCACCCTTTAAAACCTGGTTATTACAAAGAATGTTGTGAACAGATTTGTTATGAGAGAAACTTCTGTTATAGATTTTTGTATGTTGTTCTTTGGGTGTGTTCTCTTGTTGTATTGAATACAGTATCAATATTTTTAATGAATTTAAGCTGCCCAGAGTTCTGCTTTGATTGTAATGACACATAAGTTTCAATATATAATTATAATTGATCTAACCTTGAATGGCTATTACTAACAATATAAGGCATTTCAGTGGTGAATATACAAAAATTAAAGCAACATAGCTATAATGGATTGTGAGACTAACCTTGTGAGAGAGGAAGAAGAGCCACAGCCTAGCCCTAGACAATAGTCTGTTAAATGAAATCTTTGTCCAAAACGAATGGGGATACAGAAGGCGCCTAAGTTGTCTGAAATGAGGGAAGGGGAAAGTGCTTTCACGCTTGAAAAATTCTATTAGTATAACTCCACAGTAAAAGTAGTGCTACTACTTAATGGTTTTGCCTTCCTGTCTGGACTACTTTGAACGGCTGGCAATAGGTCAGTTATGCTTACACACCCTGTTGGTCACATTATTAAGGGACCTAGTAATGACACCATCAACATTATTTGTATTGCACATGTATTTATGCGTTTGTATGTCTGTAATATTTTTATTTCCTTGTGTTGTTGCCGTCTTGTATCAGAAGAACAGATTTTTCTGGCTGCTATTGGAAATCCATCCAGTCTGAAAACAATATCATAAATTAAGAGCTTCAAGGCTAAGTGGGTTGTTACATTCTAAGAACCTCTGTAAACATTTTTGACTTAAAGTAGTTACTAAAACATTTGTTTGGGGTACTTTTTATGTGTGCAATAAATATAGTGACCTAAAAGAAAGATTAAGTCTTAAAGCTTGATGTTGCTTCACAAAAAAGTCAGTAATGGAAACAAGAACCGCCCCTCCTCCCAGCTATAAGATGAGGAATTATCATAATTCATGACATCTTCCTTTCTGGTATAGTGCATTTTAAAAAATTGTATTGCATTCAGTGTTATGTTCCTAAGGAATTCAAACCCAATCTTCTCTTGCTGTATATGGAAGAGAGGCAGCCATAGGAATCAAGGCATTCAGGAATCCAATGCATAACTCTGGTTTTATTTTTTATTTTTCATTTTTTACAGATTGAATACTATGGAAATATTTAGACTAGAGAAGATGAGCTAAAAGTGTTTCAACCATGTAGACAGATTTGCAAGCCCTGAAAAATGTCAGTTGTATAATGAAAGTGTTAAAAGCTTGCAAGAATTCAGACATCAGGAGCTGTAGTGGCTCCAATGCTGCTAAAGGTAATATAAAAAGTTACCAAAATTGATATGAAACCTGCATAAAATAGCAAAACTGGGCAAGGAATTTGCATTTTTATGCTTGATCCTTTTTGATACAGATACCATTACTGTGAGAGAAATGTTTTTAAAAGACAAAATAGTATCTGTGTGCACATTTTTAGGCACCTTTGAGGTCTTATTTCTCATCCACTTTTTAAATAAAAAACTGTTTACATTAATTACTTTTCAATGCAATGCAATTAATTTAATGTTGTATTACAATAGTTATTGTTTGTGTATGCTTTTCAGAAACTGACATGGGAAGCAATATGAATATATAATAAAATAAAATATTTTAAAATGTAATCAAAAAGGCAAATTTAGGACTGCTTTCAATATCAATTCTTTAACTTTTGAGAAGTGTTTGTATAGGTCTTAAGAAGCTAGGTAATATCAAGAATTAAAATATATTTTTATTTTATGTTAAAACATGAAGCTTTCTAGACAGGTAACAACAAGATTTATTATGAAAGGAAGACTACAATAAATAACATCCATCAAAACAAAACCTGAGTTAAAATATGTCTTCAGTTATACACATAAGCTAATATCTGTATAATTTTAACTTTATCTTAACATGTCTATGGAGATTCTCATTTTATGTTATTGTGATGAAAAATGGAGTAGGCTTTTGAGGATGTTTTAAAAAACAAATAAATTTACAGCCAGGGAGTAAAATGTAGAAACAGTAGCTTCAGGTAAGTAGTTTTTATTAGTCCTGGTGAAATATAAACCTAATATAGAGTGCCTGATAGAACACTATCTGCAGTTGTTTTAATATGGGTTTTGCCTTATGGCCTAAGAAGTAGAGGATCTGATGTACTATTTTTCTTGTAAAGTTATATTCAAGTAGTGTGGAAAATACTGGCCCTGCATCCTGCAGTGTATTTTAATTTAATTTTTTCAACTTGCAATGCTTCATTTCCTAGAATCAATAAATGTTTTCATTATTAGCAACCTGATGAGTATGAAGAACAAAATAATCAGTATGTACTGTATATTGCAGTAGATTTCAAGTATGTAAGAACAGAAGAGAATCTGCATTGTTTTCTGATGAGCTTGTCTAAAGTTATATGTGAAAAATCTTAGCCTGACTTAGCATATTTTGGACTAGTTCCTAATTCTCCAGATGTAGTACATCAAGTGTATTGTTTTTTAGGAAGTAGGAGTTATAGTTCAAAAATTCTGAAACATCAGCTTTGGGGAAACCGGTTTAGGGTACTATTAATAAACTGGCTTGTAGCTGATATCCAGCCAATATCTGGAGAATTATTTATTTCTTTTATTTTATTGGACTTATATGCCGCCCCATCTCCGAAGACTCGGGGCGGCTCACAATTAAAACATACAAATACAATAAATAATTAAAAAGAATTAAACAACTATAAAGTCCAATAAGACCGAATTAAAATACTTTAAAACTATCCCATACCCCCGTGAGGTAGTCACAGCCCGACTTGGTCGAATAGCCAGGTCTTCAAATCGCGGCAGAAGGTGCGGAGGTCAGGGGCCAGACGGAGGTCCAGAGGCAGTTGGTTCCATAATTAGGAGACATCCCCCCCCCCAAATTGGAGTAATTTCTCTGACATCTTTAATATTACCTGTTGCTGGCAAAATTTGTTATGAAAAGTGTGGTGAGATGGTCGCTTGGTATTTAATTTTGACTGGATGAAATTCAATATTGCATTTTGGCATTAAAATGTTAATTAAATAGCAGATTTTATGAATGCTGATATCTAATGTCATATCAGCTGGAAATCAATGTCTTTCAAGATCTGTTTAGGAAAAAAACATTGTTTCGAAATGAAAATTGACATTGTTACTTTTATCTTTTTAATAGAACATGACTGAAAAAGTAAAAGATTGCTTAGGAGAAATGGTAACAATCAAGACAGAACCATGTTCTCCATGCCAGGAAGAAGAATATGGACAATTTGGGTAAGAGCCTTTGAATTTCTAACTTGCATCATCAATATAGGAATCCTGTGCAAATTGCAAAGACAAATAAGGGGGATATGTGCATTGTGAAGTCACAGTGTAAATCTTGACCTTTCATATTTGTGTCCCAGCTTCAGTCACAAGTAGTTCCCAACATTGGGACATTTATTTGTTGGATTTTTACATACGACCTTTATTTTTCGTTCATTCAAGGCAAAATAGGCGTAATGCTTCTGCCTTCTATTTTCCACCAAAATAGCAACTTTGTCCCTGTAAAAGCATTTTGGAAACTATGTTCAAGCTGTTTTAAGATATTAACATTTATTATAAGATTGATTTGAAAACATCTTTTTTCTATATGCCCCGTGGCTTGGTCAGCATCTGGTCCTAAAGCTATTTATTTCTTCCCAGCCTGGTATAGCAACTTGGGTTAAGGGGAATAATATATCTTCTTGTACAGAGAAAGAATAGAATACCTGTTCATAGCAGACTGAGTGGAAAATGTGACTTGGATAAATACCTCTTTGTATTTCTGAAAGAGAGGGATTCACCATGGGCAGAGTTGAGAAGAAGGCCTGATGTTGAATGCTGATGGCTTGGTTCATAGTTCACCACTAAGTCATGGTGTTTGGCGAAGGCTTTCTATTGTTAAATGATTATTATAAGTATGGCAACAAAGCCTCCTCCTGAGAGTCTTCTTCTCTTTTCTTTCCTTTATTTATATATCCACTCTCTGAGAAATTGCCCACCCATGCTGTAAGGAATTAAAATAGCAAGTCAAAATAATATTTGTAGGACAACAGGCAAAAATGTTTACTGGTGTTGATGTATTTTTGTTGCTTAAGGAGCAAAAGGGAAGCGGAGGACACAAGCCATTTGAAAATAGTTGAATGTACTGGAGTTTTGGCACCAAGTCTACAAATTTCCTTCAGAAATGAACTCACGGAAATTTGTAGACCTGGTGCCAGGACTCCAGTACATCTAATGGATTTGATTCAAAAGAAGTTCCAAGAAGTGAGAATTCAAAAATATTTTGAAATAGGTAGTAACTAAATTAACATAAGAACTTGAAGCCAAGAAGTAGGAAATTAATTTTAGTCTGAGTTAAAGCAACAATTTTTCTTTTAATGACCCTGTAATCCCTTGCATCGGGCTGTAATCAGGGTCACTGAATGGAGCTGAACGTTTACTGGCCGGATGTCCTTCCTGATGCCTACACAGAGCTTATAGCAGATATTTTCTCTTTGCACCCAGAGAAGTATCTACCACTAGAATAGAATAGAATTCTTTATTGGCCAAGTGTGATTGGACACACAAGGAATTTGTCTTGGCGCATATGCTCTCAGTGTACATAAAAGAAAGATACATTCATCAAGAGTCAAGAATCATAAGGTACAATACTTAATGATAGTCATAGGGTACAATAAGCAATCAAATCATACTAAGAAACAGTCAATATAAATCATTAGGATACAAGCAGCAAGGTTACAGTCATCCAGTCATAAGTGGGAAGACTGAATGCATAACTTCCAGATTGTGAGGCAAGAGCTTCACCTCAAGGCACCAGCCACTCTAAAATAACATCTTATACTTGTTCTAATTTCTGTTTCTTCATTTTCTATAGTGGAATATCACATATGTTCTCTTGTTTTGTCAGCTCTCAAAAGTTTGACTCTCACTCTGTGGATGTGGAGCCTAAAAAGCTAAAAGGAAAGCAGGAGTTGGTCATGTCCAAAGGTTTTCAGCAGGTGGATTTCTGGTGTAAGTGTTGTATTGGTGATTTAACCATTCTAATATTAAACCTTTAAAATAGAAAATACAGCAAATCGAAAGCTCACAGTTACTATCTTAACAACAATTGTAAAACTAAGGTAGGGTTATGCAGCATTTGGTCCATATTGCTCCTGTTAGGATTCCACAGTTGGTTTTTTCCACAATTAAATTTTGAAATGCTATTTTTTTCTAAATTTTCCAAACTTCATAAGATGTTGACCATCTCACCTGAAATCTCATAACATTTCAAGCAAATATTCATAATTATGAACTTTAACAACCTTGAAAGATTTGAGCTATTTTAAAATTAATTTTTAAAATATTTATTTGGTGCCGCAATATTGTGATACATGATGGCATCAGCATCTGAAAAGGTTTCCAATCCTACAGCTAAAAAATTTCATGTACTTTTCTATTAAATAATAATGCTTATATCCAAGAGGCAATTTTAAGTATATTCAGCAGCATGACTTAAATCCATGAAATCAGCTAAGATTTAAGAAAATTTGAAGGACAGAATTTTCAAAAGAGAGTCTCAGCAAGACTACTTGTCAGTCTGACCCTATACAAGTAGTCCTCAACTTACGACCATAAAGGACACCAAAATTAATGTTGCTAAGTGCAACATTCGTTAAGTGACATTCATTAAGCTCCATTTTATGATCTTTCTTGCCATGGTTAAGTGAATCATTGCAGTTGGTAAATTTGTAATACGGTTGTTAAGTGAAACTGGTTTCCTCGTTGAATTTGCTTGTCAGAATGTCACAAAACATCTTGGACTCTGCAACCATCATAAATATGAGTCAGTTGCCAAGCATCTGAATTTTGATCCTATGACCATGGGGATGCTGCAATGGCTGTAACTGAAAAATGGTCATAAGTCATTTTTTATCAGTGATGTAACTTTGAACAGTCACTAAATGAACTTTTGCAAAATGTTTGTTACAGCTGTTTTAGGCTTGTCCATGCCTAAAATGAAACATACATATTTGGGGTATTTGCATCCATGTATAGAACTGGGAAATAGCCAAGGGATCAAAAAATGGTGGTAAGCAACTCGTTGCCTGGAAGATTAGCAGCAGCTGAGGGAAGAAGAGAAGGTGCTAGAAACTTGTGGAATGTTATGTGCTGGGAATACTGAGGGAAGGAAGGAACAGAGAGGATGATAAATACACCAGAATTTTCTTCCTGGTTCTCCAGATTTTATTTATCTACAGCCTGGAACCAACACATTCTAGGTTTTCTTCTGCCTGGCCTGAAATGATTTAGCAGAATCTACAGAATGTAGTGGTTTTGTCCAGCATTTGAAACAAAACATTTCCCCCATTTTGTGCCACAGAATTATACTGTAAACCTAAAGCATAGAGTAAGCAATTTTTTTCTTGAAAGAAAAACATTTTCATTTTAGTTTTATGATCTCCCAAGTTGTCTGACTTTCTATTTCTGGTTTCGGCAATAACTATAAAATTTCCCATATAGGAAACTGTAAATGTATGCTAACTGCTTGCTTTCTTTTCTTTGAGTTCTGAGAAGTATCATATTAACACTTTTGGTAATTATTTTGTAATGAGAATTGGCATACTAAGCATTTAAGCAAACGTTCATGTGATTCTTCTACTGAAACAAAGAAATAGGGAATCTTTATCTCACATGGGTGAGAATTGGGATTCCAATTCAGAAAGCATTAAATATATCTCTTCAAGTTTATGCCACAATTTACATTTAAACAAAACTTGGCATTGTTCTGAGACAATATGCAATGAAAATTACATTGATTCCTTTATAGTATTGCTTTGAACTCTTGTTTTGGTTCAAAAAGTTATAATCAATGTCACTGTTCTCTGCTCCTTCCTGACCTGCGCTCCTTTTGCCGTGGCCTAAAGACTTGGTTATTCGAACAAACCGGCCTGGACTGAGGGGGGGGGGTTAGTTTTAAATGTCTTGCGGATTGGATTTTAAATTTTATTTGGTCTAATTAGTTTAATTATCTTTTAATTCTTTTAACTTTTGTATTGGGTGTTTTTATGTGAGCTGCCCTGAGTCCCTCAGGAGAAAGGGCGGCATATAAGGCTAAATAAATAAATAAGTAAGTAAGTAAGTAAGTAAACAAACAAATAAACAAATAAACAAATATGATTCCCACAGTGCTGATCTTGCCAGAATTGCTACCCCTTCGTTTACATATATGTGTTATCTCCAATTTTATATTGGCAACCTTATGAGGCTGCAATAGAATAATAGATAACGAGTAGTTAAGAGCCACTAGTAAATTTACCCAGTTATAGTCTGGTAAAGCTGCATTTTCATAAAAGATTTTTAAAAATCAAGCCTTGGAACTATTAAAGAAACTCAGGAAATTTTGTAAGGAATACAGTACTAATGCATTAATTGCAAACCTTGGCCTGATACTTAATTATGAACAAGAGCTACTTCATACGCAAGAACATTCATTTACATGTTATGATATGAATGTGAGCTATTAGGATTAATTCACATATGTTTCCATTTTTAAAAAAAAACAATCATTGGGTTAGGAATAATCTCTAGTTCAAAGAGCCTCAACAGCAACTGTAGTACACATTTTTGCTCCTTAATTCATATTGTACTATTTTCTTAGTATTGGCTGTGTGGAGTAAGGATGATGTATACAGGGGAATACAAACAATAGTTGTGGTAAACTACTGTACAGTTATTTGCTTCTGCTTCTAGGAGTGGTTGGATTAAATAATATTTGATTCTTTTAGGCAAGAATTTCTGAATTATACCTTCATTCAGGAAGCAAACATTTGCTTTCCTATTGCAAATGTTTTCAATATTGAATGGGCTGAAATCCTTGCTGAATGCATAACCTATGACTCAAAGAGATGTAGCCTTATGGCTGGGAATTGCTTTTTAAGGAAAAAAAAGTCTCAGTTATTTTTGGTAATTTGTTTACAATGTTGGTGGAAGTTGTAACTCATCAGCAAGTTTTATTTGAAAATTAAAATTAAATTCAAAAAACTTCCTGGCCTCCTTAGCAAGATTAGGAGGGCTAGACTTATTCTTGTTATTTCCTCTTTCTATAGTTTGTGAGTCGTGCCAGGAGTACTTCATAGATGAATGTCCAAATCATGGCCCACCAATGTTTGTGTCTGATGCTCCAGTACCCATTGGCATCCCTGAACGAGCTGTGCTCACTATCCCTCCTGGCATGGAAGTGATCAAAGAGCCAAATGGGGAATGGGATGTGCGCTGCGTAAATGATGTTATCCCCAAAGGTCGCATCTTTGGACCATATGAAGGGAAGCTGTCTAGTCAGGACAAGTCAGCAGGATTTTTCTCTTGGCTGGTGAGTATTCTCAGCTGGGTGATTCTTTAAGGAATCAGTGAGATTAACATCTGGACATATTTGCCTGTAATTCAGCCATAAGAAGAACATGTGTAATTAAGAAGCTCCTCATACAACTAATCTTCAGGCGAGGATTAAAGTGTAAAGAACAAAGTAAAACTTGGAAGTCAGGAGTCAGGTTTTCATACAAGAAAACATAGTTCCGCAGACTGCAAAAACCAGCTGTTTTCCAGATGAATTTGTTTTGTCAGCTCCAATAAATAAATAGGAAATATTGTTCTAAGAATGAAAAATTAAACGATTGCATGTATTCATTTAATTACCTTATACTGCATGAATCTAACTTTGTTATACATTTGGTTTTTTCCCCCAGATCGTTGATAAGAACAACCACTATAAGTCCATAGATGGAACAGATGAGACTACATCAAACTGGATGAGGTTAGTCTGTTTACTATATGTAATTTGCCTGTGTGTTTTTATTTGCATCTGTAAAAAGAAAGAATACACTTCCTTGTTTTCAGTTTTTGAAAATGAATTATGCATGACTTATTAATTTCATTGATAAATTTTCTTTCAAATATTCTGTTTATCTTTTGAACAAAAAAGCAGAGTTTTATAGGGGACAAAGAGAGAGCTTGGTCATTACAGTGATTTAGCTGTGATTTCTGTAGTTTGCTTATGAATACTTTTTATGTGTATTAAAATAACTTCAAAAAGATTTGCTAGTAGATCAGAACAGAAATGGAAAAAACGATTGTAGGAAACTTGCTTGATCCTTTTTGTTAGGGCTATTGACTGTTTTATCTTTGTTTTAATGGCACAGTGGGACAAGTAGAGTAGATGTATCATATCTGCATCCACAAATTTCAGTTTGATAACTCCCCTATTATTTCTCATTGATTTTCACAAAAACTTCTAACTATTTGTACTTTACATAAAGTATTTCACAATTTTGCTCATGAAAAATAGGACAAATTGGTCAGTAATGTGCTGCTGCTGTTTTATTCCCTAAATCAGTCTCGATATATGTCTAATTGTTGTGGTGGATCTGTGTGTAAATTTGTGCTATAGATTATGTCAAATGGTAGATGCTTGTGACAAAATACTTTGAAGATATTGTACTAAAAATAAAGATTTTTAAAAATAATTTAACAATGATATGAGTAAAAATTACGGTATCTCTATTGCAAGAGTTGGGGAAATTTGATTTATAACTTCCAGCTATCCCTATCCCTTTAAAACTTCTAATGTCCCTGGAAGGCATATTATATATCAGAAATGTATCAGTTTATTCCTTGAAGATGTATTATAACAGATGAAGTGGCACACTTGGACCAAATATCAGATTAACACTGGTTATTTTTAAACCAGTCAAAACATTTCCTTCTATACAGAAATTTGCAATATTATTTTGATTTATTTCAAAGGAAATCATATTGAACTTAATATGATCTGTGAGTAAGCATGTCTGCATATAATTGGAGTGCAAATAAAACAGTAACACATAACAGTAAAGGTGGAATACAGAAGATACTAAATAGTCAATCAAAAGTATTTATCAAATTAAAAAAATAACAAATTAAGGCAAATATCTCTATATATTGGTATTAGAGTTTGCTTGTGAGACTTGTGTTATTGTATATTCCAACCATTTGGACTAATACTATACTGTAGTCTGGCATTGTTCATGCCAGTTTCTCTTCTCCCTCCTTTTATTTTTCTTTTTACATAAAATCAGTGTTCTGTGGCTACTAATAATAATCTTCATTGACTTAGTGGCCATTTTTAATATCTTTCCACAATGTTAAAAGAATATCTAATTGAATAGCCTGGCTCCAGCAGAACATAGTGGAAATAGTGGAGCCATTTATAGTTTATCCTCTCAAGCCTTGAAAAGTTTGTTGAGTTTTGTAACACTTGTTGGTATTAGCAAGTTGTTGGTATAATGTTGATTGAAATTTGCAGTTGAATAGGAAACAGTTTTATTCTATCTTTTTAGTTTGCTGCCTTTCTATTTTCTTTAAAATATCCTCAAATTGTAGTAAGCTGGCACAGCATTGTTTTGTATTTTCTAAAAATGCTTGTGTCACATTATTAAAAATAGATAAAATGATAAGGAAAGGAAAATACTGTATTTTCAAACTGCCACATTAGCTAGGGAAATATGCTACTAGTAAAGAAAAATGTGGGCTACCTTCTTTCATTGGAATACGATAACCAATTTATGGTTACTGATGATGTTCACAGGAACATAAACCTAGAACAGTACCAGTTCTTTTAAAATATTGCCTGGGTTTGAAATGGTAATACTAGAACAGCTTCTTTTATCGCTTATGCTGCCTCAAAGTGGTCAAAGTATTCAAAAGCATAAATTTGTTTCCTTTCTTACATTTTATTTTGCTAAATTAAAATTTGAAAAATTAGGATGTACATTTTGAGCTTCATGGTCTCTTTGGATGTTCAGTACTCCAGATAATGATAGTAAAATTGATAAGTCCTACTTCTTGGCACTTGCAATTATGGTCAAATTACAACTGCCCAAGCCTTCTAAAATAAATTCCTGAAGAATTCATTACTAAAATGTAATTTATTTCTGAGTACATTGAACTTAGGTTTGCATGAAGATCTGGTATAATGGGAAAAATTGTTATAATTGATGTAAAATTCAGCAGAATACAGAAAATGCAGTATTTTAACAAAATACAATATGGTACATTCTGAATTATTCTGGGGCTCCTAGAGCATCTGTTGAAATAATTTATCATGGGTTAAGTGTATTATGTGCTAGTTCATCTTATTTGTGGGAAATGGTTAGGGAATAGCAATAGCAATAGCACTTAGACTTATATACCACTTTATAGTGCTTTACAGCCCTCCCAAAGTGGTTTACAGAGTCAGCGTATTGCCCCCAACAATTTGGGTCCTTGGAAGGATTGAAGGCTGAGTCAACCTGGAGCCTGATGGGATTCGATATGCCAAATTGCAGTAGGAGTAGCTTGCAGTACTGCACTCTAACCACTGCGCCACTGAGGCTCCTATGGTTATATGTTATTAAATACTCTGTCACATTTTTGAACTATGCAATGTTGCATTTTTCATAAATATGGAAAGAGTTTTTTCTGGTTAAGTATTTGTCATAGGCATGTGATAAACATGGTTGGATCAGGAAGACTTTTTAGCAAACTATTGTATTAGTTATTTATAGGATATTTGCTAAATATGTCTAGTATGAAATGTCAGTCAAAGCCCATAAAAGAAAATTTGGATAAAATTTGTATTGGATTACAAAACACTATGGAAAATAGCTGTGTGAATATTTTTTGCCGATAATATCACAAGTTCTCAGATTTTCCCCGTTTCCCAAATAGTGTTGTAAATTTTGAAAGTAGCTATGGATCTTTTTAGCAGTTCTCTTTTGTTTATTAGAACCTGCTTGCAACATCAGGTGAACTTTAATTAACCTATTTAACCGAAAGACTATTCATTGTTTTCTATGAAAGAAACAAACATCATTTAATCAAGGAGGAGAAACAGTTGGTAATCTTGTAAAATTATCAGTGTGGAAAATCCAGAATACCCTTGCTGATTTTATTTATTTATACGTTTAATCTATTAGGTCTCTTGAGTCATTGCCCAGTGGTAAATATCTTCAGGATCCTTTTTTATGTAAATCAGTAAACATAGTTTTTAACCCCTAGAATTGTTTTTTGTATCAGAATTAGAATATTTGGTAGTTGTTTTGTTTCTTGCCGAAGATAATTAAATTTCTCCAAGAATGAACAAAATTCTCCAAATACCTGTTCATTTACATGCAAAAATTACACAAAATATGGTACAAGTTGCACGTGAATCTTTGTTCCCCACCAACCTAAGAGGACTGCTGTTATACAAACCAAGTATCTTCTTACTTTCTATGCTTGTGTAAGAGTGGAAGGCATTTTCTTGAGAGAAAGCTCATCAAGCTGGAAATTAATATACAGTGGGACATGTTTCTTATTTTTAGTAGTGTGATTATATCACATTGATTTCCTTTTACCATTTATCCTTTGTGGGATATTGAACCCAAGGAACATGACTGAACGAAAGAGGAAGCCCAAGTTCTCCAGGGAAGAACTGGACATTCTGGTCACTGAAGTGACTCAGAACGAAGCCAGGCTGTTTGGAAGGGAGACAATACGTCTATCTCATGCAGACAGGGACAAGATCTGGGAAGTTATAGCCAGAAAAATCACATCAGTGAGCCATGTTCCCAGGTCTGTAAAAGATATTAAGCACAGATGGGACGACATGAAAAGAAGGACCAAAGACAAACTGGCATTCATGTGGAGGTCCATCTCCAGTCCCAGCAGCCCGGGGAGGCCCTCGGCCATTGTCCTGACCGCCCACGAGAGAGCCATCAAGTCGACGCTGCATTCGTCACGCCAGATACACGGCTTCCGGAGAGCGGATCTGGACGTGGTTGACAGCCCATCAACCAGTTGTAAGTATTATCTCTTGTCTGTTCCCTGCTGTACAGCTTGGTTCTGACAAAGAAATGTATTATACAAAAGATAATGCTTCCCTTTTAGGTGAAGAACACCTTCTAGTTCAGATTTCCTGAAGTATTTAATATTTCCTGTTCTGGGTACTTTCTTCATTATTGATTCATGAAGCTGTATCTTGAATAAACTGATATAGGCTGTGAACCTCATTATTCAGGTTAGCATAAAGGAAAGAAAATATTATACTGCCCCATCTATAGAATGATATGTGTGATATATGACACATGTATACAACAAGGGAGAGAAGGAATCACAAATGTGAATCTTATTGTCATCATTAATACATCCTATATAAATGCCAGATATTCTTTATTATTTATAGATTGCATATTTGCTTACTCAAAAAAAATATTTGTAACTGCTAGTGGCGTTTATTCACAGTCATGCAGAGTTAAAATTGGGTAGTCAACATTTAACCCAATGTGCGTGTTCCTTGCCATGGTTTCAGCATTTGCTAATTCAGCATTTGGCAGTTGTAACTACTGCAGATAACAAAAATTGCTTCTGTATTTTCTCCACAGATTTAGAAATAGTCTAAAAGAGGCTGGTGATGTAGTTGACTATTGGTACATAATCCATATTGGTCTTATCCTTACTTCCATGGTCTTTTTCTGATATAGAGCCAATACTGTACAGGTTAATGTACTAAACCTGCAGATACCTAGTATCCCTGTATTACTATTCTCCCCTCCCATCAAGAATTTCAGCATTTATTCATATATGGATATGTCCTGGTTTATATATATATTGTCCATATTCAAAATGGGATTTTGCTACTCAGTATATCTTAACTGGCATCTGTGATTCAAGCAGTCTCTAAGTTAAGAACAAGTTCTATTCCCCAACTCTGTCTTTAATCCAAATTCGTATTTAAATTGGAACATCTAGTTACAAATGGGCTGCCTATTAGTAAAAATGGCAGATGACATTGTTCTTCTGTGGGCCAGTAAAGCCCTGAAGGAACACAATATTTTCAGGAACCACTAAAAACCATTAAAAATGTAAAATAAAAACACACAGTTTCAATAGTTCCTGAAAGAATTGCGCAGCTTCAGTGTTTTGTCAGATCAGAGAAAGGCAATATTTTCTTATAGGCAGCCTGTTTGTATCTAGCATTCCCATTAAGTTGAACATACATAATCTGGGAACTACCTGTATTCAGGATAAGTATTATAAATATATACTTATTTTCATTGCTTTTGTGGATACAGATGATGGAGTGGACTAAACGTAATGAAAATTCCAGAAACAATTGTTGTACTATTAATAGTTCTTGCTGATTTAGAGAACACACTGAGGTCTGTCATCTGAAAACTAATACAAAACGGATAGCATTGCAATAAAATAAAGAAAAAATTATGTCCCACCAGTGTGTACTTGGATCTTAGCTACAATTTAAGATACAATTCTATGGGTAAAATTTTATATATTAGACAATAATTTATGAAAGTTATACAACCCAACAAAGTTTATTAAGTTCCTTTTGAAGGCTTTTAAAAACCTATGTGTTAGTGTTGAATTTGTTCTTATTTGAAGAAAACAGAAGATCATAAAATATTTCATTCATTTTATAGTGATAGAGCCTCTTTATTACAAGAAGGAATAGGAGTATGCATGTAGATGCCATACTTGAGTTATTTTTTTCTTCCATGCCTTCAGTAACTTACGGCACACTAAGGAATTATAATTGATTTGTATATAGGTTCAGACTGCAGCAGTTAGTTATTCCCTAAGATCTTAGTCTGTGGTCCCTTTTTGCCTTACTACTGCAGTATCTGGAACTTCCTAGCTGGAAGGTCTTAGCTCTACTAATGAGCTATAGCTTGATTTGGGAACACTTAAAATTACTGTCAAGATTGATCACTGATGTAAATCTCTTTATTACAAAAGGCATAAAAACAGGAAATGATTCCATACAATTAGTGCTACTTTTACTGACCTGGTATATAATTATCAGTATTTCATTAGAACAGTAAATTAATACTGCTTCATTTCTGTGTATAGTATGAAGACTGTAGAAGGACACTATAGGTCATGTTTCATTCATCAGTGTTTTGTGTGTGTATGTATGTATGAGTCTTGACTTCTGGCAACTTCCTGGACAGTTTCCTTAGCAAGATTTAAGAAGTGGTTTGCCATTACTTGCTTCCTAGAATTCAGAAAGGATGATTGCCCCAAGGTCATCCAATTGGCTTCATGGTCAAGTCAGGAATAGGACTTACAGTCTCCTGGGTTCTTGAGTCTGACATCAAACCAGCTTTCTATTTAATTTAGTGATTACAAAATACTTTCGTGCAGTCATTTCAGTCTAATATAGTGATCTGAAAGTGGACATATTATTACGCTATATCAGGAGAGCAGAGTATAACAGAGCAATTCTTGTTTTTAGCTTTTGTAATCTGGCTCAGTGAAATCAGATGTTCTGCTATAATATGTCATCTGTTCAATCAGATTGGTTTTTTCCATGTGTTTTTGATGGTTTTTTTTTAAAGCAGATACTGTTAAAAAATAAATTATTTAAATACTTTTCTAAATAGTATAGAAACACACTTAGATTTCACTGAATCCCAAATTTAAGTTTTGGCTTTTTTTTGAAGTAGAATTTGTCAACACAAAGCCTTCGTGCAAATAATCTGGTGTCTTCTCTCTTTTTTTTCCTGTTTCTGTTTCAAGCTGATGAAGGAGAAGAAGTGGCAGGCCACTCACAGCAGCACCACTTTTCATCACAAAGGGGTTCTGAAGAAACCGATGATCTCTCCGTGCCATCTTTCCTTCATTCATTGTGTTTGTCAGATCATTCAAATAGTCTAAGCCAAAGGGAAGAAAAAATGCACCTAAATTCATGTTCTGAGTTTTCCACTAGGCCCCCTCAACCTCTTGTCCAAAACCCACCTATTTCTGGCTTTGACCATCAGGTCTTTGATTCCCACATTCAACAGACGGAACTATTCAAACAATTTTGTCAAGAGTTGGTGGCAATCCATAGAGATGTGGCAAGCAACATGCACACAATTAGCCAGAAGATGTCTGACCTGAGTGGAGAAATCACCTAAATGTGCCAAACTTTAATTAAAATCAAAGATGAGCTTCAAACTTCAAACAAGAATCATATTTCTAATGCTAGCCAAGAAATAAACCTGCAGAGAATTGGATCAAAGAGTCCCATTGAAACCAAAACAAATATTAGCCAACATCAGCCCAAGGCGACTCCTGTTACTCGGATTATTGGGTCACGGAAGAGAAAACACTGTTTTTAGTTTTCCACAATGTTGTATTAAAAAGTGCAGTTGATGTTGGTTTAATGAGTACTTCTTAGCATAAACATTGGGGAAGTTAATGAAAATTTTCTCTTAAGAATATTATAAATTATATCAACTTATACAATAAGCTTTGGAACTTCCTAGCTAGAAGTAAGCTTTGCTTGATGTACTTGGAAACAGTACTTGTGTTGTAAAACAATGCAGTAGAAGGTATGTAGTCCTCTTGAATAAAAACAGATGGTATAAGTCATAAAGAACTGCATGATCTACAAATCCAAGGTTCTTATAGATTTGATTTTGACTACATTTTAAGCTCAGGAAACATTCTGGCAATGTTACTAGATATTTAGGTTTAGGTAAATATTTTACTAATATTACCATTAATATTTTAATGGTAATATTAGTAATGCCTCGTTTTCTTCATCTTTATTCTCCTATTGCATGTGGCACTATGTAGACATCAATAAGGATCTAGGTTTGGAAAGGGAAACTTGCTTGTAGCCTTCACAGTTGGGTCTGAAATTTTTTGATCTTTTCTGTGTTTTGGAACATTTGAAAGAAGGAAGTTTTAAGGGGTTTACAAATTAGGAGTTTTAAATCTTGAATATGTTTAAGGAATCCTCCCAAGTAATTTTCTGTTTGGGGTGGGTGAAAGAAATATTTTATTGTTGCAAGGTTATTTATTTATTTATTTATTTATTTATTTATTTATTTATTTATTTATTTATTTATTGACTTGTATGCCGCCCTTCCAGAAGGACTCGGGGCGGCTCACATATAAAAACGATACAATAAATTAAGTTAACTAAAATAGAATTAAATTGCAGCAAGCCAAATTAAACTAAAAATCCCATAATACATATAAAACCCTTCCCCCGAGGAGTCAGCACAGCCCAGCCTGTTCAAACAGCCAAGTTTTTAGGTCGCGACGGAAGGTGCGGAGATCAGGGGCCAGGCGGACCCCCAGAGGTAGTTGGTTCCAGAGGTTCAAAGCATTAATTTTAAACTTGATTATTTTTCCACCTTCTTTTTCCCTGAAAGACCCGAAAGAGTTGGTTTTGCCCATTCTAGTGATTTGTGTGATAAACTTTGACCTCAAGGTGGGATAAAAAGTCATGGGGCAGTTCCCAGACTGAAAAAGGACCCAAGATTGTTGGGGGCAATAAGCTGACTTTGTAAAAATGCCACTTAGTAATAAGCAGGCATATACAATGGAATGAAGGCTATTGCTGAGCACATTGGGTTGTATCCCAAAAATTGTAAGCCGCCCTGAGTCTTCGGATTCAGCTGAGGAATTAGTTTTCAGGAATGCCTGTCTTGGAGAAGTGCTCCTGAGAACAAGCTAAAGACAGATCAGTTAGCATTACCAATTAGAATGATTTTCCTTATAGTTCTAGGGTCATCTTTCCCAACTGATATCCTCTGGACTATAGCATTCAGAATTGCTAGGTAGCATACCCACAGCGAGTTAAGGTTAGTTTAGGTGAGTACATGCAGTCCCTGGTGTTTAGTAGGATAAGAAGCCAAAAACCAGATATAAGAAATGTGACTCTTCTGTTTTGATATACTAATTTACCTGTGTTAATGATACAGCTTATGGTATTGGGGTAGCATGCATTTATGGTATAAAGAAAGGAAGGTACATGGATACTTTAGGACAGTGGTCGCTAACTGGTGGGCCATGGCTCGCTGGTGGTCCGCGAGAAAATTTTGGTGGGCTGCAGAGAAATCTCACCCCCAGAGCACCCCCCAAAGCAATTAATCAAGGCTGCGCAGGAACACAAGGCTGTGCCGCCCACATGGCCCGTGGGAACCCTCCCCACCCACTCCTTACCCAGCAAACTTGCCTGCTAAATTGCTATTTTTCCTTTTTTTTCCCCCAACCATCAGCTGTTCTGCTGTGCCGGGAGATTTAGATTAGCTAGGAAGCAGGAAATGGTTGGATTTCTTGCTTTCTAGCAAGTCTTTAGAACTTCAGCTCTGCTTTTAAGCACAGCCTAACCTCCCTTAGGAATGAAGGTTCTATTATTCAGTGCAGACTCACGGCAAACAAATGTTATGTGACAGACTGAGCTAGCCGATGGCAGATAGATAGATCACTGAATGATTCTGTGAGCAACTCAATCTGCCTGCCTGCTTTTCTGATTTTGGGTAAAAGTTGCTCTTTTTTAAAATAAAAAATTCAATATTTATATAAATATTTATAATATTTACATACAAGCCATACCCAGCCAGTCACATGACCACCAAGCCACACCCACAAATTAGGCCATGCCCACAGAACCAGTTGGTGGTCTCTGGGATTTAAAATTATGAGTTTGGTGGTCCCTGAGGTCCAAAAGGTTGGTGACCCCTGCTTTAGGAGACACTACATTAGGGACGCCTTATTGACAGTATGGGAAAAAATAAGAGATTATCACTATATGAAAATACCAATCTGGTTATCAACATTAGAAGCTTTTACATATCCAGAGCTTTTAAAAAAAACATCATTAGATATGAAGAAATTTTAAAAGAAAAGGGTGAACTCAAAACAAAGCAAGAATTAGAGTTACAAGGGATAAATATAAATTGGTATTCATATTTGCAAATACGTACAAGGTATGAAAAAGACATCAAGATGGCTGGGTTTTACAAGGAACTGACTGAACTGGATAAAATCCTAACAGGCACTGAAGAGAAGTTGATTAAAAAGTTGTACAGTTATTTATTAGGAGTGAACTTAGAGGAAGAACAAGTAAAAGAATCAATGATTGCGTGGGGGAAAAATTTTGGATATGGGATAGACTTGGATAAATGGCAGATATTATGGTCTAGAAACTATAAATTAACTATGTCAATAGCCTATAAAGAGAATTTGTATAAGATGTTTTACAGGTGGCATTTACCCCCAATGAGAATTGCCAAGATGTTTAAAGACAAGTTGGCGAAGTGTTGGAAATGTCAGCAGTCACTAGGATCATACTACTATATGTCCCGTGATGTCCCGGTGCCTGGAAGTGGTACGGATCTGGATGGGGAGGAACAGGCTCCGTCTCAACCCAGCCAAGACTGAGTGGTTGTACGTACTGGCATCTCGGATGATCCAGGATATTTCTTCCTTAGCTATGGGGGATGAGGTGTTACCCCCCGTAGGTAGGGTACGCAACTTGGGTGTCCTCCTAGATTCACGGCTTAGTTTGGAGGAACAGGTGGGAGCCGTGGCCAGGAGGGCATTTGCTCAGGTTTGTCTTGTGCACCAGTTGCGCCCCTATCTGGACCGAGATGTCTTGCGTACGGTTACTCAGGCATTCGTTACCTCCCGTGTGGACTACTGCAATGCTCTCTACATGGGGCTGCCCTTGAGGACCACTCAGAGGCTTCAGCTGGTACGGAATGCGGCTGCGCAGGTTATGATGGGAATATCCCGATACTCCCATATTACACCCCTCCTGCGTGAGCTGCATTGGTTGCCGGTTGCCCTCCAGGTGAGATTCAAGGTGCTGGTAATCACCTATAAAGCCCTATATGGCTTAGGGCCAGGGTATTTACGGGAACATCTACTGCCAGTAATATCTTCCCAGCGTCCCATGCGCTCCCACAGACAGGGCCTCCTCAGGGTGCCGTCGGCTAGACAGTGTCGCCTGGCGACCCCCAGGGGGAGAGCCTTCTCTGTGGGTGCACCCACCTTGTGGAATCAGCTGCCCTTGGAGCTGCGAATGGCCCCTGACCTTTGATCCTTCTGTCGCGGCCTGAAGACATGGCTTTTTCAACAGGCTGACCTGGACTGAGGGTTTTTTTTACTTTTTTATTGTTGTATTCGCTTTTAATTTTGAATTATTGGGATTCTGATTTAATAGCTTTTTATATTTTAAATTTTGTATTCTTTTTATTGTTGTGAGCCGCCCTGAGTCCTTTGGGAGATAGGGTGGAATATAAATTCCAAAAATAAATAAATAAATATACTATTTTGTTGAGGCATTAGGAAAAAGGAGGCATTCTCTTCTCTGTGAAATGCTTTCTTTTATCATCCCATAAGGGGTGCTTTTTATATGTGAGTGTTGAAACCTGGCATGTTTTAAGTGTCATATTTCTGATGGAATTTATCTTTATGATTATTTTTGTTAACAATAAAGATATAATATTTAAAACTCAGAATAAGATGCTCTTATATGTGTTTCTGAAGTTGTGCTCAAGACAACTTTAAATTCTTTGATGTTTTATTCCATATAAGACGCATAATAGTTCCAGTTTTCATATATCCTTTACCTGCAATACTTAGAACTTATACATGCCTGGCACATATCTCTTATGGTATAATTCTTGACAAGATCTAGAAATGTTTGCCCATCAACAATCAGCAGTGAGTTTGGCTTGAAATATGAAAGTTTCTGCATATAACTAAAGTCTATTTCATGTGCAAAAACATGACATGCTTATTTCGTTGTTACTTTTCAGTAAGGTTTAAAATAGGCACTTTCTAAATTGCATACTTACAAACCATCTTGTGATATCAGTGCAACTAGTTCTGTAAAATCAACCTGACATCTTTTAGTGGTGTAAATTACAGTGCCCAACATTTTAGGATAGCCTATGACTTGGAATTCATGGAGTTACAATATAGCAAAGATGCTAGAATAGGGAACAGCGGCCTAATAGACCGCCTAATACTAAGTAAGTATATTCTATAATGAATTTATCTTTGACATAATCATGCGAATGCAAAGTTCTTGTTTTAAATCATGGGTTCTTGGGTTTCTCTCCAATTTTTGAAATGGTTTGCAGAGCAATATGAATGTCCATTCATTTGTGCACACGAACACACGCATACATGATCCAAAATGAATAGCTTCACATAAATTACTATAATCTCTTCAGAGCCAACAGAATATTGTCCACCATTGCCTTACTCATTTTAAGATATGTGTAATTGCTCAGTTTAATATTTGTGGAATACTGTAAATTGGAGCGCTTCTTATTTGTTTAATGTTTTAAAAATAATTTGAAAATGAAACTTCTTTTACAAAGCCCTTTTGGATTAAGCCAATTCTTTTGTTTTCAGGGAAACATTCTGATCCTTTCTCTTTCTATAACAATAGGACATTAATAGTAGTCCAAATAAAATTTCAAAATGGATGATTTTTCATCTTCTTATAGATGTTCTAACCCAGTGGTTCTGAACCTGGGGTCCAACAGACCCCTGGGGACCATGATGTCATCACAGGGTCCACAAAGGCTTGAAGAAACGTTATAATTTAAAATTTGAGTAAAGTTTTGGGGGTCCATGGCCACAAAAGTTATTTAAAAGGGGTCTATGGTGAACAGATTAAGAGCCACTGTTCTAACCCATTTCACATTGAGAACCACTGTTCTAACCCATTTCAATGGCTGACCAAGAAAGAAACTAAGGAGTGTAGATCTTGTTTTTGACCTGGCTCTGCTGGCTTGGCTCTGCTTTCTGAAGAAAAGAATTTGACTCCTGTTCGCTCCATTCTTGATGGAGGGAGGGAGGGAGGGAGGGAGGGAGGAAGGAAGGAAGGAAGGAAGGAAGGAAGGAAGGAAGGAAGGAAGGAAGGAAGGAAGGACTGAAGGATTTTTGATATACTAAAAATCAGAAGACCCCAGGAATTTCAACCGTAGCATTTCTCCACTGCAAGAAGCTTCCATTGCCATCTGCCACATGTACCTTATGGCCATCCAGACAAGATTCAGGATGCAGAAAACACAAGAAGAAAATTAGTAATGCTTTTCCAGTCACAATCCGAGCAGACATTGAGAAGATCCAGACATAATTTTTCAGTGTCTGTCAAGCCTGAAAGAAGGAGTTTGGCCTCTAGAACCATTTTTTTCCTGCATGAAATTGCAACAGCAGTGATGAATTAGCCCAAAGATGGGAAGGCAATGCATATCATCCAGTGATGCCCTCGATGTGATGTTTTTAGTGCTGGTTTGTTAATGTTAATTATTATATTGGGATGTTGTTTAATTGGCTTTTTAATGTTTGTATTGTATGTTTTTTATCGTTGTAAGCCACCCTGAGTCCTCTGGGAGATAAGCCGGCATAGAAATCCCAATATAAATAAATAAAAATAAATAAATATGAGTCAGACCCAAATGTGTTCAAGGCAAGAAGGATTCACAAGCCACCATAGGCCCTCTTTCATGAATCATGGTCATATGTAAGGGGATTTGCTACATCTTCTAAGCCAAATCCTGGCCAATAAATTAGGAAGCAGGATTATTTCTAGCACACGTTCCCTACAAAAAAATGGTTGACTGTTTACCATCAAGGGCAAAAGAATTTCTCCACCTTAGAAATAAAGCATAATTTTCCTCACTATTCTCTTCATCATAACTCCACAGTGATAGGAGAAAGATGGTGGACTGTCACCTCCAGGATGTCATGTATAAAAACTAGAAGGGAGAACAGAACCTCCAGCAGCAACTGCGCTGGGCATGTAATCGATAAAAGGGAACAATGCTGCAGGTGCAGCATCACCAGTGCATTGAACCTGAAGTTATTTGTCAAGTGGATTCCAAATGGGAGATACCCAGTCATTGAATGGAAAAAAAAGAATGCAAATTATCTGGGTAAAAGATGGCTCCATTCACACCATGACATTGCAATTTCATTAAGTTAGTATTTTACCCGGCTCTAGAAAATAGACAGCTCTTAATCCAAGAGGCCTCAGAAGTTCACCAGATAAGCAATGCTTTTCTTACATTTTTCTCTAATTTGGACACTGAAAAGTTTGTAGAGCTAATCAGATGCAAAATTCCCCAGTTCTTGATTGAAACAAAAAAAAAATGCTGTCATTGCTTACTAAAAGCTGTATTTGCTCTTTTCTTATCCATATGATCCCAGCCTAATACCTAAGTCAATAGAGTACAGAAACAAGGAAAGTATCTGAAACAGATCCACACTAACAGAAAATTAGGGAGCAAATATATATACAGAAGGCAATTGCACTAGCGCTCCAGTGTACAGCAAAATTCAATTACAATCAGAATCTCAGTTTGGACCTGTTGCTTTCTCCCTGATATCTCAGTTGACACAAGACAAATGAAAGTCTAAACAACTTGCCAAGAGTTCATGAGTTCCAATTCTTTGTTGGAATGCCTTCAATTCTGTACTAGGGTTGTAGCATTTGTACACATCAGTCTGCCAGGAACTTTGGCTCACAGGAGCTTTGGTTCAAACACTTGAAGGAGTTTGTTAATCCAAAACCAGTTTATTATCCAAGCCTTTCCTGGAAGAATGATGAATCTCTCTTGCATCCATCCTGATTAATACCGTGTTTCCCCGAAAATAAGGCCTACCCCGAAAGTAAGACCTAGCACTATTTTCTAAACCTGCCCTAATATAAGACCTACCCCGAAAATAAGACCTAGTGTAAATCTCCAGTTCCAGGAAGACTTTTCAGG
Source organism: Naja naja (assembly GCA_009733165.1). Taxonomy (NCBI): domain Eukaryota; kingdom Metazoa; phylum Chordata; class Lepidosauria; order Squamata; family Elapidae; genus Naja; species Naja naja. The sequence continues at coordinate 293,084,728 of CM019148.1, forward strand.
GAGCAACCGTGCACCCGCGAAACACCCCCCCCTACACACTCACACCCACTATTTGGCACCATAAATATATAAGACCTACCCCGAAAATAAGACCTAGTGTGTTTTTGGGAGCCAAAAAAAATATAAGACAGTGTCTTATTTTCGGAGAAACACGGTAGCAAGGAGAAGAATAAGTCTAGGCCCATGGCTTCTAAATGCACACAATCAGAACAGGACATAAGTCTTTGCATCCATGTTATAGTTAAGATTGGACCTCTTTTTGCTTTCAGGAAAAGTGTAATTCATATCACAGTGACTCTTTTCCCACCAGTCTATGAGGCATATCTTCTCAGGTTAAATGATCTTTAGTAAAACTGAATGGCAAAAAAATGGGTACAGGTGGGAATTCAGCTCCACTAGGCAGGTGAGTGTTAGAGATAATTCATTTGGGATGTTAATTTGGAATCTCCTGAAATAGTATTTCAGGGTGCTTCAAGCAAATATCTTTTAGAGACCATTGCCACACAGGGTGTGCCCTCAGAAAAGTGTGTCTTAAGGGTCTTCTCCATCTACATAATTCCTGAGAAGAGTAAGACTGGAAAATGAATTTTACATATGCTATCCTTAAAGGGTTTTTTTTTAGTCTGGTAGAATTGAACACCGAGTGCCCATGGTGTCCTATCCTAGTGACCACTTTTACACTGGATCTTGACTAGCTTCAGCTCTACATAAGGAAATTGAGTGGGAACAGCTCCAGAGTAGTGGTCTGTTTATTCTAGCTGTTTATTCTTTAGGTATGCAGTTTCCACCAAAAAGAAAATAAAAAATCTAGACGAAACAGCAGGGCTTCTAGATGTATGCAAAGGCATGGAATAAAGGCAGGTTTAAGGTTTCCTTTAAGTTAAACAAGGGACTGCTAGTTAATATTATGAAGACAGGCAATCACACTGTTTCTTTTTCAACACCTTAGCTACCTTAATGATAGTACTTCACTTTTTAAAGAATAGAATGTTCCAGAAGGTCCATTCTTTCTATGTGACACTTTCCATTTTAAAATGGATTCTTCAGGCACTAACTTGTACCACATGAATCTAACAGACAGGGTCCAGTTATATGGAGAATTATTTATTAATGCTTCTATATTAAGTGTCATTAAGGAAAGACTTGTGTATTTTCCACTGAGGCAGAATGTCTTACAAATAGATTTCTGCTTTATCTGTAAGACAAATTACACTTTTTCAGAGATCACAACAAAACATTTGACCATACTTTTACCCATACTAATCGCATGCAGGGAGTATACTAGGCACAGCTGGACATATTCAGCACACTTAGATTTTACTTAAACTGAATTAGAATTTTGTCAGAGAGCCCATTTATATCCTGTAAAGTGGGAATGAAGGAAAGAGGGTTCCTTCTTCACTCTTAATCATTCAACTAGGAAATACAACTTTAATATATTCAACAAAAAGCAAATAGATTTTCCAAAGGGTCATGGTCTGTTCAATTTTGAAAGGAAGCAGTACTAATTGCCTTGGAAGCAGAATTGTCTCTGACATAGTAATGCAGTTAGTTATTTGGACCAACTTTTCTACTTTAATCTGGAACCACAACATAGATGTCCTTGTCTTTGATTATACAACTCTGCAGAAAGTGTTTGAAGTTTACCAAGCCCACACTGTAGGGCATACATTTTTGTATGAGTCCCATCATTCCAATGGCCAAGACACTTGAATGTCCCACATGGTAACTTCCTGGTCAGCAGATGATAGAATGGGAGAAGTTAGTATCGTATTTACCAGATATATTTAGGCTATTTAGTTATGCATCTCTTTATGTAAATTTTTGTTATTTCTATTCTACTACCAGTAATTTCAGTTTGTTGATTGCAAGTATAAATAGGAATAGCCAAAATGAGGCATTTCAGCAATGAAACATAGTGCTTTTCTTCTGAATCAAATGCCCTGATCTGCACATTCTGGGGCTGGTTAGCGCAACTCCAGAAGCATATTGGCCAGAAAATAAAGTGGGTTTTTTTTTTGTCCAAGAGTATTTTGGCATGTCCCTGGTAATATAGTAGGTAAAGTCAGTTCCTTTGATTGAAGAGATTGTCCCAAAATAGAGGAAGGGAATTCTGATTTGTGGAGATGTAAAGTCATTATTATACTGGGTCCATTACTGGTGACTGGAAGGATACCTCATGGTAAGTCCAATAGAGTACCATTCTTGGGTAAAGGAAGGATCAATGAAGCTTTTAAAAACAGAACTACTACAAAACCATTAATTCAAACTATGAACTATAATGTACCATGATTTTATTTCTTAACAGTTTTGGAACATTTTCAATCAGGTGGCAGTGAAGTAAAAGGAAGCACAAAGTATTTGAGTGAAAGAATAGTTTGATTCCTTGAAGACATTCCTGAGCATCTGCCAATCTGCATAAGAATTTTATTTTTAATAGTAAAAAGCCACAAAAACTCAGACCATCTGAAAAGAGACTTAATACTAGCTAGAGTGAAAGCCATCTTCCTGGCATCTGTTTTTGCTGTCACCTAGCAATCTATGATGATTAGGAGTGAGTCTATTACCGTGTTTCCCCGAAAATAAGACCTACCCCAAAAGTAAGACCTAGCACTATTTTCTAAACCTGCCCTAATATAAGACCTACCCCGAAAATAAGACCTAGTGTAAATCTCCAGTTCCAGGAAGACTTTTCAGGGAGCAACCGTGCACCTGAAACACCCCCTACACACTCACACCCACTATTTGGCACCATAAATATATAAGACCTACCCCGAAAATAAGACCTAGTGTGTTTTGGGGAGCCAAAAAAAATATAAGACAGTGTCTTATTTTCGGGGAAACACGGTATTAGGAGTGAGTCTAAATTAGGAGTGAGTCTATTATTTGCTTATTTTGTAGTACAGTATCTCTAAGTTTGTAAAGACCCACCTGTGGAACTTAGTCATTAGTATTTCAATGGTCACTAGGTGTCAATCTCAATAAAGATATAGTGGAAATATACTGAAATGTGTGAGCTGTATATATGTTATATAATAAATCATATAATGTACTGACGAAGTAGACAATAGATTTGTATTAGGTGATTTCGTACAGCCTAGTTGTGCAAATATTTCTATAGTATGTCTGGTCTTAAATAGCAATCAGTATCATTTAATTGCACATTTTCAATATTGCTTTGGATTACAAAATAAATTCTATAATGGTTTGATGAACATATTAGAATATTTGCCATTATGTATCTAACATTGGATACGTTGGTCATGTTGCTGATATGGATTAATTATCTTTTTGCTATTAAAATGGACTATTCTTATTCTCATAGAATATTATACAACTGCAGTTCTTCTAATTCTAACTTGCTGGTTCTACAACACAGATGTAAAATCAAGTCTGCCACAACCATAACTAATTTTAGTTAAATCTGAACCGGGACTGTCTTACAAATCCTGAAACATACTCTTATTTTAACAATCTTTAATTGGTAATAATAATAGACAGAGAAAATTGGAAAGTAGTAATGTTTAGCAATTAGATATTTTCCTGAACAGGAAATATAGGGCCTATATTAATCTCAGGAAGTTATTTAATATTCCTTAAGGTGCCTATTATTTTCTTACAGTTCTGTTTCTTCACATCTCATTCTCATGCCATCCAATGCTTCTGTTTCTGTGGCTGTCTTTGAAGGTCACTCCTGCTACAATTGTGGTTTAATGTTCTATTCAGCCTGTTTATAAGTCAAAACCTGCCTCATCCTTGTCCCTAGGTATGTGGCCATATCTCGAGAGGAGAGAGAGCAAAACCTAATGGCATTTCAGCACAGCGAGAGGATTTTTTTCCGGACTTGTCGGGACATCCGGCCAGGGGAGAGGCTGAGGGTCTGGTATAGTGAAGATTACATGAAGCGGCTGCACAGTATGTCTCAGGAGACCATCAACCGAAACCTCACAAGAGGTGAGATTCTTCCCCCCCCCCATTTCTTTCCTTACACTATTTGTTCGTGTCTTTGTTTTTCACCCAGTTATCAGGCAGTTCTTGAAAGATCATGTATGAAAAGAAGTCCACAAATAAAAAATCATCAGTGTAAAATAATAGGTTGTAATAAACAGATAATACAGTTGAAATGGATCCATCAAATAAAATATATAAGGGATATGGGGGGATTTCATCTAATATATACTGAAAAGTAAGGAGCATTGTTTTGAAAGAGATATGTTTGGCTTGGGGGGTAAATAGGGCAGATACAGTGGCTTTGATAATTTCCTTTTCAATTTGCAAAATACCTGTATCTTTCTGGCAAACACAATGGCAGTCGTAATGCTTAAATCTGACAATGAGCTGCAGCCATTAATATTCACCAAATATACCTGACCAGCTTTATATACCAAATACTGATGAGTGCTGGAGAATGAATGATTTTTCCACTGACACAGATCAAAACATTCAGAACTAATCAGGAACTTTCCAAATATATCCAGACATTAGGACAAAGATATCCTAATAGCTCAGGATAGTGTGCATGCACCATTATGGGTTTTGCTTCCTTCTTAGTGTAAAGGTCCACTTACAAAAGTACTTTAAAAGGGAACTTCACATAATTGATTAAAGTGGATGGTTGAAAGAAAGAAAGAAAGAAGATCCAAATGAAGTTATTTTCCCTGTTATTTTTTTCAACATTATTATGGGCAATTTATTTATATAATGTATTTTGCATGGAGCTATATGTTGTCCTAAAACTTGAAGCAAAAATGGAAGAGGTAGATGCTGGATGAAAAAAAATACTGTTTTTCATGTAGTATCCAACAATTTTCTTTCTACTAATTGGACTGGCCTATATGCTTTAAGACTAATTCTTGGCAAGTGCTAAGAGAGATGCTGATAATTGGGTGGTGCTCAATGTGCGCAAGTAGGCTTGTATAAATACATGCTTTCTTAATTACAGAACTGTAGAAATGATCATAATTATGAAAAGATTATTATTTTTAGTTTTATTTTTTGAGTAGCCGCATTCTTGGTTAAAGTTAAAAGTAGTTCTCTTATATTTCTAAGCATTTTGATTTTAAAATCTGATATCAAATTGGAGTGAAAAACGACAAGAGGTAAAAAAAAAATGACAAGTTTAAAGGTTAGCATACCACACACTCCAGGTGCTCACTATTCAAGGTGGTAGCTATCCAAACTGTGTTTCCTTATTTCCTGACCTGTGGGTATGTGTGTGTGTGTGTCTCTGGAGCAATACATGAGTACAATTCAGAAGATCATTGGGAATAACAACAAAAGCTCAAAATAGATTTTGCTCATAGATAGATCAGTCACCCAAGATTCAAGGTCTAGACAGACCAATTTGACAGCCTGGATTGACTACAGGAAAACCTATGACTCTGAATACCTGCACTATACAAAGTGATCAGGATACTAAGGACCTTCCTCAAGAACTCAATGGACATTGGAAGATAGCACTGGAAGTCAACTCAAGGCAGCTCACACAAATGGCCATCAAGTGCAATGTATACCAAGGTGGTGCACTGTTCCCTCTGCTGTTCTGCAAAGGCATTAACCTCCTCAGCCAGATATTCACAAGAACTGGATATGGGTACAAGTTCAAGAGTGGAACTACCACCAGCTATCTCCTCTAAATGGATAAAATCAACTTTTATGCTAAGAACAAACTTGCTGATCTACTTGACACAAATCTACAGTGAGGACATTAGGATGTCATTCAGACTGCAGAAATTTGGTGAAGATGATAGACAAAGGTGAGAAAGTAGTTAAGACTTGATGAGGTAGAACTACCAGTGGGCTACACATATCAATGCAGATCCCACAGCCACGTGGGAACCACAGTGGGGAGGCAAGGAAGACAGCAACATCAAGTACCACCAAAAGATAAGTCAGCTCAGTGGGAAGAACAAAATCCATGCCATTAACATGTATTCCCTGCCAGTCTTAAATTATCCTGCTGGTCAAAGCAGGACAGGGAAGCTGCTGATGTGAAGACCAAGAAGCTCTTCACAATGTATGGATATTTCCACCCCAAATTACCAGAGATTGTACACCAGTCAAAAAGAGGTCCGGTGGCGTCTGGTGATTGTCAAAATCACTGTCCTTGATGAAACCCAGAACATCCAGGAGTATATCAGTAAGATGGCACTCAAAGATGTGGTGCTGAGAGAATGTCTGAAGAAGCAGCGGACATGGGACAAAGATCAAACAGTGCCATAGCAAAACATGGGATGTAACATTGACAGATAACTGAGGTGGCAGACATTGGGAAATCCTACCAGTGTCTGGAAATCAGTTGGATTAAAAGCTATCATTGAGGCACTGTTCATAGCAAGACGAATAGGCACTAAGCACCAAATCCAAAGAAGCAGGTGTCTACCATACTATAGTAGGCTGGACCCAAGTATGAAGCTTCAGTATGAATCTACTATGGTCATATTTTCTCTCCTCTGATTACTGGTTTGTGCCTTCTACAGCCATTTTGGATTAGATTAGTGGAAAGATCAGACACTTGATTTCTGGAGAAATTTTGCCTGTTTAATGCTTTATCCCTATTTTACAAACATAGTTTATGTTTGTTTATGTTTATTTGGATTTATATGCCACCCCATCTCTGGGGGGGACTTGGGGCGGCTCACACAAGAATATACATACAAAAATAATTAAAATGTTAATCCAATCCAAATAACAAATTCAATTATGCTAATTAAAAGCCCCAATCACTCTCAATCCAGGCCGGCCTGTAAAAACAGCCAGGTCTTTAGATCGCAGCAGAAGGAACATAGGTCAGGAGCCAACTGCAGCCCCAGGGGCAGCTGGTTCCACAGGGCGGGCGCCCCCACAGAGAAGGCCCACCCACGGGGGACCGCCTACCGACATTGTCTGGTCGACGGCACCCCCAGGAGGGCCTGCCTGTGGGAGCACACTGGGCCTCGATGCTGGTAGGAGGCGCTCCTGCAAATACCCCGGACCCAAGCCATGGGTTCACACATTACTTTGAGGTAATGCTAGTGTCAGGGTTCCAAGTAATAACCTCAAAGTAATCAAAACTCTGAAGCCTAGAATTTTCTCAAATAATAATTTTGTTTGGGATGTCATATTGGCAGAGCTGGTGAAAATCCGGCTCTGAAGGATCCAGGGATTTTCCCATCCAAATCAAAGTTCAAAGTCCCTGCCCTCCACTTCATATGTTCATCAAATGATCCAATCAAGTCATAATTCCACCTCCAGCTGGCTTTGGTCCATGCCCTTCCAACACCTGGTAGAACGTCCTTGCTCCCACAAGAAATAATGTTATTTGGCTATGCATCCCCCCAGCTATCTCTACCCCCACTTACATTCCCACAGCTCCACCTGGCCTTGCTGTGGCAGCCCTGAAGATACTCCCAAAATGGCTTCAGCTAGTAATAAATACTATATTTGAATTATCTTTTCAAAGGTGTTTTATTATCACAGTGTTTTATTATCACATATGAATATTTTGGATGTATTTTGCAATGGAAGAGCTTTACTTTCAATCTGTAACCTAGAGTTATATGAAGAGTCAGAACTTCTAATGAATTCCAAATGCACCTCTTTAAATAAAAGAGCAGCCATTAAACACATACCATGGCCAGTCCTGCAGATAAACTGATTTTTAAAAATACGTGAATATTTGGATCATCTATGCAAAGTTGTAAGGTTTATATTTGCAGGAAAACTACAATTGAACATGACTTAGGAAATACAATCTATTTCACTTTTCCAATACCAAGAATATCTGGTATTTTTGTCGTATGCTTTGACTTGGTAAAAGAAATTATATTTTCAAAAGCATATTTTCTCTCTGTTTTATTCACATACATCTGTCTGGGTGTGGGTGGGTGTGCATGCGTGCATGCATGTATGTATATATTATAAGCAAATCCTTAAACAGAAAAAAGCCAGATGCAGAAAATTTGCTGGAAGGAAAGTTCCTTCTTCTGCTTCTCTTCAGTTCAGGATTAAGATTATGAAACAATTAAAAGTTATGGCTGGCTGTTCTTGAATTTGTTTATGAAAACATACCAGGTCAGTGGAAGCAAATGCTATATAATATAGTGTAATAATTAGACAATTGAAGATGTTGTTTAAAAAGATATCTCTTATTGTTAGGATAGTAGTAGTAATGGTCTGAAAAATGCAGCTGACGTCTTCAGATCTATTATCTATTCCCCATATGGAATTACCAAGGATCATTTGGCACAAATGGTTGATGTTCAATTTTGTAATTTTTTCCTTTTAAAACATGCACTACACACAAACACCCATACCCCCATACACAGCCTTCTAGACTCCCCTAGAGCCTAAATAAATCATAATAAATATGCAGTCCCTAGCTGAAAAAAATAGTACTCTCCCTGCCTTAAGAATGATGCAGCTAGCTCTGTCCCAGTGGTGGGATTCAGCCAGTTCGCACCAGTTCTGGAGAACCGGTTGTTAGCTTTCTGAGCAGTTTGGTAAACTGGTTGTTGGAAGAACAGATTAGAGCAGAGAACCAGTTGTTAAATTATTTGGATCCCACCACTGCTCTGTTCTACCATCTCCTGAAATCTCAGGGAAGAAACCGCCCTTGCAGACTCTCATTCTGGCAGTATTGGATAACGTATTTGTTCAGGCAGGACTTTATGAATATTGTTCACCTGGAATTGGAAGTTTGAGATGGGAATGTGGCTAATAATGCTTAAAATAGTTTGTGTATCTTGAATGTGGAAGTGGATTTTGAATCTTCTATTTTGCCTAATCCTGGAATCAGTGTCAGAGAAAACCCAGAAACTGAAAATTTAGAGATGAACTTGATCAATGAGATCTAAACACTTATACATACCTATCTATACCTATCTATCATGCATACTCTTTGTACAGCATTTCAAGAATACTTTTGTGTGATAAATATTGTTGATATTGTAACTGGATGAAGACTCCTAACAAATTAAAATTCTCTCCCCTTGCTAGGAAAGAAAAATTCTGAGGAGACACATTTGATAGTTGGCACTTGGCTATAAGAAGTTAGTTGTTGAAGTTAGTTGGTGATATACATTTATGTAAAGAGAAAAATTCCCTTGGTTCAGAGTTTAATATTTTACTGTGAGAAAGAGATGAAAGGAATTACTCTAGGACAGGTTCTATTAGGTAGAAATGTTAAGTTGTATTTTTGTGGTTAAACATGATTTGCTCTCCTGGTTTTACAGGAGTTACAGCGTTAAAGCTCTTTTCTTTCCCCCTTGTATGCTGAATTGAATTGTATACAGGGAAACACTCCCTGAACATCATATACAGTAAGATCTTGTATACAAATCATATTAATTAAACCTGATATTAAACCATAAAAAGAAGAGAAAGTTCCTTTTTTACTGCAGGGAAATACATTAAATCAGTTGATGGCAGTCTATTCATGACAGGGAAAATTCCTGTACTGGAAAACACATTGAATATTTATACTGTAGTTGGCAACTAAATACATTTATTGTTTTTTTCTTTTTTTCTTTTTAGTAAAAACTATCCAAAGTCACTGTGAGTTGGCTAGCAGCTAAATTTAAATAAACAAATAAACAAACCAGGTGTTCAAGAGAAGATTTGGATGGAACCTACAGAGAAAGGTTCCTGTACCACTTGAGATATAGTAGGATAGAGCCCACATTATGCAAACTCCATATCTTCTTGTAGGAACCCCAATTCTGGGTTGCAAAACCAGGATTACCACCAGATTATAATAAAATGTTAAAATTTTGTTGCCATCCTAGTCCTCCAGATTTTCTGCAGGTCTGGTAATCCTGCCTTCTTATATATATTGTCCCTAATTCTGAATTAATCATTCACTTAGCTTCATTCTCAGTGATAAATCCCCATCTTTGTCAAAATCATTGAAAAATATTTCATATGAGATCACTCAAATATGTTCCTTTTACTACAAAAGTATGTCTTATACCTATTAATTTAAAATATTTTAAAGGAAAGCCTTCTTTAAAAAATATGGTTAACTAAAACAGCTGCAAAAAATATTTAACAGTAATAGTGGGCTTTAGTAGCGTATAATAACATCTGGTCTTTACAGAAATTTGAGAATGATCAAGAAAAGTGTCACCCACATATCACATGGTATGCCAGAAAGACATGTTATTTTTAATCTAAATCTAAAAGAAACATACTTGAAAAGGTTTTACTTCTCATCCAAGAAGCTTCTTCAGTTCAGAACTGAAATTTCTTGGATGAGAAGTTAGTCTTTAAGGAAAAACAAAGAAAGTCCAGTTGCCTTTTTAAAAAAGTACCTTTGGGACTATAGAAAAGGCGTGATTTTTTTTCTCTACTGATTATAAGTACCAAGCAAGATAATAATGTCTACAAAAGGTGGTTACATCATCTAACACAGAGCCCTATGAACAGACAGACAAAATTGTAAAAATAAATGAAACAAATAATTGGATCAAATTCCATCACTTCTACCAAGCATCAGGAATAGCCAAACTATTAGCAGAAGTAGAATTCCAATTAGCTACAACAGGAGTCCCCAAACCCCAGTCTGTGGACCGACACTGGTCCACAGCAGGCTAAAAACCAGACCACGCAAACAAGCAAAGTCCCATCTGCAGAATACAGACAGTACGTGAAACCACGTCCCCTCTGGTCTGTGGAAAAACTTCTCCATGGAAGCGGTCCTTGTTGCCCAAAAGGTTGGGGGTTCCTGAATATCACACAGGCCACTGAGTTTTCAGCCAATGGAAGTTTCTAATTTATCTTCAATGGAAACTCCACAGAAAGTATTTTGCAGTAGTGCAAGTGAATGATGATGAAAGCATGAATCACTATAGTAAGGTACTGTTGCCCCAGATGTCCCAACTGAAGCTGATAAAGGACCTCTTGGCTACAGCTTCCTTCTATAGTTCTAGCATTACCACAAATCCAAGAGGACCTCCAAACCAGTGGTAGGATCCATTTTTTTTACTGTTGGTTATGTGGGCGTGGCTTGGTGGGCATGGTGTGGCTTGGTGGGCGTGGTGCTGTGGGTGTGGCAGGGGAAAGATCTCCATTCCCTCCCTACTCCAAGGGAAGGATACTGTAAAATCTCCATTCCCACCCCACTAACCTGCTTTCCAGCTCCGTTCTCCTGTGCAGGGCAACAAAAGAAGACCCGGCCAATCAGCTGGGACTCAGGAGGCAGAGAATAGATGGGGGCAGGGCCAGTCAGAGGTGGCATTTGATGGTTCTCTGAACTACTCAAAATTTCTGCTACCGGTTCTCCAGAACTGGTCAGAACCTGCTGAATACCACCTCTGCTCCAATCTATGGATATGCTTCTTCAGGGGCAATGCTTTCTAACTCAGAAATACTGCTGGAGCTACCAGAGAATCCCAATGGACAAATAGTAATTTTCCTTTAAAGGTGACTAGAAATGTCCTTATCTGCAATGAGATTTCAACAACTTCTCTGAGATTCAAGTAATTATTCTGCCTGTGGCAATCCAAGGATCCAGGAGAAGGAAGGATCTAGCTCACATGGCAGCAGAGGATTTCTTAGAGAGCATCCAATGTACTTTCTCAGAAGTCACAAGCTAAAAGAAACTCCCAAAACATGGCAACATTATGTTTTAGTCAACACTCTAGACCAGCCGTGGGCAAACTATGGCCCGGGGGCCGGATCCGGCCCGTTCGGCTGTTCTATCCAGCCTGCGGAGCCGAAAGAGTGGAAGGTTCTCTTGCTCTCCCAGAAGGCTACGTGAAGTAATCTAACTTTGAATTTATATTAGTTCACACAAACACTCCATCCATGCTTTTGTTCTGGCCCTCCGGTCCAGTTTAAGAACCCATTGTGGCCCTCGAGTCAAAAAGTTTGCCCACCCCTGCTCTAGGCTCTGCTCAGTATAGAATAACTCTGATAAACTTTATTGACAAAATATTGTGCTAATTTGTCACATTTCTGGGGGCTCTAAGAAAGCCAAGAGGTCATCTGGAATTGGTTGACAGAAACAGGTTGCTCAGGATGATTCATGATTTTTTTTTTGAGGGCATGTTGCCAACAGCAAATCAGGCCTTTGACAGATTCACCTATCAAATTGTCAAGAACTTTCCAAGCATCCAGTAGAAAACCAGATCCATGTGGTACTTGGGGTGGATCATCTGAATGGGTTCAGCCCTGTGGCGATCACACAGCCATCAGTCTCATCTGGACCAGGAAGTGATCTAACCATGCCAAAAAGCTGATGGTAATAGCCTTTATAACAAAATCACATTATAGAGATTCTGAAGTAAATATAAGGACTAATTCATATCAGTTCCATGATTTCCTGAGGAAAACTTATGGTTACCATGGAAATCATGAACTCCCAGCCTCCACCAGATGAGGTATAAATCCCTCATTGTTAGAGGGGGGAAGGATTCAACTACCATCCTGACAGATCCAGAAGCCCAGAAAAGCTGCTGATGGGTGTCACTGATGCTTTTTGACTTCAATCCAAATCTGTTTACTCCTTTCATCTGCCAGATCTCCTAACCACTCACAAACCAAACAGCTACTTCTAGAAGCTTGGTGAATCTTTCTGCATCAAGACCCTTAAAACTATGCCAATCTTCCAGACTGATCCTTCCCTCATACATACCAAAACTGTATCCAAAACTCCAAATATATTCATATTTCCATTTCTCCTCTTTCAAGTCCACATTCCATCCTGCGGTCTACCTGACATCATCTTGAAAACAGTAACCCATTAATAAGCTTTGCTATTTTGAAGAAACTCTCAGGTGATTCTGGCAAACTGAGCTTATTAACATAATTTAGTCAACTTCCTTAAATTAATTAGTTTTTTGTAACCTCAGGCTACATGCCATCATCACCACCATCATGGCTGCTAGAAATCTTAACATGTTCCCTAAGCCTAAAAGCAGGGCTTTCAAGCCTATTTTTACATCCACCATGTTGGAAGCATGCTATTTTTAAAAACTCTATGTTTGCCTGGTGGATATCTACAAGTGGAACAAAATGACAGTGTATATGAGATGATTTCATCACATAAATGCTGCAACTTACATACTTGCACCAAGTGTAATATTAAGGTCACTTTTACGGACACAACAGTTTTTAATTCCAAATATTACTATCCATGGTTAAGATGGAATAGAATTTTTTTTAATGTGAATTACTCCGTCAAACCTCAAAGTAATATTCAGATAGAAAGGTGTCACTTAAAACATTTGTCACATCCTAACCAACCCACCAGTTAGTGTCACACTCTGAAAACTAGGTAGGATATGGAATTGACTGAAATCTTGCATATTATATGTATGATTTTTTTATTTCTGAATCAAAACAAGTCCTGTGCAAATTGATATATGCTTACAACAGTTTGGTCAGAAGTTCCAATGCAGCATCACAAAATCTAGAGTTGCAATAATTGCAAAGCAGTTTTCCTCTAGAGTCACAAGTAGATAAAACTATTGCAGTTGCTGAGGACTATGTTGCTAGGATTTGATGAACCACATCTATACTATAAATATACTATAAGCACAAGTGTGTTTCTTAAATGTAATATAACAACATTAAGCAGCGCCTTGTTTGGAAAACAACCAAGTATTGATGCTTGGAATTATTTACAAGACAGAAGAAAGATAGAATCAAATCCATCATCTTCTGAATTTCCAGGTAAGGATATTTGGCTATTTTTTATAAATAACTGCTAATCTGCTAAAATCTGCTTTTGGCTTAAGTGCACACATTTAGCAATGTATTACAACAAGCTATAGATCTCAATCTTTGATATCACTGGCCTGGTTCTGTGATAGCGATATGGGAAATGAGATTGTAATTCCTGTGTATTCTCATGTCTCGTGTCATTCTATTATACAATAGAAAGGTCTGTCAAGTTTACTGGTTTAACATGGAAACTTCATAGTATTGACATGATGCCTTTTACCAAGTCAAAGTTATCACTACATTTTCAGCAAGCTGAAAACATCCATATTTTATTTTAATTTCAATTACAGGTTAGCTACCTGTTACTTTAGATTAACTACCTATTATTTGAAGTGTATTAAAGCAAATGACTGAATATTACCTAGATATTGTTTGATTTTCAATATAACCCTCCTTAGGGTGCCTAAGCATTTATTCCAGTAAATGTATTTATTGGTTATGCAACATGTGAAAAATTTGTCCTACCTTTTTACTTTAGTTTTTGTGTCAGGAATGTTGTAGTGTTCCCATGAATAATCATCTCCTGATTTCTTTTTTAGGGGACAGAAGATTACTAAGTGAACAGACAGAAAGAATTATAGAAAGCCAAGAAGATGCAATCTACCCTCTTGAGCTCACTACATCAAAACCAGGGAAGAGTTCCTACAAACGTAGCTTTGAAGAAGGGATATCTCAATCTCAAACCAAGAAAAAGAAAATAGACCTCATCTTCAAAGATGTCCTAGAGGCTTCTCTGGAATCAACTAAGGTAGAAGATCATAAGTTCACAAAGAATTCTATCCCTTCCACTCAAAAATCCTTGAGATTCCAAATTCAAGATGTCTCAGAAACGTGTGGGACTAGTGTTCAAGACAGTTCTAATCACAGTAGACTCAGAAATGAGGGTGAGTGGAAGGTCCCTCACGGTTCTCACTTTACCACGTCCAAAGAAATTGGCTTGCTGGAAGAAGAATGTGAAGAACCTTTATCATTTAAAATGAACAGCCCCACTGATCTGTCTCTGGTATCAAATCAAGAAGATGCTCTCGAACTCCCAACAACTTCCTTGTGTCCCAACTGCATACGGCTGAAAAAAAAGATTCGGGAATTGCAGGCTGAGCTAAATCTGCTAAGATCTGGCAAGTTAGCTAAGCCATCTCTACTACCTCCTCAGGTACCTGAGTATCAAGCATTTTCATATCCCACTGGTAAGTTACCCAAAGTAAAAATGCTCCTTAAACATTATACTAGGAGATGTTACATTTCTGAGGTCTCATGGTTGGATCTTATGAAGCACAGACTTAATTCTCTGAGCAGTTTGGGGTATTATAAGTATAATTTGTAATTATAAATCATCTTTCTTTTTTATTGTAATATGTTCATTTTCAATAAAAACATTGCAGCGAATTGGTTTGCTATATTCTTTATACATTACAGGAGAAAGAATCATGGCTGTCATTTTGAATGCAATTTAGGAAGTATGTTTGGTTTCCTATGTGCTATGTGAAATATACTGGTTCATATGTATGTGAAACATATAAAACAAAGTTTACATTTTATGTAGGAACTTACTCTTAACTTTGTTGACTTGTGTATGTTTTTGTTTGTTCTTTCATTTCCTTCCATGATACCTCAATAGTTCTTGTTATAATATGGTAGCTAGAGTACTGCTGAGGTGACTTTTTACAATTGCTTAGTCTTAAGGAAATTAGGACTTTTAAAAAAAGTACTGGTTTCAAAACATTTATAAATCAACCTTACCCCAAATAACATGTTCATTTTTGTTGAAAACAAGGGACATCTGTAGATATGGATGACGTGTTGTCCGATTACCTTACTGTTTTATGTTGTTTTCTAGAACTTTGTCTTAAATTGTCTGTAATACTTTTTTTGTTTGTTTGTTTGGCAGCTTCAGAGAGCATCATGTCTGTTCCTACCATAATGGAAGATGATGATCAGGAAGTAGATTCAGCAGATGAATCCGTTTCAAATGACATAATAATAGCCACAGATGAGCCTTCCAAGATGTCTGCTGTCACCAGAAGGATCCGGCGCTTCAAGCAAGAGTGGCTAAAGAAGTTCTGGTTTCTGCGGTACTCTCCTACGTTGAATGAAATGTGGTGTCATGTCTGTCGGCAGTATACAGTACAGTCTTCTCGAACTTCAGCCTTCATCATTGGCTCAAAGCAATTCAAGATCCACACTATAAAACTTCATAGCCAGAGTAATCTTCACAAGAAGTGCCTGCAGCTGTACAGGCTCAGGATGCATCCAGAGAAGACAGAAGAGATGTGTCGAAATATGACTTTATTGTTCAATACAGCCTATCATTTAGCTGTAGAAGGCCGGCCATATTGTGACTTTAGACCTCTTGCAGAACTACTGAGAAAGTGCGAACTCAAAGTGGTGGATCAATACATGAATGAGGGAGACTGTCAAATCTTAATTCATCATATTGCTAGAGCTCTTAGAGAAGACCTCATTGAACGGGTGAGGCAGTCTCCTTTCCTCAGCATCATTTTAGATGGGCAGAGTGATGATTTACTTGCTGACACTGTTGCAGTTTATGTACAATATGTCAGCAGTGATGGACCTCCTGCCACTGAATTCCTTTCTCTCCAAGAGCTGGGATTTTCTACAACAGATAGTTATGTTCAAGCATTAGATCGGGCTTTTTCATCTCTGGGAATGAGGCTGCAAGATGAAAAGCCAAGTGTTGGTTTGGGGATAGATGGTGCTAACATCACTGCCAGTCTAAGAGCAAATATATACATGACAATCAGGAAAACTCTGCCTTGGTTGCTCTGCTTACCTCTAATGGTACACAAGCCACACTTGGAAATATTGGATGCAATTAGTGGGAAAGAACTACCCTGCCTTGAGGAACTAGAGAACAACCTGAAGCAGTTACTCAGTTTTTACCGTTACTCTCCCAGGCTGATGTGTGAGCTAAGGGTCACTGCTGCTACTCTCTGTGAAGAGACTGAGTTCTTGGGAGATATTCGAGCAATCAAATGGATCATTGGGGAACAAAATGTCCTCAATGCTCTCATCAAGGACTACCTGGAAGTAGTGGCCCATCTGAAAGATGTCAGTGGCCAAACACAAAGAGCAGATGCTTCTGCTATTGCCTTGGCTCTCTTGCAATTCCTTATGGACTATCAGTCCATTAAGTTGATATATTTTTTGCTTGATGTCATTGCAGTCCTTTCACGACTTGCCTTCATTTTTCAAGGTGAATACCTCCTTATATCCCAAGTAGATGATAAAATAGAGGAGGCCATCCAAGAAATTAGCAGACTGGCAGACTCTCCTGGGGAATATCTACAGGAATTTGAGGAGAACTTCCGTGAAAGCTTTAATGGTGTTGCTGTGAAAAACCTACGGGTGGCTGAAGCCAAATTCCAGTCAATTCGAGAAAAAATATGCCAGAAGACCCAAGTGATTCTGGCTCAAAGGTTTGAACCTCGCAGTCGGGCATTTGTGAAAGCGTGCCAGGTTTTTGATCTTGCAGCTTGGCCCAGAAGTGCAGAAGAGCTTATGAGCTATGGCAGGGAAGACATGGTGCAAATATTTGAACATCTGGAGACGGTGCCATCTTTTTGCACAGAAATCAGCAGAGAAGGCATAGACACCAGAGGGAGTTTGCTCATGGAATGGCGAGAACTCAAGGTGGATTATTATACCAAAAATGGCTTTAAAGATTTAATCAGTCATATTTGTAAATACAGACAGAGATTTCCTCTTTTAAATAAAATAATCCAGATCCTCAAAGTCCTTCCCACTTCCACAGCATGCTGCGAAAAGGGAAGAAATGCTCTTCAAAGAGTGCGCAAAAACAATCGTTCCCGACTTACTCTGGAACAACTCAGCGATCTTTTGACAATTGCTGTAAATGGACCACCTATTGCCAACTTTGAAGCCAAACGGGCACTAGACAGTTGGTTTGAGGAGAAATCTAGCAATAGTTATGCACTGTCTGCAGAAATGTTAAGCAGGATGTCCACCCTGGATCAGAAACCTGTGCTGCAAAGCATGGACCATGGATCGGAATTTTATCCTGATATTTACCAAGGAATGCCTCTCGTTTAGAGAACTGATTATTTTTTTTAATCAATACTCTAGGCTTTGGTATATTACACATCACTCACACACACACACACACACACACACACAGAGAGAGATGCACATGTATGATGTAAACTCTCACTGAAAATGTAAGCTGATATGATGGAAGCTAAGAGGAACACAGCAACATTTACAATGTACTGACATCTTCAACTGTGGCAGCTGCAATGTAGGTGGCAACCTTTCATTTTTCAGAAACATGTACTGGGGCCATAGTCTGCATTATCAACCTGACTCAATTTATAAGCTAGACATGGCAGGCCAATGTCATCCTACGTCTCTATGCTTTTATGTGTATGTCTGTTTTTTTACCTCTCTAGTATTTTCCTTTTGTTAGTCAGCTATTGAGCCATTTTAGCCCTTTGCTCATTGGGATTTCTGAGCCCTGTGCACACACATCATGGAATTTGTTTCTAACTTCTCAAGGTCATCTAGGTTAGATTGGATCCCTCTGGTAATCTGGTTAATTTTCATGCTATTGTCAACTAGCCAGAATAATTTTTCTTAGCATGACACATCAGTGGGCAGTTCCGGTGTTAGACAAATGTCCTGTGAAAACTCTACTAACAAGTTCATATATCTTCTTACAATATTGATAGCATGTTCCTGTGAAAATAGCATAATTCAGATTAGCAAAATGGAGGGGGGGTGTTTTTGCATTTATATTTTTATATAGTGGGGATAAGAAAATTGATTAAAACTCTTTACTGAAAACCCAGGCTGCTGTGGAAGCTAGATAGCCAATGAGTCAAATCCTTTAAGAGGATTTAGACTCCAGGGCTTAAAAATACACATTTTATGTTATTTATACTTGGTCTTTATAATCATAAACTGACTGTGTTTCTGTTTGTTTGTTTGTTTGTTTGTTTTTAATAAGTGAAAGAAATACCTGCTGTCTTTGTGTGGCAGGATATATCAATGCAAAATTCATCTTTATTGCTTAACAATTCTCAAGGTTCTTTTCCTGGTTCACATATCCTTCTTTTACTAACATTTAAAGTTCCATTGTGTGGCTAAAAGAAAAACAGAGTATTGTGCATATACCTGTGAAGTGTGAACTTCCTTCAAAGAGTGCATTGTCTAATAGATATTGTGGACTATGAGATTTGGAGCTAAAATAATACATGCATTCTGAATAACTTTTTTAGCTTAATAAATCAGGATTGTTTATGATAAACAGGCCTCCACACCTGTTCGTGCCATACCCTATACATAAAGCAGTGTTGGAAAGTTTTAGCTGTATTAGATGATCACAGAAGTAAAAATACAATTTTGGTTGCAGGATCTACTAGGGTAGCATGTTTCCAGAGGGACTAAACTCATGCCAGTTTGCTTTTTTTTCTTTTTAAATACAGTAAAATGATGTCAGTTACACTGAACCTATCCATTTTCCTTCACTCCATTCCCATTTTCTCCATCTTCTTCCGGTTAGTTTTGGTGCTAAATTTCTCTGGAACCGTTGCTGCTAGTAGATAGTTTTTCATTTATATAATGATATATTGCGTTATTTTTAAACAATATGTTTTCAGTCATAATGTAGCATGTGGTTAAAACAGTCTCTCTCAGGACATATCTACACCGGCATCTTTTCCAGTATCATTTTTGTTTGTTTGATTTTAATTTGTCTTTTGATATTCATTGTTCCAGTAATCATCCTGGCTTAGTTTTTATAAGTATGTTATTGGTATTTGCAAGATTTTAAGCTTTTTTAAAAAAATACGTTGACATAGAGTATAAAAGAAGAGGGCATCATGCCTCCCTCCATGCCACCTCCTAGGATTTGCAAATCAGCTGCAGTTTTCAGGAAAACTTGTCCAGTCAGAAAGGGAAAAATATCTGAGGTCTTTATAATAATGCACAAGATTTTCATAAGAAGACTTTTTTAAAAAATGAGATAAAGGAGGAGCAGGGATGGGAAATAGACATTGGGGTTTGGAATAGAACAATCCTTTGTCCAATCTAATTGGGGAAAAAATGCCCCTTTGCTAAGGTGGTTACCAACTTCAGTCTGGGAAGAAGAAACAGGAAGTGAACAACTAATTGAATCAATCACAGAGAGGAAAAGGCATGGAGTTGAACAGATGGATTTCTACCTTTAGTCACTTCCACTGCCGAAGGCTCATGCGCTGCCTTCTCATTCTATGCACTCTTTCTTTCTGCATAACAGTGAAGCACATACATTTGCCCTTGTTCATTAGTAACTTTGCAGATGACATTATATTGGACTTTTTTTTTTAAATTTATATGCCGCCCTTCTCCGGAGATTCAGTGTGGCTTACAATTTTTGGGATACAACCCAGTGTGCTCAGCAATAGCCTTCATTCCATTGTATATGTCTGCTTATTACTAAGCGGCATTTTTACAAAGTCAGCTTATTGCCCCCAACAATCTTGGGTCCTCAATTTTCCTCCCCCGAGAGGATGGAAGGCTGAGTCAACCTTGAGCCTGGTGGGATTATTGCAGGCAGCTGGAACTTAAGTGCTAGGCATTTAGCAGCCTGCACCACCAGGGCATTTGATTATATATAAATTGTTTTAAGCATTGGGGCAACTCTCGTGGTTCAGAAAGTATTACTATGACTGAAAGCGCCTCTTATGTGTAGGCAGTAAGAAAAAAACCTTGTAGACCATGGTTTATACCATTAAGGAAACAACTCACCCTGGTTGTCCATAAGGTGCTTTCCAAAAGACAACTTGACTTTACTTTTTTCCTTGAAAACATTTCACTTCTCATCCAAGAAGTGAAACATTTCCAAGGAAAAAACTAAGAAAGTTCAGTTTGTCTCAACCATGACCTGGATGAGTGAAACGCAAAATTCAGTTATCTCTAGGCTATGTAGAGAAGATTTTGTGTCTAAATGGACAGTAAAATGAAGGTTTGCAATACTGTATCAGAGTGCTAAGAACAGAAAAACATTTATGTATTCTTTTTTAAAATCTTCCTTGCTAAAAACCATAGAAATTTAAATTTAAATTTTAGGCTGTGCTGTAACTAAATCAGAATATGATGCAAATAGCATTTTAAAATGATCTCTTCTTGCCTCCAATAAAACAAATAATCATGCACAATTCAGTCTTATTAAAATAAATGATGCTTAACTTTGGCTGCATCTTACAGATGTTTTCTGACATTGCAATATTTTAAAGTTACTTCCTGCTCATATATAATTAGTTAATATAATGTGTGGTCAAAAATTGGATCATCTTATATTTTTCTTTTCAGTATACTTTTTATGCTACAAAAAGGGTTTCCGTAGCTGGGCTCAGGAATTGTCCATTTTTCTTACATTCAAAGTCCAGGGTCTTAGCATTTGGAGAAGTTGTATACAGTGTTGTTGTTTTACTTCCAAAATGTAATCATAAGTATGACAGCATCATTAAATTCCTATACACCTGTTGATATCAGGTGAATGATTGTCAATTATTGTGGCTAATTAAGTGGATAAAAAAGTTTCCTAAAATAAAATAATGGTTCAGTTGCAATCAATTCTATTTCACTGCTGTCATATGTAAGATTTAGTAACATAAAGATAGATATATTCCTTTTTTGACATATTAAAATTGAAAGTACAATTATTTGGCAAATCTTCTGGTGGAGAAAGATAATAAAAGGGATTATTGATTTGTGTGGTGGAACGTGATATGATGAAGTAATCATCTCTCTTTTACCCTAGATCATATGAAAAAAATTCTATTTAGAATTATTGAGGATGTGGGAGCAAGGGGTATTTCAGTATTATCTTTTCCTTAAAAAATTGTCCATGCTCATTTATTATACAAATGTGCATGGTCATATTCTTAACCATAATAGAGGCTGCAATAAATTGAAGTGAGAAAAAAGAACACTAGAGGGCATCCACCATTCATATATTGGTGCTTATCTATTGCAACTGAAGAGCACAATAATGCTTTACCTACTGATTATAAAAATTATAGTTAATGTTATTAAAAATATTTCTTTTAGTTTGTAATGAGGAGATAAAGGGGTCAAGCTCAAAAGGATCTAGTTCTGAAATCTAAATAGATCTGATACCTTCTTTCATTCAGGCAAGGGACTACTTTTGTGAGGCTGTGATCTCTTACATGGCGAAAATGATCAGTATGTAATGAATTATTTCTACTCTACTCAGTGCCTGTGACTATCTTGACAAATAAGGTCTGGTTGCAGATTTTGCAATTATCAGCCTACTGAGGCTTTTACAGGTGTGATTCCATTGAGCACAAGCATATTAAACTGAATCTTTATTTGAGACTGAATCCAATCCGCTGGCAGTGTATAAAATCTCTATGACCATCAAGCCTGGCACAGCAGTAATTACGAAAATGAATTCAGGCAACAAACTTTCTTCCAATTTTAGCAAAAGCACAATGAAGACACATGCATGGGTGATGTGAGCTTGTACTCTAAAGAGAGATGATTTGCCACCCTGATTTTTGTACTGAAGTGCCTGTTCCTTGCACTTTTTGCTCATACTGGTTCACAAAGAACATTTATATATTGAGACCACAGCACATATGTGCCCATAACAAAGTATTTCAGGTTATACAGTATTTCTACTACTACTACTGTTTCTGCTAGTAAGTTACTGTCAAACTTGCAAAGCAGAGTGAAAAGGCTCAGTTAGAATCCTTCCTCAGTTTAATAAAATTCCTCTTAAGCACTAGCAATCTGTTCCATAGCCATCATATCTCACTCCACTACAATCTATGCAATTCTTATCACCCCTTGCAGGCAACTAAAATATATATGCATGAAACTTGGTATATTTCTACACTACCAATTTGTGCGAGGTGCAATCTAAATATATTGGTGGGACCTGAGCCTTGAAAATGCTCTTTTCTTGAGTGGGAATTCAGCACACTCCTTTCCCTCCTTGATTGCATTCGTTGGCCACACTCCAGATAGTCAAGCACTTTAGCATTATATTGATCTCAGTGGAAAATTTAAGAATAAGTCTTATAATTATTCAGTTCCCCCACTGAAATCAATTAAATAAAAGACTTCAAACTTCAATTAGATTATGAAGATACTCTATAAGGCTTACCCATTGTAACAATCAGTGTAAGAAACAAACCCTCATGCTTATATATCACTATATAAATATTCTTTCTCATTCATACGCACACATATGCATATGAATGAGAATAGTTTGTGTGTGTTACAAAAGTATATAAAAACAAACTTTAGAGAGAGAAGCAACTGCTCTAGTATAAAGTGAGGTCCTGAGTTTATGTGAGGAATACAGCACTGATTATCACTGTTCTCGGTCTTAGCATATCTATATTTGTTTGTAGTCTTATTTTGGGGGGCTGTTTCTCTTGGGATAACTATTGATTAGAAAGCATTGCTATGGTCAGGAAAGGGAATTTTTGCTAGCATAGTTGATAATATGCTAAAGTTCATATAACAGTATCGGGACCATCTTATAATGAATGAAAATGAACCTTACCTCTCCTTGTTACATAGAGTGTACATACATTTATTCTCGCTTTGGCAAATATATATTTGATTGATTTGTGCACTTTCCCCTCTGCTTACCTTGACATAATGAGTGAAAACTTCAGGTTATTGTTCCCTGGTTGATAAAGCATGATTGTTCATTAAATTTGAAATATAATCCTTGGATTTATCATGCCAAGCCAAATTCCACTGACTTCAGTGGTACAAGCTCAGGCAACTTAGGACAAGAACACAGCATTTTTTTTACCCGAAGGATAAGATAAGGGTAAGAACTGTATGGAGAAGGGATATAGCATGAAAGCTGAAGTAGAAGGCAGGGAATAAATAGATAAATAAAGCTCTTGAATGGAAGGGTGAATGGGAGCGTGTGTGAGATGGGCACCCATTATCTTGATGAGGCACTGTGTTGAGGAAGAGCCACTTAGCTTCAGAAAGACTAATTTCTGCACATAAGGTACACCAGCACAGAAGGTGTTTCGCATTGAACCAAGTGGCATGGTAGCACTTAGAAGTAGAGGAGCATTTCTCTTTGTAAGAGTGTTTCATTTAAACTTTGAAGCTAAGGACCTCTTTGGGGCTTTGCGTGGCTCTATAATATAGGCAAATATATTTAGCTGAGGAGTCACACTGAAGGCCTTCTCAGTACTTGGCAATTGCATTACTGTTCCTTAGCTACCTACTTCCATTCTTTGGGGTTATTTTTCAAAGTGCAGCTAATTTCTCATAGTTTATTGAACAAACTCAGTTGACCATTTAAGTGGTTTTCAGGATGGTCAGTAGGTATGTCATCACACAGAGAATACTGTATCCTGAACACTGTATTAATTTAGTCATGTTGGCTTAAGGCATTATGATTGAACCACTCCAGTAACATAATGTTAATATGACTCTATTCTTTTTGGTATGAATGGGGAATATGGGCGGGGGGATGTTGGCAACAGTGTGCCACAGTTTTCTTCATTAATGTTTATGACATATGCTCAGAGCTTTATGAGCTACATATTCTCTTTTCTTTGCTCAAACCTGAATAAAGCCATTTGGATTTTTGCAGCTGAAAATCCATTTCTGTTTATAAAGCAGGTATCCTAAGCATTAGTGATGTTTATAGGCTCAGTTGCCACATTGAAAGAATGGGGAAATTTAAGATTTGGACTTCCAATCATACTGGCACTATATATTATCTTATGCAAGTTTTATTAGTAGCATTATTAGTATTATTATTATTAGGGGCTGGAAGGGAGAATGTGGGAACCATTTTTTCTCTACCATGTGACTGCTTGCACTGGCGTTACGCAGCTTTGATGTTGAGCGAGCTTGTGCTGAACACATCTGCTGATAAAGTTTTGTTACTTTCTTGTACTATGCCACACAACTCTGGAAACTCACCTCAGTTACAAACCTGGCTGACCTGAAACTCCAGAAGTTTCAGAACTGTAAGCCCCTACAGGAATGGCTACCTAAAATCTTTTCCTCAGGACTGAATCTCATGGATAGTTATATTTTCATGGCTACTGGACTTTCTTCCAGCCCATGTGCTGCCAACAATGCACCCTCAGTCTACACCAAAATCTTTCAACATTGCACCTCTTCCCAGCTGACTCAAGAGAGGTGCATCACCCAAACGATTGATCCATTATGGAAGTGCAACAAGGAGGTCTGCCAAACATTCCCACACAACTCATTTTGCAGATACAAGGGGGTGCCTCAGACCTCCTCCTATTTGCCTTTGTCTCTCTACCCCTCACTGACTCAATTCCAAACTGTTTGGTCATGCACATGTATAAATGAGGGAAGGGGGAGAAACAATCTAGAAATCTATTACTACGTATGTATTAAAAATGTTAATATCACACCTTTTCTGACAACGTTTAAAAAAATGTTATTACTTTGCAGACTATGCTTTATAGTACCTGTGTGAGAGGGGCTAGGACACTGGATACGAATAGAGCTATGTTGATATATAATAATATGTACACCAGAACCTTCATTTTGTCATACATTATACTTGTAATGTAATATGATTAATTAAAAACACTTCAGTTTATTAAAGTGAGTCAGTGTACCTTTATCTGGAGACATGGGCTGAAGCTTATTGCATATTAATTTTTGTTAGTCTTTCAAGCTAACAAAATAGTGTTATTCTTGCTATTGCAAGCTAATTGGAATAGTCCTTATTGTTTTATAACATGTTTGTTAAACTCTCCATTAAAATGGAAACATCATGCATTGGAAAGAGACAGCTTCAGTGGGAATTATCTGTTGTTTTCTCTTGTAAATCACTGCTTTTCAGTTGTGGTTTCAGTAAGGCACCTCACTTCTACTCATCTGCTCTCCAAACTATCCATTTTAGTCACATTTTTGTCAGTTAATAGCCATGGCAAATGTCAGACATGTTTTTGTCAAGCTGTTGTGCTTTGTGATTTTTGTTTCGTGCTTTCAGTGTTCCTTATTTTGGGGGAATTGAACAGAAACATCATTTAAGATTTTGAAGACAGATTAAACTTTCCATACTGGACTGATGATGGAGGAGGGAGGAAGAGAGCTGTTCTGTTTGGGTGTCTGGCCTGCCAATAGTGAAGAATAGTGCCAGAGTGTTAGAGTCCACCCACTCACTAAGAATGTCACAAGTGATAAAGACCATATTGACTACTTTCTGAGAAAGCTTTGACCCACATAACCTTTCTAGATGTACTCCCTCTCCTCAAGAATCAGCTGAAATGTTTTAACATCACCACATTTTAGTAATGTTATCCCAAAACATTGACAGAAATACTAAACTTGCATGAATTTTCAGTGTCATTGCATTGATCATGCATAAGAATTATATTTGACATTAATAATATATTGTCACCCCATTCATATTAGATTGACTGCAAATGTTACAGTAATTAAGGCTAAACAGCCAAGCAATTCACAAATATAAAATCAGAATATAGTCAAATAACACCAGTCTCTAGTTAACAGTGTCCATAATGTCATGCTGGCCAGATGACCATGGAAATGTCTTTGGACAGCGCTGGCTCAATGGCCTTGAAATGGAGATGAGCACCCTCCGCTATAGTCAGCAATGATTAGCAGAGTAAAATCCACAAGGACTCCTTTACCTTTTTTTACCTAATGAAAAACCTCCTACTGGTAGCATCAGCCATGTTACCATGGCTGTTTTTGTTGCAAAAGATAGACATATCAGGAGATGGTATTGAACTAGATGTTCTTCAAAGATTTTTGCTTCCAGAAAAAAAGGAATAAATGCTTATGTTCTTGTGAAAAATTGTCCTTGTGTGTTTATCGGTACATACCTATATGTGTGTGCAAATATGTGTGGTTTACTTGGCAATTTGATATTGTTTAAATTAATTATGATTTAAAAATAAATACACTGCTACATGTGTATTTCCAGCAGACATATTTCTTAAAAGAAAATAAAAAGAAAAGTCTCCTTCGAATCAAGCTGGACTTCATATGACTTCAGGAATATGTTTTGTTGAGATTTTTTTCCCAGAGCATAAAAATGATTTTCCACCAGTGGTGGTATTCATCCAGTTCTCACCAGATTGGGTGAACCGGTAGCAAGGATTTGGCATGGGTCACCGAACCAATAGTAAGTTCTGGCTGGCCATGCCCCTGACCCGGTCACCACTAGCTCGCTTGCCCTGCCTGTCCGATGCTCGCTCATCCCACCCACCTGACGCTTGCCCCTTAGGTATTTCTTGCTGAGGCCCAGGAACACAAAAAATGGAGGGAGGAGCACAGTCCCCCCCCTCCATTTTTTGCCTTCCTGAGGCCCAGAGGAGCCTTCTGGGAGCAAAAACGCCCCCCAGAGGCTCTTCTGAGGCCAGGAAGGTCCCAAAACAGAGTGTGGAGGGGTGCTGCGTGCCCCTCCCATGCTCTTTTTTTCTTCCTCAGCCCCAGAGGAGCCTTCAGGGAGCAAAAATGCCCCCGTAGAGGCTACTCTGAGGCCCAGAAGGCCCCCAAAATGGGGGGGGTAGCTGCAAAAAAGCAACAAAGATGATTAGGGGTCTGGTGGATAAAACCTATGAACGGTTTCAGGAATTGAGTATATCTAGTTCAGTGTAAAGAAGGATTAGGGGTAACATGATAGCAGTCTTCCAATATCTAAGCGGGTCAACGTATACTCCAAAGTACCTGAAGGCAGAACAAGAAGCAATGGATGGAAACTAATCAAGGAGACAATCAACCTAGAACTAAGCAGATATTTCTGACAGAACAATTAATCAGATGTTGTGGATGCTCCATCATTGGAGGTTTTTAAGAAGAGATTGGATAACCATTTGTCTGAAAGGTTTTAGTTTTCCTGCTTCAGCAGGGGGTTGGACTAAAAGACCTCCAAGGTTCTTCCAACTCTGTTATTCTGTTATTTTGTTTAGCATATTGCAAATATTTGTGTTCTTGATCATACAAACCAACTGTCTGTCCTGTAAGAAGCAGAACCTTAAGGAATATGTCTGTGGCTTCTTGCCAGCCAAAGACTTCTTTTCTATTCAACAGTTCATCTATCTCAGCTGTCAAACTCCTGGTCCACGGGCCTGATGCATCATGCACTGGCCATGCCCATGCCCGGTTAAGTGAAGGGGGGGAAGCCCCAATACATCATGTGACACCACAATGACGACATGAGTTTGATACCCCTTATCTATCTGATCCTCCCTTTGCTTCTCTGCTTAGATGCTGCTGACCCCACCAAAGATAAAATACAGCAGAATCTCATTTATTTGCTCTCCTCCTGTTCCAGTCCTTTATTCATTCAAAGCATTTTGCCTTCTTTCCATGAAAGTGACAAATACTGTCCGTTACATAGAAACAGCTTTTGGATTGCATGCTGCTAGATCTTCCTGCTCACTCTAATTATGAGCAAATTGCCTTATGCTGAAGCTGCCTTGAAAGGCCCTGTTCTCTGAAGGAATAAAGAATCTTTTACCGCTGTTTCAAAGTTCCATTGTGTCTTCCTGATGTGAAAACCACAATGAAAAAGAAGCTGGCATTGGGCTTTAATCAAGTGAGGCTAGCAGCTTTTCTGGTTTTGTTTTGTTTTTTTTCCCCTTCAGCAGTACCATCTCTCCAGTAATGGAAAAGCGGATTTGCATATAAAAAAACAAAAATATTTCTGCTCTGTAAGAAATGGATTTTCCTCAGCAATTTTTACAGTATTCACATATACTGGTCTTTGAAACCATATAGATGTATTCATAATATCCCATGAGAAGGCGTGATTCTGCTGACATTTTTAAGGGAGGTGAGGAAAGATGATTCAAAAGTATGAATTTTCTGATATTGCTGACTGGTTTCCATGGAAATATTTGCCATCTTATCCATTTCTATTTCCCTACCTCCACTACTTTTTCTGAAATCTCAGAAAGATGAGTGAGACTCCAGTATAAAGGTAAAGCAGATGCTTTCATATTTTTATCTTAAATGTTAAATATTTGTAAACAAAGCAAACATCTCCTTCGATAGGCTGTCATTTCAGGAATATCAGTCAACTGTCACTGTCACATTTATCTATTGTTTAAAATAAAAATATAAAATATAGACAAACAGGATAATCTTTATACTTAAAAAAAAGAAAAAGAAAGGAAAGAATGAATTAAAATCTACATCATACATGTTTACATATCAATATCCACTGATTTAGCAATAGAGTACAATACTATAATCAAATACAAAATATTATTTTAAAACATAAATGCTAGAATTAAAATTAGGCTATAATTTTAGACATAAAAACTAAAGTGTGGAAGTTGCACAAATTCATATATTAAATTATAATCCAAGTATGGTTTTCAATTAGAATTAAATTCTGCATCAGATTTGCTTTTTAAATGAAGGTTATTCTGGACATTGAGACATGATCCCACCATTTAGTTAGCTATTTTTCAAAAAAGGAAGTTCTGAGGTAATGGAGGAGGCTACTACAAGCATGTACCTGGCCTCTGTTCAGTGCTGCTTTGTATCAGGATTATTTACCTATTGGAAGCAGGAGAATTTGGGGTCTTCCATTGCCAAAAAGCCACACTCCCCGACTTTTGCTAATCCACATGGGGCAGGAAAAACAAAGATGAGGGAAAGCAGAAGAACTTGGGGATAGCAGCTCTGTCAAAGCCAAAAGATCCACTTTTTCTCCCAGAAGGAAGAAGTGTTAGAGAAGCCCACCAAAGAGCCATTGAAAGTCCTCTTTGTTGCAGAGCTGCTGCTGCCAAAATTAGTTTAGGTCACCTAGGGCCAAAACCTGTGAGGAAGAGACACTTGAACCCAGAAGCAGGGATTCTTCTGCCTGCCCTCCTCGAGAAAGATGAAAAAAAAATCTGGTCATCTTTCCTTTTGCTTCCCTCATGAGGATTGCCAGGAAAATTGGAGATGGGTGAAGAATAACTCTTTTGCTATCTACCTATAGCCAACATCAAAGGAGGACTCCTTCATCTCTTGGACACTCATTGGAGACATTCTGATTTATTGCCTCTTTGAAAAATCTGCAATTTCTTTTTTAAAAACATTTTCTTGCCTAAGAAGCAAGTAAGATGATGTATTTATCTGACTTCTCAGAATATAACATTTCCTCTTTTTTTAATCTGTCCTATTGAACTCTACTACCAAACTCTATTCGGTCCTTGTTTGGTTACTTGGTGAGTAACTTTCAACTGGAATCTGGAGTGAATTGGTCTCCTTAGCCCATGAGCTGATATGTATTTTTTACTTAGCCTGTCTGTCTGCTGTGTTGAAATTACTGCCAGATCAAAGCTAAAGGCAATTTTGGAACGGAGTCCTAGAATATTCTTCCTCTTTGGTATGAATCACAGGCTTAAATCCCCATCAAGATGAAACCCCCTTACCTTTTTTTCCTTTTCCAAAATCACATCATTCTGCAAGGTTTCTGTTTTCTTCCTTTAACTGAGAAAGTGGTCAGCCTCCAGCCATTGTTTTGCAGGTACGGCCCTTTTGATCTCCTTTTCATTGAACTTCCAGTTGTCCAGAATTTTCATAAAGTAATTTTATACACACATTGAAATCCACAAACCACTTCCAATTCAAGACTTTGTAGGATCTGCTCCAGATCTCTAAAGCTGGAAACAGGCTGGTTATTTGCCTAAAGTGTGTGTGGGATGAAGAGTGAAATATCTCTTTCAAAGCTCTATCTTGATATCCTCCTAGCTTCTCTTTCTCCTAGCCCTGTTGTGTCTCAAAACATATTTCTATTTTTACTAATTTGAGAATCAATGGAATTGTGTTTTTGATGTTTTTGTGTTGGAACACTTCTGCAGCATATGCAAAGCTCTCAGTAATCTCTGGAAATGTAATTTGACTGCTCCCATCTATGTATTAAAAGATAGATATTGCTTTTAGAATGGATTGCTGACCAGGACAGTATCTAGAATGAAACTAGCATTTCAACAAGCCTATAAGTACATCACAACAAATTCTGAAAGTATTGCATGCAGCAAATCCTATGAGAATAATATAACAACAAAATTGCATTACATGTCTTTTATCTCAAGCTAGGCTAAATGAATAGTTAGGCTGAATTGTCTATTTTCAGCCATGAGATAGTGAAAATAGAAGGCAATTTCTCCATTGGGATAACAGATGCCTCCAACAGGAAGAATTTTGGTGGATGTGGGTTTAGTCTATAACTGCAAAAGGAAACAAATGATAACATATATTTTAAAGTTAGTGAGGAATCAAGAGTTTGGGAATTTGCATCAAGTCAATGGTGATAGGTAGACAATCCATGGGGTTCATTCAACTTATGATGCAGGGAAAACTAGCATTTGAAAATTCTTATTGAATGAATATGGAATGCACAGTGAGAAAATTATGCTACATATATGAGATGTTGGCTAGGGACATTTTGTGCAAAGAGAAAGGAGATGATAAAAAATAACAATATACTTTCTTGACTGTAGAAAAGCTTTGCCAACATTTTTAAATATTTATTTATGAATATATAAATCACTTTAATCAGCTGATTCTAAATGGTGTAAAAGAGCAACAACCAACAATAAATTAATACACTGTGCAATACAATTTAATACAACATACAGTAACAATTCCATTGCTGGTGCCAAGATACCACAAACATCACATCTCCCATGTAACCCAGAGTTCTGATGGTATCTCACCCCAACTGATGAATTACTTCTCCAGCTACTAAGTAGGATGGAGGAACAGAATGAAACTTTTCCCTTGTGAGAACCAAGCCCATTCAGGAAGAACAGAACCAGAGACTGTGCCAAATCTTGCATGCACTTCATAAATATTTCAAAATTGATAATATCAAAGTTATCAAAAAGTCTAGCAAGATAAGGTTTGACAACACTTTATCCAAATTGTGCCAAAATCATCCATGATGGTCTTAGTCCCATGCCCAGACATGGATTTTGCCACATATCCAGAACCCATCTTCCAGGCTTCTCTGTAACACTTATCTCTCAAAAAAGAGGTGCTGGATTTAGAATGATACAATAGATCTCACATAGAAACAGATTCAAGGCAGGCTTGGATGATAGGGTGAACCCATGCTTCTTTCAAGAATTATTTTCTCCAAATGACTGTTGCCTGGATCTACTCCCTAACTCTTGCTTGGATGCTTTAGCTAACTAGGAAATGCAGGATGAAGATGGCAGAGTTAAGGTTATGTAGAGCCCCATTATTTTGGGTCTTAAAGGCTCTAAAACTCCTAAGGAAGTGGCAAGATATTTCCACTCCCATCTCATTGGATCTTGGATCTTCACAAAACTGTGAATAAATTGAGAGAACAACAGACAGATAGATAGCTTCAGAAAAAGAAGATCACAAATCAACTTGCTCTCTAAATGACATGAAGTTGAGGAGGAAGATCCCTCTTTTTTGAAGTGTTGAAAGAAAGACAGAAGAAACCCTGTTCACAGACATGGGAAAAATCAGGTAGGTAAGTAAAGAGAGGAAAGGGATGAACCGAGATCAGGGTTGACAGGTTGACAAAGACAGGCTGCTCTGTTCCTGGGAAAGAGTGGGGCAATGCATTTTTATCTGTGAATGTAGCTACCAGGTGTCATGAAACTGAAATATGTGACCGTCTGGCAAAGGCCTGGCTAACTGCAAGAACAGATGGGGAGTAGGATAATGCTAGTGAAAAGCTGAGGACAGTGTGGCAGAAAATGTGAGATATCGGAGATTTGGTGCCAATCTCTACTTCAGCAATAGCACCCCTTCCTCATCTCACTTTATGAACCAAGTTGTCGATTATAAGGCATCTCAGCTCAGACTGTTGCTTTTAAACACTGGGTTCTATGTGTAACAAAACTAACCTTTACATGGTTTACCATTTTTTTATCACCTGAGGTAAATGTGTTTTCTTATCTGTTTCCTGATAACTTATTTGGTCTATTTTAGAGCTGGAGGTAAAACCCTATTACCTCAAGGAGTGGAAAAAGAGTAAAATCCTTGAATGTACCTATTTAAAAAAAAGGCTCAGGAATAATGCTAGACAGCAAGAAAAAATTAAAAAGTATTTTAAAGGATTTATGATGGCTTTCAAACCAACAACTTACTCAATGTTAACTGAAGATCTTGAAACAATATGCTATTTTAGCTTAACCAGTAAAATGAGCTTTATTTCAATGAAAGTTGAAAAAAAGGGGATGGGAAATGTTGCTTGTTATGCCTTGTAAAAGCATCTTGATGTTTTAACACTGCAGAAATAAATGTATTGGTGATGTTACCTAATTTGGTAATGAAACATCTTCAAGAGAACAGCCAAGCAGAGAGCATCAACATTTATATCAATAAATGTAATTTATGTGTTTATGAATAATGTAAATTTATTTGTACTGTAAATATAACTCGATTTTGAGTACATACAATGTGCATATTCTTTTACATATACATTATACAATGTTTAAGAAGTAAATACTGAACTATATTATTGACAACCATTTTACTGAAAGAAAAACATGGAGAGCATAGCAATATGAAATTGTACAATGGGGCAATATGATAACCTGCACTCCATACTTAATATGATGAAGCATATTGCCAGAGTTTTTCAATCTAGACACTTAAAAAAATCAAGCTGACACAAGCAAGAACAGAACAACTTAAATGGTAAGCACAGATATGCCCTCAGTGATAGAATTGAAGGTCCAATCCAATAACTGAAAGTTGCTCCAGTGTCATTTATCTGAGACATTTCAGTGAATTACATTTTATAATCTTTAGCCATAAAATGAAATAATCAACTGCCTTATTAAAAAGTAGTTTTCTAATTTAAAACAAATGTGATATAATAAGCAATACAATTCAATCTGTATTTTATTGATTAATATTAGCTTTATTTTCATATGTATGAATGGCATAGTAGTTGCCAAGTCTTATATTTTATTTTGTGCTTTAAACAGTAGTCACAACAACAACAACAACAGATACTTCATTTTGTACAATAACAACACCATTTTAAAATATGTCAAAGTGAAATATTGCTTCTGAGCCACTCTACTACATGTTTCTCTGCTATTTTCTTAGCTTGAGGCCTTGAGATATGTATCAAGGGTTATGTATCTTTTAAAACAATCATTCTTCATGCTTCTTTAATAGTTTTTTTAAGCAGATAATATATGTTTCCTCAGAATTCTGAAGTCAGATATCTCCAGACATCTCCCAGTCAAAAATGTATATGTAGCAATGTTACCTGGTGGCCTTAATTAAAGTAACCTAGACTGATAAATATGATCAAACTGGACTTTTCTCTCTTCTATAGAGTCCAACTGTTCTTTACATCTTACTTGTTGCTACAGCAGCATATTTTGCATCATGCCCTTATTGTCATGGATGGAAATAAAGTTATTATACAGCACAGGAATAGAATAAGTACCTAAATTGGAAACCACAAACACAAGAGACTTCACTACTGCAGATGACTTCAATTGGTCTTATAGAAGCCATATCATAAAGTTGGCTGTAAATCTAAACACCATCAATAATCAAACAAGCAGTTTACAAGGGAAGGAAGTTCTTAGCTCGAACAGGATAGGACAAAGTGTTAAATAAGGAGCATAAACTTAGAATCTCTCAGCAGTAAACTATATATTTGCCATGAAAGGAATGCAAAAAAAATGTTTTAATCAAAAAGCTCATAGCTAGCATCCAAGGTGCTAAGGTCATTTAAAGGACTTGGAAGGAAGGGGGATGGAAATACTATACACCCATGTTTTGGTGACTGTTTCAGATATTCCCTACAATTAGCCCTTTGCTAACTTTTCAGCAATGAATTTCCCTTTCATTTCCTAATGATAATATTCCACTTTTGAAAATGTCATTGAATTTCTTTCAAGAATATTATAGAACTCACCATGGAAAATAACATTACAGATAATGATGCTAGATTGCTATCTTTATCTAAAAATGCAAGATTTATGTAAGCCATAGCAATAGCCCTTGGCCATTTGCTATTAAATGAATTTAATACCATTTTACTTAGTTGTCCCAGCACTGCAGTATGAAAACTGCAAAAGGCTATGCATACAAATTAAGGTAATTGAGAAAGAACTTTAACTGTGACTAGATAACTCATGATTCATTGAGTTATTGTTTCAGAAATATTTCCTTACCTAAGCAGGCAAACAGATGACTCTGGGTAGACAAATACTGTAATCAGAATGACTTTTTGTTGGTTTCCTCATTGAGTTTCCTCATGGGAAGCTAGCAGTGAACATCAGAAATCTTCTTTCCCTTCTCCCTCCTCCCTGTTCCTCCCTTCCTTCTTTCCTCCTTTCTTTCCTCCCTTCTTTCCTCTTCTTTCCTCTCTCCTTCCCTCCCTTCCCTCTGTCTTTCCCTCCCTCCTTTTTCCTTCTTTCCTTCCTTCTCTTTCTTCCTTCCCTCCCTGTTCCCTTCTCTTCCCACAGACAGGTTAATGGCAAGGCAGCATACAAGTGGTCAGTGTAGTGCAAGTGCAGAGGGATTGGTGAACATTACACCCTTTTTTCTATTGACTTTCTCCCTGCAAGCTTCCCACAAGCATAGACTTTGCTAGTTGGAAGGTGGCCAGGAACATTGGTAAACATATCAGTTCCTTCTGGGTTACCCGTTGACTTGTGGAAGCTGTCAGGGAATGATGAAAATGAGAATGATGTGGCCACAGGTGACTATGGCAATGTGGCGGTGGCGCTGAACATCCGCAGCCCTGAAAATGGCACACACCAAAAAAAATAATCCCCAAATTTCATTCTTTCATGTATAATGGGTACAGGCATTCTGTAAATTAATCCATTTGAGATACATTTGTTGACAAAGTTTTGCCCTATGATGCAGCATTTCACCCAATTGAAGATTAGTAAGTATCAAACAGACACAAGAGTTTTAGTATTGTGTAATACGGGGTCTAAATGTTTTCCTAAACATCCCTTAATAATTGTCTGTTGGACAATTTTTCAATGACATTTCCTACCTGAATGAAGCAGATGAGTAGAATTTAGATTCTTTTATTTCTTTTCTTAACTCCCTATCCCCTACTAGATTGTTTTTTCACTTTCAGTTCCGGACACGGCCTCTTCTTTTGTGGTAAGGATGTCTAGACTTTATCTTATTTCTTTAACTCAGAATCTTTTTACAGCATACTGAATTACATAACTGACCTGCTTTTTAAAGAAATTAAAAGGCAAACAACTAATCAACCTGTCTGGGCTCAATTCCATATTCATATTTTTTTTAGAGAATGTTTTATATATTTCTTCTTGAAATCAGATTAATGAGGCCAATTAATCTCTTGTTTTAATGTTCCTAGCTAAAACAACAAAGAAATGGTACAGTATTATTATGCAGCATTATTGAGTGAAGAATTTACTGTATGCAGCATCAAGCTCCCAGAGGAGCAGCTCAATCAGGCAAAGATATATAAATAGGTACACTAAGCTTTAATAATTCTTTCCAAATTATATGGGTTATCTAAATTTTTCTTATTTTCTTTTCCTTATTGAAAGGATCAAAGCTCCAGTGAAAGTTGCTGTAACAATTTGTCAATTTGCTACAGTCAAGAACAGCTTGTGTCTGCAAATTAGTTCCCACCTGCTCCTATTTCTTAGAATTCTGTAATAAATGAGCAATTTTTTAATCCATGGTTCTAGAGGGATGCAAATTAAAGCATAATTCTATTGGAATTGGTGATTGCAATTATCTAGTGTTATTTTTTAATATAAACATGTAGAAGAAAGAAAAGGCATGAGGCGTCGCCTCCATCCACGTAGGCAAGTGGTAAAAAGATGATTAACTGTAGAAGCAAATAATACAATATATGGATGTAGGCTTTCATTACTGGTCTCTATGAAGCAGTGATGAGCTTTGGGGATGGGTGGTCATAGATAGTTGGTTTTTTTAATGTTTCTCCAGCAGCTGTGGCTGGCATCTGCAGAGGCAGAGTGTGCTGCTTTGTTGTGTACCTCACAAGCAACTAAACAGGGACTGATTACTCTGTATGTACTGCACAGTATATCATCCTGGCAAGCTGATTCCTAACCGGTCCATGCCACAGGAATTCCATGCCAGGAATCAGTTTTTTGGGACTCCCTTGGCCCAGACCAATCTGAGATAATCTTGACAGGTTCAAATGCAAGAACCCAGGCAACCCAGTTCAATTGCCCATGAGCTGCCAAAATCAGCTCACTGCCTCAAGTTTTTGCTTGTGCATGTGCATGTGCATACTTTGCAAATTCTCTCATAGGTCACTTAATGGTGGTATAAATGACATCATAAACCTACTATTAATGATAGTATATTATTTATACTTAATATTATAAATATGCACATGCACACACTACAAATACATTTCTATATGTCCTGAAAAAAAATTAAAAGAAGTATAGCAAAATTATAGCAATAGCATTTACTTATATACTGCTTCATACTTCCCTCTCTAGGTGGTTTACAGAGTCAGCATATTGCCTCCAACAATCTGGGTCCTCATTTTACTGACCTCGGAAGGATGGAAAGTTGAATCAACCTTAAGTAGGTGAGAATCAAACTGCTGGATGAGCAGTGAGTTAACCTGCAATACTGCATTCTAACTGCTGCGCTACCATGGCTCTTAGTTATATGTGTATCCTCAACGAATGCAGCAAACACTCAGAAATATTTCTCTGATATAACTAATATGAACAGCCTATATGTTATACTTTCCCTCTTTGACACATTTTTTTCACTCATCAAGTCCTGGATTCCAATCCCGTTCATAGGAAATGAATTATTTAGCTATCCCTTAGAGTAATTTGATGCACTTTGTGCACATCCATGTACAATACAGCTGGCTGGATTGCTGTTTATGGCTTACCTTTACAATTCTCCTGAAGAAGAGACCATACCACCTGGTATGAAGAAGTCTGGGAGGTCATCATTTCCTGTACTGTTCTCTTACTCCTCCTTTATTTCCAAAAGCACTGGAAAAAATCTCTAGCACACAATAAAGGACTGCAGATTTAAGAGAACCACCTAGTCTGTATCTGCCCTATCTTCTGGGGCATTGGGGAGAATAGAACAATGACAGATGCAATGTTTCTATAGCAACCCCATTTCCATAGGGTCTCTCTAGTACATTATTTAAATCTTGGGAGAAAGAAGGTCATTGAAAATTCTAAGCAGCAGTTCAGATGATGTGGTTGGCCAGGGAGATTTAATTCAACAACAGCAACAACAACAACAAATTCCTGAATGTCCTTTTGGTGTAATTTAAAATCAGGGATTAAAATGGCTCATTCATCTGGCAAATTTTAGATATTCAACCATCACTGCCTCCCATAAATATCATATACTAGCTTCTATTTATTTAATAATTAATATAAACTAAGGTTCTCTAATCATTCCTGCATGGCTTTAATTCTGATTAGTATCATTATCTGGTAGGCTTTTTTGCAACTATGTGGCATTTTGTGTTGGAGTTTTGGAAGAGTGATTATTTTTTTTAGCTCTATTACACTATTATTCATTCATTGGGTTCTTGGTATCCTCTGAGCTTGTATGTTTTCCTGAAAACATTTTATTGCCAGGCCAAGTAATATCAGCATAAGGGTTTGCTGATTGTTTATATATAACAGCTTGCCCTGCATAATCTTGGTTTCTGATTAGAGTATTGTTTGTTCCCTGATTCAGCATTTCCTCAATACTGTGGACATTGTATATTTGGAGTTCAGGAAAGCATTTGACAAAATAGACCATGGTTACTTTTTGGTAAAGTAGAAAAATGTAGGATAGACAGCATTACCACTAAATGGATTTGTAACTGACTGATCAACTGTATTAGACATGTAGTCTTCAGTGGAGGGAACATGGAGGAAGCATGCAGTCAGGCACTCCAAGGTTATTTCTTGGGCCCAATACTCTTCAATGTTTTCATAAACAATTTAGATATGGGGAGAGAAAGGTTACTTATCAAATTTGCAGACAACATCAAGTTGCGGGGTATAGCCAACACTTTGAAAGATAGGCTCAAGATCCAGAACACTGGGCTGTATCCAATAAAATGCAATTCAGTCGTGAGAAGAGTAAGGTTTTACACTGAGGCAGAAAAAAAACCCCAGATGCACAGGTATAGAATAGTAGTATCTGGCTGAACAGCAGTAGCTGTGAGAGATCAAGGAGTTTTAGTGAACAACTACTGAAGTGTGAGCTAGCAGTGTGCTAAAGTTGCCAAACAAAGATGATGCCGTTCTAGACTGCATCAACAGAGGGATAGTAGTACTACTTTAAATTGCACTAATAAGACCCACTTGAAATACTGCATTCAGTGTTGGTCACCAGGATACATCAAAAAATTGTTGAAACTCTAGAAAGAGTGCAGAGAACAGCTCAAAGATGATTAGGGAATTGGAGGATAAAACATATGATGAACAGTTGCAGGAACTGGGTATATCTAAAGAAAAGAAGGATTAGGGATGACTTGATAGCAGTTCTCCAATATTTGAGGGGCTGTCAACATATTCTCCAAAGAACCTGAGGACAGGACAAGAAGTGATATTTGGAAACAAATAGAGTAAATAGACATCTAACCCAGAACTTCCTGACAGTGAGAATGGCTTACTTTCAGAAGTTGTGGATGCACCATCACTGGAAGAAGCTTCTTGGATGAGAAGCAAAACCAGAAAGTCCAATTGCCTCTTGAAAGAAACCATCACTGAGAGTCTTTATGAAGAGATTAAACAGCCATCTGTCCAGAATGATATAGGGTCTCCTTCTTGAGAAGGTGGTTGCACTAGAAGACTTCCAAAGTCTCTTTCAGCTGTTATACTGTTAGTAGTATTTATTTGGTATTGTTACTATCTGGACAATAGCTACAAGTGAGGGTGTGCTCAAGGCAGCTTGCTTTTTACCTTGACTTTTGATTGTATCTTTTAATTGGTATATAGACAAGGCTTATATCTATGTCTCTATAAATGACTGATTTGTCAAAATATCTAGCTTTCAGGAATTTCCTAGGATTTTTCTATTTGGTTTGGTTGACATTATAGGCCTTTAAAGGTCAGAACCATGATTTTCCTAGTTGAAACACATGGCTGTAAGTACTGGGCTATCAGCAAGGCTGAACAAAGAATTGATGCCATTGAATTATGGTGGTGAACAAAATTGTTGAACATTTTGACCCCAAGAAGAATAAATTATTCACTGGTTGATGAAGTAAAAAGCAGACTGCTCAATGAAATCACCAGCAATGAAGCTAAAGTTTAAACTTTTTGAACACATAATATGAAGGTTAAAAGCCATTTAAAAAGACGGCAAGTATTTGAAAATAATTAATCAAAAATAGTCTAACAGAAGACAAGGAGGCTAGATATTATCACTGATGATACAAGCACAACTTATAAGAACTTAGAGGAACAATTGATGACAGATTATCATGGTGAAATAATGTCCATCGGGTCAGAAACAAATCAATGACTGAATAACAAAAAACACAAGACTGTTACACTAGCTACTCTTTGTCTCCTTTCCAACCTTGGACAGCTTACACAATAACAGTTTGAGACCACATTTCAGCCTTGCTTTCCTTGCTGCCTGTAATGAAGGATATTAATGAAGATGTAGATGTAGGCTTTCATTCTGAATTATTACCTTCACTAATGTTTAAATTCCATGCATGTGAAAGGAGAAGACAACAAAATGGTAAAAGCATGATGATGAGTAAAGTGTATCTGTGTTTATATTTTAAAATTAGACGTATTTGAGAGGTCAAGTCTTCTCTTCATTTTAATTACCCTGCTGTGAAAACAATGTGTATTGCAGAGATTTTTGTCTGACCTAATGTATTTGGTGACATTCAAAATGCCATCAAATAACAAAAAATAATAATTAATTTCAAATGTTTTTCCAGGTATTCCAATACTTATATGTTAATAAGCATGAACAATTCTTAGTTAGTGACTGTCATATTATAATTTTCTTTTAGCAAATCTCCATTCCTGGAAGGTTCAAGAAAAAGCTGAACAATTAATACCAACTTTAACTGGATGAAAGTTTTAGCATCATAGATAAAAGAATGTTCCTATCCACTTCTGGATACTGCACATACTTATTCAGATTTTTAATGTCATACAAAAAAAAAATCAGGGTCTTCCATATTGATTTTCAAATTCTATCATATCTTACCTGTAACTTTTGCTTTTCCAGCTTTATCACTCTCAGCTATTGTTGGTCCATTGTTTACTAAAGCTGTTCTTTCTTATTGGGACCTGCACTTTAAAACACTTCTATGAATCCATCCAGAGGTGGTATTCAGTAGGTTCTGACCAGTTCTGGAGAACCGGTAGTGGAAATTTTGAGTAGTTTGGACAACCGGCAAATACCACATCTGACTGGAGATTTTACAGTATCCTTCCCCACCAAGCCATGCCCACAGAACCAGTAGTAAAAAAAATTGAATCCACCACTGAATCCATCTCTCTTCAAATTTCTCCAAAAATTCCTCTTTCCTATGAAACACTTAGATACTTTCTGTGATACTTTCTAAATCAATTTAGCTTAATGGTAGTTCTGACCTTGGCTTCATTTGTTAACATATCATGGCCTATCTTGGACTTCTCTCGATACTATGGAGGGTGCCTGGCTTATTTATACTATCTATCCAGACTTTTATCCAGCTTCCTCTTTCTGGGGCCTGGCTATTCTCCATTGCAGTGAGAGGGCAATGGATGGATTTAACTCCTTTGCAGTGAGAGAGCAAGGGGCTGTTTTGGACTCTTCCCATAAGTCACTGTGGTGGGAGAGCAGTGACTGGACCATTTTGACTCTGGCCATCGGTTGCTGTGAGGGAACTGCTGATTGTGGACTGTCCTTGACCATCATTGCCTGGCCCTTTGTACTGCTTTTATTCCATCTTTACAGTTGTTTCCATCTAGCTTTTAGCCTATTATACCGATATGCCCTGGAATGTATTTATTATGCCTGCCTACTCTCCACTGAAATTACGGGCCCTCCAGGCGGTTCCCTTGTCTGTGAAGTGGCCCCTTGGGTTGACAAGAGCTTACCTTAATGACGGATCCTGGGATCCCGAGAGGTGGCATGCATTTAAAGGGTTTAAATTTTAAATTTGGTACGAAGGGGAAACTTTTAAATTTTTTAATTGGCCATCTTAAGGGGTTAGGGAGGGGGGTGGATGGGTCTTTTCTCAGCCCGATGCATGGTGGGGGGTGGGGGTTGGGGGCTGGTGGGGCCCTGGGGGGGTGAGGAGGGGACCGCGATCCCCAGGGTGGTTGGGATTGGCAGGAGACATCGAGGCATAGGGCCATATCATGTGCTGGGAGCTCGCACCTGCCATCTTTGTGCGGTGGCACGCTCCGACCCTATGACCTCCTCCCTAGGGTGCATGGGAATCGGGACCCCTGGGCTTAGGCTGGTGTATTTTAATGCCAGGTCCGTGGCTAATAAAGCTTCCCTCCTCTGTGAGATCATAGAGGAGGAGGCTGTGGACCTGGCCTGTATCACCGAGACCTGGTTGGGCCCGGAGGGTGGTGTCGCTCTGGTTGAATTGTGCCCTCCAGGTTTTCGAGTTCTGCACCGGCCACGGGCCCAGGAAAGGGGTGGTGGGGTGGCTGTGGTTATTCGGGAGACCTGGCTTCCAAGGGAGGTCTCTGTCCCAGAGACAGGCGGGAGTGAGACCCTCCTCCTGAGGTGGGGGCCTAATGGTCGGGTGGGCTTGCTGCTTGCATACCTCTCCCCCAGCTGTGTGGCAGCGGCCCTGCCTGGGCTTCTTGATGTCCTCTCGGGGTTGGCGGTGGAGTTCCCGGACTTGATCGTCCTGGGGGACTTCAATCTTCCTTCCCTGGGTGGAGCGTCGGGTTTGGCCCAGGAATTCATGGCTTCTATGGAAGCCATGGGCCTGACCCAATTGATCCAAGGCCCGACTCATGAGGGGGGAAACACTCTCGACCTAATTTTTGTCTCTGAACGGTGGCGTAGTGACAGAGGTCCGGCCACTGTTGTGGCACTGCCCGTTCCTTGGTCTGATCACTATCTCCTATGGCTGGTCTTCCAACAGGCCGCCCCCCGCTGCTGGGATGAGGAGCCACTTAGATGGTTCTGCCCCAGGCGCCTGATGGACCCTGAGAGGTTCCAGACGGAACTGGGGTCTTTCCCCTCTTCCCTTGCCCACGACTCTGTCGAGGATCTGGCATCTGCTTGGCAACAGGCTGCGTCAGGTGCCCTCAACAGGGTTGTCCCCATGCGTCCCCTCACACTCCGTGGATCCCGGATGGCTCCTTGGTATACGGAGGAGCTCCGGGAGATGAAACGCCATCGGAGGGGTTTAGAGAGCAGGTGGAGGTCCACCCACTCCCAATCCGATCGAGCCCAGCTAAGAGCCCAT
Source organism: Naja naja (assembly GCA_009733165.1). Lineage (NCBI taxonomy): Eukaryota > Metazoa > Chordata > Lepidosauria > Squamata > Elapidae > Naja > Naja naja. The sequence goes on from CM019148.1 coordinate 293,127,830, forward strand.
ATTAGGACTTACCTGGTAGCTATGAGAGCGGCGAGGAGGTCTTATCTCTCCGCCCTCATAGCGTCTGCAGATAACTGCCCAGCTGCCCTGTTTCGGGCTACCCGCTCTCTCCTTCGTACGGAGGGGAGGGCGGACCCATTGCGGGAAAGGGCTGAGGAGTTTGGTCAATATCTGTTGGATAAGATCGCTCAGATTCGGAGCGGGCTGTCCTCTGATTTGCAGTGGTCTGAGGAACGGGATACGGGCAGTCTGGCCAGTGTGATCTGGGATGAGTTTGATCCTGTTTCCAAGGATGAAGTGGACAGGACTATGCGGCGCCTGTTTATTGGACCTGTGCCCTTCCTGGCTAGCTTATGCCGCCAGGGAGGCCACCTGCGGTTGGCTCCGGGCAGTTGTCAATGCTTCATTAAGAGAGGGCGTTTTTCCCTCCACCTTGAAAGAGGCGGTGGTGAGACCCCTCTTGAAGAAGCCTGTCCTGGATCCGACTGTGTTAGACAACTTTCATCCAGTCTCCAACCTTTGCTTTTTGGCGAAGGTTGTTGAGAGTGTGGTGGCTCGGCAGTTTCCACTTTTCCTGGATGAAGCAGACTACCTGGATCCATAATAAATAAATAAATTAAGCACAACATCCTTAGATAACTTGAATTTAGCATTGTAAAAATGCAGCAAACCATTCGTTTACTATTAAAGATCCAATAAATTTAGTGTGGCATAAATTCATTAAATTACTCAAAAGCATGACTTAAATCTGGATCCATCCAACTGCTTTTAAATATTGGGAAAGAAGTGGGGAGGGGATTTTCTGCTGAAGATGGGAAAATAATGGGTTTATTATTGGGAATGATACTGCACACTAATTAGGACAGGGGGACACCATTTGCTACTTGCCTCAGGCAGACAGAATGCCCTGATGAGAGATTCTATTGAAATGCAAATTCAGCTTTTGAAGTATTTTTTATTGGACTTCTTCAGGAAGAGGAATAATCAAATTCTAGCCACCATTTCACTTATTTCCAAGGCTACTCTAGCTATGTCAACAGCAACCAAGGAAAGCCTGAAGCATTGTCACCCATGCTTGTATTTGCATACCAGAAATGTCCAGATTAATGCAATTTAATATCACATTTTATTTATAAGTAATTTGTATTCTAATTATCTGTGATTTATATTCTTCTGTTTAGCCCCTATTCTTGAATTTTTTGGGGGTGGTGGTGATGTCTGCTGTTTATCTTGTCTCTGCCTGTAGACTGTAAATAGATTTGGAGGGGAAAAGTCCTCTTTTTCTTTGCCACACATATAAATGACATGGTACATATTAACGAAAACATTTAAAAACAGAGGTAGCCACCTGCTGATTGTACAGGATACAAATTACTAGGTAAATAAGATCATAGTTTTTCATAGCTTTCCAAGGTTATCAGATAGCCACAATTGAATGGACAATATTGGGCCCAACACAACTGGGGCTTGTATTCTTAAAGTCTTTAATGAAATTACTCATTATATCTGATAATGGTCAGATATTAAGTAGTGAAAAATAAAATTAGTCCTTTGTGCATGGCCAGAAATAGAAGCTGAAAAAATGATCCGACAAGCCAATCATTATCATGGCTCAATGACCATTTGCCATTTTGATTAGCCCATTTCAACAATATTCATTTAGTAAAACAGTATCAATAAACAAGACTTGTGCTTAATCACGTGAATGGATTCAATTCATAATGTGTGCATGTTTGGGATGTTAAAACAGAATATTTTTTTTCTAGGTCTGAGACCAGGTTACTGAACATGACAGGATCACCATTTCCACCTTGTTATCTACATGTGAAGTTGGTGCCACATAGCAATCTGCCTCCTGGGGTTCCTCAGCATCTCCTCCCAGTGGTTCCTCTCGGTTCCCACAGCATGCAGACCAAGGCTACACTTGCCCAGTAAGCGGTTCTGCCCATCAGCATCCTGGCTTAGCATCTCCAGCTCCACACTTGAAGCACAGAGCAGATCATGGGGCACCTCAAACATGATCATCTCATTCCATACTGGGTTGATCTTGTGTTTTGCATGCTTTGTCTGCTTCTTTTTCAATTTCAAGTCCTGGTGCTTCAGTGTCACTTTGACAGATATATCTGCAGGGACAGGGATAAGATATGGTCATATGAAAGCAGTCTTCAGATGTCAGCATTTTTATCTTCTTGACTACAAATACCTTGAGAATTTCTTGAAAATGTCAACCATCACCAAGGACCATGGGAAGAAGACTAAAAAGTTAATGAGAGACCTGAATTTATCTTCTTCCCATGTCTAATCTCCTCACAGGTGGTGAACTCATTGACCACAGATAGCTCCCACAGAGTCACAGGTGTTCAGCTGCATATTGTGAAAATTGATAGCATAGTTTCCTGTTAAAATTTGACAGTGCCATTTTATAGCCTGAAGTGCTTTCTTTTTGAGACACTACTTATATAAAATGCCTTTTCATTGTTATTTGTTTATTATTTATCAAATATACTCACCCATCCACCCCAAAAAACAGGCCAACCTAAAGTCTCCAAAACTGAAGCTGGGGCAGAAAAAAAGAAAATGCATTTTTGCTTTTTGCTTTTTAACCACTTAGCAATCCATAAAAGGATCAGTCTCCTTATCCCACATCTACTAAATTTACTCTAGAGCTTCTCATATAGAATTTAGTCAAATGCTTGTTGAAAATTTATATATATAGTATCAATAGTATCATATCTGCTGATACTCTCAAAATCCAGAATGTTGGTAAAGCAGATTTATCTTTGTTGAATGCTAGTTCATTTTCCTTCCTCAAAGCTTGCTCTTTTTCAATTATTGATTCTACCCATTCTACATTTGACACCTTTAAGAATTCTTGAATGGACCCCATCAGAGAGTTTACACATAATTTCTATGTAAGCTTTGAATTATTTACATAACACCATGAAAAAATACATTAAGTGCATACATGCAATCCATACATAACCACACCTCCAAACATAATTTTATTATATACTACAGTATTTATTTCTGATCCATTCAATTTTGTGGCTTATATTAATCATGTCACCCAAATCTATACAGACCAACAGTGATTAAGTGCACTAATCTGTTGGATACTTTTAAAGGCATTAATCATTCTTAACATTTAGCTGAAAGAGGAATAGGCAGCCATATTTGCCCTGAAGGCTAAATGTGGCACATGATAAGCAGTCTAGGATAATTATCTCATGGGCCAACTGTAAGAGTGGATTGATTCTGAGCCAGCAGTGCCATGTTTCCTATAAACACACACAAATACTTAAACATAATCACTTGTGCTATTTACACATATATTCTACCCTCTTCAGTTATGTAAGCATCAAAAGACATAGGCAATAGGGGTCCTTTATCCAATCCTTCCTCATGGTAGTCTCATGTTTTTTGAATGCGAGTACAGCTCTCTACCTGATGTGGGAAGTTAATACTGTAACTCAGACTGTTCAACTGAAGGTAGTTTATTTATTTATTTATTGGATGTATATTGTCACCTATTCACTCATGGCGACTCAAGGTGGCTTACAAGGAATAAAACCACATTTAAAAGAGTAAAACTAGTAAGAAGAATCAAATAAATTAATATAATAACATTAATATAATATACTATATACTATACTATATAATATACAGGTGAAACTCAAAAAATGAGAATATCGTGCAAAAGTTCATTTATTTCAGTAATCCAACTTAAAAGGTGAAACTAATATATGAGATAGACTCATTACATGCAAAGCAAGATAGTTCAAGCTGTGATTGTCATAATTGTGATGATTACAGCTCATGAAAACCCCAAATCCACAATCTCAGAATATTAGAATGTTACATGCAATCAATAAAACAAGGATTGTACATAGAACAATATCGGACCTCTGAAAAGTATAAGCATGCATATGCACTTAATACTTGGTATGGGCCTCTTTTGCAGCAATTACTGCCTCAATGCGGCATGGCATGGAAGCTATCTGCCTGTGGCACTGCTGAGGTGTTATGGAAGACCAGGATGCTTCAATAGCAGCCTTCAGCTCTTCTGCATTGTTCGGTCTCATGTCTCTCATCTTTCTCTTGGCAATGCCCCATAGATTCTCTATGGGGTTCAGGTCAGGCGAGTTTGCTGGCCAATCAAGCACAGTAATCCCACGGTCACTGAACCAGGTTTTGGTGCTTTTGGCAGTGTGGGCAAGTGCCAAGTCCTGCTGGAAAATGAAGTCAGCATCCCCATAAAGCTCATCTGTGGAAGGAAGCATGAAGTGCTCCAAAATCTCCTGGAACACAGCAGCGTTGACCTGGACTTAATGAAGCACAGTGGACCAACACCAGCAGATGACATGGCTCCCCAAATCAACACAGACTGTGGAAACTTCACACTGGACTTCAAGCATCTTGCAGTGTGTGCCTCTCCATTCTTCCTCCAGACTCTGGGTCCTTGGTTTCCAAATGAGATGCAAAAGTTGCCCTCATCAGAAAAGAGGACTTTGGACCACTGAGGAACAGACCAGGACTGTTTTTCTTTAGCCCAGATAAGACGCTTCTGACGTTGTTTGTTGTTCAGGAGCGGCTTGAGAAGAGGAATACGACATTTGAAGCCCATGTCCAGGATCCGTCTCTGTGTGGTGGCTCTTGATGCACTGACCCCAGCCTCAGTCCACTCCTTGTGAAAGTCTCCAACACTTTTGAATGGCCTTTTCCTGACAATCCACTCCAGGCTGCGGTCATCCCTGCTGCTTGTGCACCTTTTTCTTCCACACTTTTCCCTTCCACATAACTTTCTATTAATGTGCTTTGATACAGCACTTTGGGAACATCCAACTTCTTTTGCAATTACCTTTGAGGCTTTCCCTCCTTATGGAGGACGCCAATGATAGTTTTCTGCACAAGTGTCAGGTCAGCAGTCTTTCCCATGATTGTGATTCCTACTGAACCAGACTGAGAGACTATTTAAAGGCTCAGGAACCCTTTGCAGGTGTTATGGCTTAATTAGCTAATTAGAGTGGGACACTTTGAGCCTAGAATATTGAACCTTTTCACAATATTCTAATTTTCTGAGATTGTGGATTTGGGGTTTTCATGAGCTGTAAGCCACAATTACCACAATTATGGCAAATCACGGCTTGAACTATCTTGCTTTGCATGTAATGAGTCTATCTCATAAATTAGTTTCACCTTTTCAGTTGCATTACTGAAATAAATGAACTTTTGCATGATATTCTAATTTTTCGAGGTTCACATGTATAATTCAATTCTCCTTCAGAAAATAGTTTAAAATATGGCCCTGAGACACACTCTCCCTCTCCCCCTCTCCCCACCTCTCTATCTCCCTCCCCCTTCTCTCCATTCACACCCATACTACAGTCCATGTAGCTTTTAAAATACTAAAAGGAAAAATTATTCAATATCAGTGAACAAATCATACTGAGTATATCTTTAAAACTTTATAACTTTATAAACTTTATCTATATAAGTTTGCTCATAGATCAACCAAGTGAGATGGCTCTCAAATTTAGTTGAGAGACAGATAGGCCCAAAGTTACACTGTGAGTAATGGGGTCAAGTGGGGGCTTCAGTCTGGGTCTCCTTGGTTTCATTCCAACATCTAAACATTGTAATTTATGGTTCTTTATTTCTCAAGTGTGACAGAAGGAAACCAACAGCTGTTTGGCTGAAGAAATGCTTGGATAGGTGACATGAAGAGATTATCCCTCCACTCTTTCAATCACCTTCCTCATCTCATTTAGTCTTCCTCCATCTGTCATTGATCTTCCATAAGCAAGTCCAGCTTTAGAAACATCCAAGACCTGAAAAATTGGTTTCACAGAGGGAGTGCATTTTCATTCAAAACAGGCTGTGTTGCCAGCATTGGATGAGTTTGATCACAATCATATCACCTCTACTCTGGACTGAATCACAAATTCTGGGTCCAATCCTTTACTGCAATGTCCAGGCAATGATTCAGGACAGCTTCTGCACAATCTTGGGAAACTTGGCTAGTTAAGACAATATTATTGCTTCAAAGTGACAGATGGAAACTGAGGCTCAAATACAGTCCAGCTATTGAATCTTTTTTTTTAAATTACATTTATATGCCGCCCTTCTCCGAAGACTCAGGGCGCTTACAATTTTGAGCACAACCCAATGCGCTCAGCAATAGCCTTCATTCCATTGTATATGCCTGCTTATTACTAAGCGGCATTTTTACAAGGTCAGCTAATTGCCCCCAACAATCTTGGGTCCTCAATTTACCTACCCCGAGAGGATGGAAGGCTGAGTCAACCTTGAGCCTGGTGGGATTCGAGCCTACAGTAATTGTAGACAGCTGGATCTTAAGAGCAGGCATTTAACAGCCTGAGCCACCAAAGCTCTTAGCAGAAGTATCATGCATACACAATATATTTGTGATACACACACACACACACACACAGAGTAAACAGGTGCCCAGCTGCCCATCTCACATATGTGACTAAATTGGCATAAAAAACCCTAAAAGAAATATTTCGGTTCATAGCATTTGTCAGCAGACTTTTATTTTTCCCATACCTTTTCCAATGAGTTCTTTCAGCTGTTTGGAATGGAGGTTCTTGGCTTTTATAAGTACCACAAGCAGGCGATTTGCTGCAGGCAAATAGCTGATAGAAAGCAGAACTTCTCCATAGCCCGAGTCTGGTTCCTGCAGTTCAGGGAGGAACAAAGAAGGAATGACCAATATATATTTTTATCATCAAGAAGATGACGGACAGCCACAGAATGAGATATGTGGAAAAGATAAAGATCTGTACAGTAGAATATAAAAGGTGAACACACCTCACAAAACACAGCTTTGTTTTGTATCAAGATGTAAAGATCAATACATATTTCATTTTTCTTCCAATTGCTTCTGCTTTTTGTTCACATTAGCCTGTGGTGAGATTTAAACAAGGTATTTGCAGAACTAAAATAAATGCAGAGATAATAGTGGTTGGAAAGCATGCTACAAAGCTACAAACTCTGGGTTATCTTTCAGTAGCATCTTCAACTTGGTATTTTAAAGATATGAAAGCCATGAATGTGCAGCTACCTAGTAACTCTGGATGCGGGCTTCCTAGCAACCAGGTGGAACAGGGAGCTTTCCTTCTGAAGTTCATAGTGGATAAAAATGGGGACATTTCTGATGTATTTATTGGTGGTATTTCTCTGGTCTGCTTTTTTATTAGACAAAGTCATGAAGTGTCATCCTACAATTGTATTCAATCTACTGATTAAAATTTTGATATTAAATTTTGTGAGAATATCAGAGTAGTACAGAGAAAATATTGTCCTTTGCTGTCTTGCTTATTATGTTACATTGGTAGCATATAGTTGTCGTATAACAGTTTTGATGCCAGCAAGAAAGAAAAAGAGTGCATACAGAATCTGTTTATCCTAGCATGATCCTGTAATTCTGATGGTGAAAAGTTCTCTATCTGATGGTGTCTTCTAGTGTCCAGTCTAAACTTATTTTAACGAGAAATACCAGGAAGAGGTAAAATATGAACAGCTGGACTTGAGTAGTAGATTGAACGGGCATTGAATGGTCTACTGGTCTTCAGCACGGTAATTTTTAAATCCAAATTATGCTATTTCTAAATTTCAATCTACATTTCTTCTACTATTCATTGTCTTCTATTGATGATATGTTTCATCATTTTTGGAAATGTATGAGTTTCACTCCTTGGTACAGTGATAGCAATTTGCAGCTGTGATGGAGGGTAATATTTTCCAGCAATGAGAAGAAGAAACAGCATTTCTCACATAAAGCATCTTGATTATGTCATGTTTGTATGATAAATATCTACACTGATTTAAAGCAAGGGGAGATAATTTCAAACCCAGTCTGCCCAGAAGAGCCTCATATAAATCTCTTTCCCTGCCTCATCTTCCTCAGCAGCAAAAATCAAGCTTTCAGTCTTTCATGTAGATGACTCACAAGTACACTCTGATTCATTTGTTCCATCTCTTACTTCTTCAGGAGAGACAAAGTGGATGGTCAAAGTACATTCCTCTCCTTCTACACTTCAGAGGAAGTGTTGAGCTGACAATGCATGGGGCGGGGAGACTCCATACAGAATATAATAGGAAGTGATGACTGTCAACCTCATTTATGGTAGAGTCCTTTGGGGTGGGGTTTTGGTTGCCAAAGCTTCAAAACTTGACATCATCTCAAAACCTGAAATCAAGTGAAATGAAGTACTGGATCCAGTTTCCCAGATTAGATTTAGTTCCTCCAATTCATAGTTAGTTGTACAAATAAAATCATCTAAATTAAGTTTCATTGATTGGGAATCAAATTTTGTAAGCAAATCTGAATGTGTATGTTTGTGTGTATGGAGGGGCTTTTTATTTGTACATCTCTTTGGCCCTCTTCAGGGGTGAGAAAAGACTTAGGAGAAGTTCTTGCAAAAAATGGGAACCATGCACTAAATTTACTTTCAGAATATTGCCACCCACAACCATCACACATAGCTGAAGACAAACATAATCAATCCAAACAGGTGAATTAGTGTAACAAATAAGTATAATGCCAATACATGAATAATGTTATGATTATAATTTTAACTCAATTTATTAGGGGTAACAAATATGAATACAATAATAACATTAAAACATACATTAATATCACATACTTCTAACTTTTGGCTTATATATTAACTAGTGAAGTGAATCCAGATTGAAATATTGGCCAGCTTAGTAAAGAATAAATGGATAACTGGGGAAAAGTATGATGTTGGAGTGAATTATCATATTTAGTAAATAATTCATCAACTCTTTTAAATTTAGCAATTCCTATAAACGTAATCTTACTCAAGTTCTTTGCTGTAGGTGATTTTTGGCAATCTGATACGTCTTTCATGAACTTTCTGGATGGCTACAGAATACAAGTGATTATTCTAAATTTCTCTTTTGTTTCCTAATGATTGACATAGCAGCCTTTTCATTACCTGCATGTTATTTCATTCATTCATTCATTCATTCATTCATTCTTTTTTTAATTATATATGCCTTCTCCGAGACTCAGGGCACAATTTTGGGATACAACACAGTGTGCTCAGCAATAGCCTTCATTCCATTGTATATGCCTGCTTATTACTAAGTGGCATTTTTACAAGGTCAGCTAATTGCCCCCAACAATCTTGGGTCCTCAATTTACCTACCCCGAGAGGATGGAAGGCTGAGTCAACCTTGAGCCTGGTGGGATTCGAGCCTATAGTGGTTGTAGGCAGCTGGAACTTAAGTGCAGGCAATTAACAGCCTGAGCCACCAAGGCCCTTTCATCTTTCTTTTTGCACAAACCCTTGAATCCCACTAACAATAAAAAAAACATTTGCCTACAATCTATCCAAGGAGCATTTGTATTCAGCAGGTTAAAATTTATTTGTTGGTTGGTCTCAAAGTCACAAATTAATTTAATAAAGACTCATCTAGTGGAAGGCAAGGGGTGAATAGAAGAATAATCTATAAGAAGGAAAATATTCACTGTATTAATTCTATATTAAAAATGGGGACAGGTTACAAAAAATAAGTTCCAAGCATCATACACAATTAGCCTTGGGACTCCCACTCCCCTATGTACTATCAGCAAAGTTATTTTCAGAGTATCAATTATGATGTAATCAAAATGCACAAGAGGAAAGTTTATACTTTCAGAAATCCCCAAAGTATACATAAGAGTATAAATAATTTAAGAGTAAATCTGATGTCCTATAACAGAAGACTCTAGCCATAGTACATAAAATACCTTGCATAAAAAATAAAAACCAGCAAGTCAACAAAAAAGGTTATTTAGGGAGGTATAAATATTTCACTTTTTTTCTGGCTAGATGACCCAGATTATTACAGACATGGTTTCCCCTCTCTGAGGGTAGATGCATTCTTGAAAGTCTTTTTTGCCTGGAATAGCTTCTATGACATTTTTTAAAACTCAATTTTTCAGGAGAATTTAGATTGAAGGATAAGGAACAATATGTTCAGCTCAAGTTATATATACCACTGAAACATCCTTCTCTTGACTTGTATAAATCTCCTCAAAATGCAGAAAATCTGTAAACAATGACTATAAACAATGGATTCTATTGCTTTAATCCAAAAAGGATCATTTTTAAAAATTTTGAAATCTATTATTTTAATTTAGTTTTATTTTGGGAATATGGTGGAATTCTTTCAAGACAGTTCTCATGCAGAAAGATATTATTTTGGGTTTTTCCCCCTAAAAAAGGCCTGTTTGGCTGAGTTTTTTTAATGCTGAAAAATGAAAAGTGGCTGCCATTGTAAAACAAAATGTTTTATTTGCCATTCACTGAAGATTGCTACTACAATGGGCAGTAATGGAATATTAACTGAAGATATACTACATCAGTAGCCTGTGGCCTGTTAGAAACTGGGTCGCACAGCTGGAGGTGAGCAGGCAAAGGAATGAAATGAAACCACCACCCCACATCTGTGGAAAAATTGACTTCCATGAAAAGGTCCCTGGTGCTAAAAAATTTGGGGACTGCTGCATTACATAGAATGGCTTGATTATTATTCCAACAACTCATTTATAGACAATAGTGAAAAATAATCTGTACTCCAATTCATGGACCTTATTGCATGGCAGAAATATGAGAAATGGTACACTTAAATCCTATCAGTGAAGAAACTACAAAAGATAAAGTGCATGCAGAAAGGATTCACATAGTAATGGTGAATTCATGTCATGATATTGTCAATGACAGGACCTTAATAGAGTCACTGAATAACTCATATGACCTAATTAGGCTTTAGGGTTATACTCAGTTGAACAAGATGCAGCATGATCAGATAAGAATTGCTATTGTATACTAGGAAAAGCAATAAAAGTTGATTGCTCTTTGGCTACATGAAATTTCAATACTACCTGTAGTTTAAGTTGAGTGGTTATTTATCTCACACCTCCTATTCTTTAATAGACATTTTGCTCTGCTGTTCTTGGCCTTGGGAACTTCACCTTTGAGAAACTTTGGCTCGAGTTAAATCCCACATTCTAATATTCATTTGAATATTTTGTCCAATTGACAAAATATTTCCAGCTGATTTGTCCAATGATCATATAATGTATGAGTAGGGGAGGGGAAAAATATACTACCCACTCTAATACAGACTTTAGCTTCAATTCATCAGTGTTAACCTAAATGAATGTTTGTAAAGCTAAGCTAAGATATTTTAAGATAAATTAAGATATTAATTTAGCTAAGCTAAATTATCAGTTTGACTCAATTTGACTAGTTAAATTGATTGAATATTAAGCATTTATCTGATTGGGAAATGTATGTTTCTGTATATAGAAAGGTCAAATCAGTTCAGAGGCACGCAATTTGCATGCATCAATTTGATTCAGCAATTAGAAGGGGATTCAGCTGAATCATTTTCCGATCAAAGCTTGAAACTGACATTATCATACAACCTTAGCTTTCAACAAACCTAATAAGCTCATCTTGGAAATACAGTACCAAAAATATTGCTTTGTTTCCTCAGTGCTCTTTTTTTAAAATCTCTTTTCTGCCTTGCATCTGATTAATGATTCAAGACTCCTGTCTGGGTTCACAATTTAATAGCTGCCTCTCTGAGGTCCCTTGTGAGATCCCCTTTCTTTCCATATGTTAAAATTCAAAATGAGGACACAATTCCAAGCATGTTCATCTGCTCTTTTCAGGTTGTGGGACAGCATTTCTACCTTATTACAACCTTAGAGGATGTTTGAAGAAGGCCAATCAACGAGAAATATGACTGTCAGTTGCTAAATATAACTGGATAGTATATCTTATTATGAACAAACAGTTGATTGACATTCTTGGCATTGTATGTTCCTGGAGACCATCTGTAAATTGACTGAGGCCATCTGTTTGAGAGGTATAATTAGCCACCTGCTAGGATTCTAGCAATTTTTCTAGAATAGTAAAACTAGTAGCAACATCTCAACTTTAGTACCTCCAAGCATCTGCTGAAAAGCCATAGTGCTTGCCCTCTGGAATGAAAACCAGAAGGTCCCCACCCTGTTGGTTTTCTGGATAGCTATAAAGATCTAGTTGTTCTCCTTGGGCTAAGGTGGTTGATTTTTCTTTTCTTGGATATCAGTTGGTAGTGGCATGTTTTGGAGTTGGGCGAGTTCATCATATTTGCAAGGAGTAACCAGTTCAGAGGACAATGTAACTCTGTGTGTGTGTGTGTGTGTGTGTGTGTGTGTGAGAGAGAGAGAGAGAGAGAGAGAGAGAGAGAGATCTGTTAGTGCATTCCAAGTAATACAATAAAAATGAATTGATAGAATACCTTGTCAAGGACTTTCACTTTCTCAGACTGTACTGGTCCATATTGCTCTGGTATAGAAGCCAGATTTGGTTTAATTTCACCAACAATGCTGTGTCTAGAGAACTTGTCACAGTTCCTCAAGGTGAGGGTTAATGTCCCCTCCGGCAGCATTTTCTCCTTAACCGGAAACAGTAGAGCTTCTTCCCAGACAATGTGGATTTGCTTCTTCTTCATCACTGTCTGGGCTTCTATAGTTCCAGAGTTGCTCACCAAAGTGCCTAAGATATAGCAATCACTTCCATTGTATTGGTCTCCTGATGTGGTTCCGTATAAAACTGGTAGGGGCAGAATGAAGGCAGAATGCAATTATCACTAAAATCATTGCATCATTGTATTAAAATCCTGTGTTAAAATATTTTCAAGAGACCACTACCATTTGATATGGTTTGATTTAGAGCAAAGTCAAGGTTTTGATGTAATGCAAAAAAGCAAACTTCTATTTCTGCAAGCTTAATTGGATATGGCTCAAACTACAGATTTTCGTCACCTGTCATCCTGATTATATATAGATTATGTATTTGCTGTTGTGATAAAAGAGTTGAATTCTGACATAAATGAATGGCAAAAGAAAACATATCTGTTTTCCTTTAATTGTATTTAATGCCATTCAGTTTTATGGTGATTTAGAAATATTTCAAGAGAAAGGAAATGAGAGAATAATAATGGAGTCTGGCGAACTTGGTAATGTTTGACTTTTGAATTAAAATCATAAATGATATATGCCCACATTAGGTGTCTTGAACCTGTTAATTGTCACAGTGGGGAGGAGTGTTGGTATTGAGAAGGACATCCAGAGGTCTCTAAATGATAATTCTTATAGTCCTAGCCAGCATGGCCAAGAGTAAGGGATGTTAGAGTGTATAATAGTTTAGCAATACCTAAAGGCCCACAGAAATACCATTGGTTTTTTTTTTTAATCAAGAGTGACCAACATTCTTCTCCATTACCTTCCATTATATCTTAATTCAGATATCATAGAAAACCAGCTTAGTAAAGCTTTTCAAAAGTCAGCTGTATGAAAAGAGAAAGGAAAGGCAAGGAACTAATAAGTGGAGACTTGGCTTATTACTAGGATAAATTAAACTATCATTTATTGGATAAAGATAATTATTCCTTTATTGGAGCTTTATGTGACCTAGTCAATTACTCATTCTCTTCTGTTATGTTTGCCATATGCAAAAATAGTTTAATTTTGTGTTTAGGATAAAGTAAAATGATGAGAAATGTGAGATATTAAAGTTTAGTAAGAATTTGATTGGCTACTGCTAGCTATGAGGATGCAAATCATTGCTTGGAAAGTATATGATTTTTAAATAGCCTTTAATATGCTTTTTCCTTGTTTTTTTATATTTATATCTTTAAATCCAGCCCTGAATCCTGGTGATTGTATGGATAAGTCCCTGGCATTTCTAGGCAACATTTTTCAGAACATTTTTGCCTTCTTCCTGAGGATGAGAGAGAAGGCTAGCCCAAAGTCACCCAGCTGGATTTGTACCTGTGGCAGGACTTGAAATCACAGTCACCCAGTTTCTAGCCTGATGCCTTTATCTACTATACCAAATTGATTCTCTATATAAATGTCTTCTCTTAAAGTCTTATTTGTCTGGAATAATCCTATGTCACCCTTTTTTTTCCTCAAAGAGATTTGGATGGCCACCATTCTGATGTTATTAAGAACAGCCATGAAGACCTAGCTCTTCACCCAGGTTGTTGATGAGAGAAAATGATGCTTCTTGTTTTATTGCATTAGCCATCATTTATTTTTATTTTAACATTTTATTGAATGCATTGTAATTTCCTTGATTGTTCTGAGCTGTCTAGAGACATCAGTTTAATAAATCAGTACTATCATTCTCAATCACCAACTTGCAAAACTGGAGGTCTTTACCTTCAAGGAAAGCAACGGAGAGAACTTCTTTCTGTCGGTTGTAGCCCAGACAATAATGAAGTTCTGGGACTTGGTTGCAGCCTGCAGCATTTTCAGGACTGAGACGCTCAGTGACACAAACATCCTTCACACCACCTAAAACTCAAAAGAATGTTAATTAGAAATTGTGTTCTATTCCAGCTAAGATGATTTTTGGTGAATGTTGTATTTTCCCACTTGAAAAATACAGTAATAATGTAGTCTGGTCTGATATAAAATGAATGGATGGCCTTTTGGAAGGAGACTTCAGGTAATATCTAGAAGCTATACTTCATGGAAATAGAGTCCAGACAAAGAAATAGACATAATTAAGATCAGATTGAAATTTAATTTGATCAAAATTAAACTTAAATTAGAATTAATATGAAAAAATATCCCTGGGTGTAGTCTTTTTCCTCCTTTATCATATCAAAATGAATTTTTGGCTATTTTTGGAGCCATATCAAAGTTTTTGTTAAAGAAAGCTGCAAATGTCTGATGGACTCACTTATCTCTCTTCAATATAAAATTACCTATCCTATTTGTAGGATAGGCACAGTGATGGCACAGTGGTTAGAATGCAGTACTGCAGGCGACTTAGGTCGACTGCCAGCTGACTGCAGGATTCAGATTGTTGGGGCCAATATGCTAACTCTGTAAACTGCTTAGAGGGGGCTGTAAAGCACTGTGAAGTGATATATAAGTTTAAGTGCTCTTGCTCTTGCTATTGTAATTCAAAATTTTATGATGCTTTGAAAATTTGGACATTTGTTATGGCATAAATGTTGATGAACTATTTAACAATTGCTCTGTAAATGGCCACTTTCAAGAAAGTAATTGCTTTTGTAAATGAGTGCTACAATTGATTTTCTTCTGACTTCATTCTTTATACCTTACAACCTCAAATTTGGATTTCTATGAATACACAGTCGCACATGAATCACAGGAATTCATGATGGGAGCCAAAAATATAGGTATTGGTTGCAAGAATGCTGTGGGTTTCCTGTACATATCTTTGGCCTGATGGCAAATAGAACAGGTGGACAGTAGACCTTGGTCTTGATACATGGCCACCAGAAATCCCATGCTACCAGCTTTAGTTCCCTACCCATGGACATTTTTTGAGCTAGGCATAATATTTATTTTTGAAATTCAATCATATGCACTTAAAACTGGCTTCACCATTACAGATGTATGTTTTGGACATTAAACTGGGAGGTTATGGACTGGCCTATGCTTGCCCAGAATTTCTGGGGTTGGCCCTACATAAATTGGCCATTTCTCTGTAAGTTTTGAAAGTATGCCATCAAAGAGTCGGTGAGACAGCCATGGAGATGAACTTGAGGAAACTAAGCAGAAGCAGTTGCTATATATAAGAAAGTATTATTTAAGTCAAAGAATAGCAAAAATAGGAGAAGAAACTCAGATTGACTCCTCCCTAATTCAGAATATAATAAGAGGGAGGGAAGAACTGATGCAGCCTTTACCAGCCTTTGTTACTATAATCTATATCAATAAAATGTAGTTCCCTAAAGACTTCCATCTCCATCTTGATGTTATTTATACTTGCAGGGTGAAAGGCTCAGTAATTTTATTTACATATCAAGTATAGTTGAGTGCTCAAGGGTGAAGAAGGATATTTTTGATGTTGTATTTGAATCACAGTAACATTTGGAACAAGCCAAGTTAAAATAATGCAGTTGGAGTCAGAATTGCAGAGGAAGGAGTTGGATGCCAAAATTGCTTCCAATAGCTGGGGAACAGAGATACCTGAGTTTAAGTACTTTTTAAGCTGGATGTGCTCATCTGCTATGCCGTTTCACCAGCTGGTGATGGTAATAAAGCTGTAAACTATAACAGCTCCTTTTTCAGGGCATGGGCCAGTCTGCTCGGCCACTTAGCAAGCCCATCTTTTAGAAAGACACCCACTAACTGAGCAGGGTCCCTGCAGTCCTAGAACCAGGAAAAGAAAGTCCCTTCAGCATCTTCCATACTCTGATCAGTCAATCTCTTCCCATATGAAGGAGCCAAATCTACCTCATGAGAGTGACAATATCTAGGAGGCACCATTTATTTCTGTTTCTGCCCATAATGTTAGAGTAATCTTTCTGTTATTGGCATAAAGATTTGTTTCTTGATTCCACCCAAGATTGTTTTACTTATATGTTTATCACAAGGCAGCCTGTCATATCTTATTACAAAATAGCTGCAATAAGGAGATTGCCTATTTGCAACATGGTTGCCATGGTAGACCTAAGCAACCACAAAACATAGAAGGAGAGTGGGTGACACTGTTCCTCATAATCTTCCTCATTTCCCAGTTCTTTGTGGTTACTCTTGATATTAAAAGGGGAGACAGATGGACATGCCAAGCAAACACTGGATTAAAGCCATTGGCTTTTGATATTTTTCCGGAAGATGTTTTGGGCAAGTTGACTTCAGAAGTATTCCTAATAGAATGTATAGTATGTCTATCTGTCTGTCTGTCTATTAAAGGGAATAGAGTTTCTGATAGGAGCCATACTATCTCCCATTGAATGGCTCATTGCTGGAGATAAAATCTGAGAAGCCAGAGAAAATGATCCATTTGAAACTATAAAGTTAAAACTGTACAAACCCTTTGAAACTGGACAAACCCTCAGAATCCTCTTCCACCTCACTCCTAGGAACATTTCCAATTCACCATCTGACACGAATCTTTTAAGTTTTTTTCCTTCTTGCCTTTCTTTATTCACAACCATCATAGTGCATGCATTCACAAGCAAAGCATCACTGTTCTTTAAAAGGAGTAATTGTAATAGCCAGTTAAATTGTTTAAAGGAAATAAATGTATCAGTTTAGAACGAGACTTGTATTGTCATTAAAACCAGCACAATGCCATACTGATCTGTCAATATCTGTTGTGCTTTCAAGGGTAGAGACATTAGCTTTTCCCATGGTGCTCTCTGATTGGGTTGAACTATAAGTTAAGTGCATCTGCTCTCTGGAATAATCTGCATCCTAATATCTGTAAGGTGTCCATAACGTTAGAGCATTCAGGTGCTTGTTGAATCTCTTCACTCAAGGCTACCTTTTGGCCAAATGGTTCAGTTTCATTTTTCTTCTCCTACAATATTTGGAATTATTTTTAAAAAGATTTTATTATAACAATTTTTTTAATGTATGGCTGTTAGTATAATTTAATTTAAATCACTTTGAAATGCAGTTGCATAGAAAATCATTTAAAAATAATATAAGTAAATTAAATTTGGTCTGCGCATGCCCGAGATGGCAGTCCGCGCAGAGCAGGCTCTTTGGGGGGATTGGAGAACATTCGGTGGTTATGGAGGGGAATTCCCCCCCGCTGCTAGACCCCCCCAGGGTTCTTCTTCGGAGGGTCGGAAGCGTAGCGCTGAGCCGTTTCGGCTCGATTTAGCCGGCGGCGTGATGCGGCCAGAGAGGTTTTTCTCTGGCAGCTTGGAGGTGACTGCGGGCAGCAGGGAGATGGCGTCGGCGTCGGATGCAGTGCAGATGATGTCGAGGCCGGCTGTTGTGGTGGGGGCTGGCCTCGGGAAGGGCGGCTGCAGTGCCAACAATCTGTGGGAGCCCTGAGGGCTTGCATGGGGATCTCCGAGTGGCTGGTTGACCTCCCGGATGGTCGTGATGGCAGTTCTTTCTGGCGGCCCGGCCTGGGGGCAGGGTTCGAAGGCCTCAGTGGCCCCAGTGGCCTTGGCAGCTCTGGCGGGAGCCTGGATTGCATCAGTGGGGCCTGCGGCATCGTTGGAGTATTTCCCCCCCAGGATCATCTTCGAAGTCGCTGCCCCCCCTGAAGGTGAGAGCTTTGGAGATGAGAGCTTCGGAGGTGAGAGCTCCAGGGAAGAAGGGCTCCGTGGAGATAGCTGCTATGTTGGTCATCAACTGGGATGAACGAGCGCCCGCCTAGCGGGGTGTTGGAATTTGCTGTGTCATCGGAGGAGTGACCCCCACCATGGAAAGCTGGCGCTTTTTGGGACTTTTGGATCCTGGACTCTGGACTTTTATTATGAGGGTCCTGGCATTAACAATCATGCTGTATTTGGATCCTTCTTTGGGGCTCTTGCTTGCCCTATGCCATCATTGTCCCTATGTCATCTCCGGATCTGTGTTATTCTTGACTCTCTTCTGCCCTACCCCGCCCCCCATTATGTCTGTGACTCGCTCTATTTGCCTGGACTATTTCATCGTGTCCTGGATATTTAACGGTGGTCCTGGAATTGTTCAGGACTTCTCCCCCATCAGGGTCTGGCCCCAGCCCCATTGTCATGATGTCAATGGACCCGACTCCACTTCTGTGAGAGGGCAGTGGGGTTGATTTTCTGTTCAGTGTCAAGACCCCAACCCACTGCGGTGGGAGTGCAGTGGGCTGGCCAATTAGGTTCTGGTCCCCCAACAGCTGTGAGAGAGCTGGGGGGTGCGGGATTTTGTGGACATTTTGCCTGGACCTCTCCTTTATGCACTTTACATCTATGCACTTTACATCTTTTTTACCATCTTTCACCGAATGTTCCTCCTTTTTGTTCCCATCGATTTCCACCTTTGTAACATGCTCACTTACTCGCTGCTGGAACTACATGCCTTCCAGACTGTTCCCTTGTCTTTGGGATGGCCCAAGGGGTTACCAAAAGCCTACCTTAAGGATGGATCCTGGGATCCTGAGAGGTGGCATGGCGCGACCAAAGGGCCAAATTTTAAATCTGGTTTTAAGGGATGTGTTTTAAATTTTTTAATTTGATGTTTTAATGGGATAGGGAGGGGTTTCAAGGGGTTAGGGAGGGGGAGGATGGGTCTTCTTGCAGCCTGGTGCATGGTGGGGGGGTGGGGGTTGGGGGCCAGTGGGGCCCCGGGGTGTGAGGTGGGGACCGCGATTCCCAGGGTGGTTGGGATTGGCAGGAGACGTCGAGGCATAGGGCCATATCATGTTTTGGGAGCGCGTACCCGCCATCTTTGTGCAGTGGCATGCTCCGACCCTATGGCCTCCTCCCTAGGAGGCACGGGAACTGGGACCCCTGGGCTTAGGTTGGTGTATTTTAATGCCAGGTCCGTGGCTAATAAGTCCTCCTCCTCTGTGAGATCATTGAGGAGGAGGCTGCGGACCTGGCCTGTATCACCGAAACCTGGTTGGGCCCAGAGGGAGGTGTCCCTCTGGTTGATCTGTGCCCTCCAGGTTTCCGGGTTCTGCACCAGCCACGGGCCCAGGGAAGGGGTGGCAGGGTGGCCGTGGTTATTCGGGAGACCCTGTTTCCAAGGGAGGTCGCAGTTCCAGAGATAGGCGGGAGTGAGACCCTCCTCTTGAGGTAGGGGCCTAACGGTTGGGTGGGCTTGCTGCTTGCATACCTTTCCCCAGCTGTGTGACAGCTGCCCTGCCTGGGCTTCTTGATCTCCTCTCAGGGGTGGCGGTGGAGTTCCCGGCCTTATAGTCCTGGGGACTTCAATCTGCCCTCCCTGGGGCCGGGTTTGGCCCAGGAATTCATGGCTTCTATGGAAGCCATAGGCCTGACCCAATTGATTCAAGGCCCGACTCATGAGGGGAAACACCCTTGACCTAGTTTTTGTCTCTGAACAGTGGCGTAGTGACAGAGGGCAAGCCACTTTTCGGCGTGCCCGTTCCATGGTCTGATCACTATCTCCTACGGCTGGTCTTCCAACAGGCGCCCCACTGCTGGGATGAGGAGCCACTTAGATGGTTCCGCCCCAGACACCTGATGGACCCTGAGAGGTTCCAGGCAGAACTGGGGTCTTTTCCCTCTTCCCTTGCCCACAGCTCTGCCGAGGATCTGGCATCTGCTTGGCAACAGGCTGCGTCGGATGCCCTCGACAGGGTTGTCCCCATGTCCCCTCACACGCCGTGGATCCCGGATGGCTCCTTGGTATACCGAGGAGCTTCAGGAGATGAAGCGTCGTTGGAGGGGTTTAGAGAGCAGGTGGAGGTGTTTAGAGAGCAGGTGTTGCCCCCTGTGGATAGGGCGTGGAATCTGGGGGTCCTCCTGGATGTACAGCTCCGGTTGGAGGAGCAGGTGGGGGCCGTTGCCATGGGGGCCTTTGCCCAGCTCCGCCTTGTTCGTCAGCTTCACCCATTTCTGGACCGAGATACCCTGCACACAGTCACTCACGCCCTTGTTACCTCTAGACTCGACTACTGCAACGCTCTCTATTTAGGACTGCCCTTGCATACCATCCGGAGATTGCAACTGGTGCAAAATGCGGCAGCGCGGGTGGTGATGGGAGTTTCCCGATTCTCCCATGTTACCCCCCTCCTGCGCTGCCTGCATCGGTTGACGGTTGCACTCTGGGTGAGATTCAAGGTTCTGGTTTTAACATACAAAGTCCTTCATGACATGGGTCCTCAATATTTAAGGGAGCGTCTTCTGCCGATATCGAGTGCCAACCGCCCTGTGTGAGCACATAGGCAAGGACTCCTCGGGGTCCCATCAGCAAGCCAATGTCGGCTGGCAGTCCCCCGGCGATGAGCCTATTCTGTTGCGGCCCCTGACCTCTGGAACCAACTGCCCCTGGGGCTCCGCACCTTCCGCCATGATTTGAAGACCTGGTTGTTTGACCAATCCAGGCTGTAACCCCTCCTTGGGGTGGGGGATGGGTTTCTTAATTATTTTAACCACTGTAAATTTTAGTTTTTGTATTTTTGGGCTTGTGAAATTAGTTTAATTTCTTTTTAAGTATTTATTGTTGTTGTTTTTAGTTGTGTGCCGCCCCAAGTCTTCGGAGATGGGGCGGCATACAAGTCCAATAAATAAATAAATAAATAAATAAATAAATAAATAAATTACCTTCAGCCACTATGGCTATTGATCTCACTATCTGAGGAGATTGTAGACTACAAAATGGAAATCTGACCTATTAATATCCAAATTAAATCTCCCAGCTTACCCAAAATAATTACTGTTTTTTATTCTTTCATTAGTATAATAGGCAGAGCTCTCTGTGTTCAAAAAATTGAAAATAATTAAGTGCAAATTATTTTTCTATTCAAAATACATTTCTTTATATGCTTCTAGAAGTTTTGTCATGCCTGCTAGCAAATCCCCTAGAAAATTGAATAGCTGCTACCATCGTAAGAATAAAATGAGTTTTTTTTTTTAAATGATGCTATGAAAAGGAGAAAATCATAAGGGTGTTGAACAATAGGATGGAATTTGCCAGATGTGAACAATTACACAGATAATTTGCTCCAAGTAAAGATAATATAGATTAACATTGTTAAAAGCCTTGGTGCATTTCACCTTTTATATGGTATACTTTTGTGCAGTGCAAGCCTGACCCTTAATTGTATATTTTTAGTATATTGATCATGTGCTCTGGGATAATAGTCTATAATTAGAAAGAACATCCATTATGATTCCTCATTTAAAGAAGAAGCAATCATAAGCAATTTAATAAAGGCCCCACCATTTTGAGGGAGAAGAAATAGCTCTTCATTGACTTGTATGGTCATCCTTTTCTTATCCAGAGTTTCAGGTTTTCCATTGCTTGGTTCTTCTACTGTCTTCAAGTTGTAATCTACATAGTTAACAATTTCTGAGGTGGTCACGACAGGCTTTGGGCCATAGATGTGAGGAAAGCCAAGGATTGTCCGTGGTTGTACTGGCTCTGCTGTCTTCTCAACATTAAACTGAAACAAAAAAGATCTCAGATTTTATTTTTATTACATTCATTTAGATAATATTATGGTAAAATGTGCTCCTTCGACTGTAAACATACATGAGAGGAATGGCACATTGCTGCCACTATTCATCATACTTTGGAAATCAGGGAATTTTCCTCTTAAAGAAACATACTGGGGTCTATTTTTAATTAGTCATTCCAGTTCCTACTCCTAATTCTCTTTTAATTCTTTCCTTCTCCTTTTCTCTATACCATGTGGATTAAAAATCATTTAAGCAGAAAATGCAATTGCTTCTATATTTTGTGGTACATACATGCAGGTCCCTAGAGTAAACAGCAGGAAAGAGTCACAATAAATTCCCCCACCCCCCACAGCCCCAACAATCATGCTTTATATATAAACCTTGAATTTCTAATAGATATGTAAAGCTTTCCTGAAATGAATGCAGATTCATTCACATTGCATATATTTATGTTCTGAAAATATTTTGTGTATGTGTGCATATAAGTAGGAACGGACGAATGGGAAAAATAGGAAGTCTAGATAAATTTAAGTGGTATTTTCTTCCCTCACAAATGTTTCTAGATAAATTCCAAAATGCTGACAATTGCTCTTTTCTTGTGAAAAAGCTAAGCCTACTGACCTCACTACAGCAACTCTCTTTCAAGCCAACATAGAGAGAATGAAAGCTTATGCTGAAGTGTAATTAATGTTTTTCATTCTTTTTTTAATTCTTGTCCTGTTAATAATGCATGTAGACCACATCCCAGAGGAAGCATTCAGTGCAGCCAAGTCCTTTCCTTGCCAATCAGCTTGTTTGTGGGGAAGCTCTCTAATTCATAATGCACTGTATTGTAGCATCTTTTGCAGCCACAATCACCTCCAGATCCTACAGTTCTAAACATAGCCAAACACAGCCAACAATAAAGATGATGGGAGATGTAGCCAAATAGCTGTGAAAGGCTGGATAACATTGTGTTCAAAGCAGTATTTTAGTTTATTCCTTGTATGCCATTTGCAAGATCCACAAATTAAGCTCCTGCCCATATTAAGTTAAATAATTATTTAATTATTTAAGGAGTAATAATTGGCTATTCAGTCCATTAGAAAACTAAGAATTATATGGATCCTTCTGTTCTATTTTTATTTTATTTTGCTTTTCATTCTATGCTTCCATCCTATAAGGCCCTACACATAATTTGTTTAAACTGGCTCTTTTAATTGAGCTTTATAGTATGTTTATATATTTTTTATTGTTAAGACACCCATTGATAGATGTTGAATAAATAAATGGTAATAGTCCTAGTATTATTGCCCATGTTTTAAAACATAGCACAAGGTTGACATATATTTTAAAAGTAGCATGTTCTTCAAGTCTTAGGATAAAAAAGCCAAAGGGAAGAACATCTTGCAATAAATATGAGAGGTCATAATACAGTTAATCACATGAACAAACTGTCTGTCTGTCTGTCTGTCTATGAAATTATTTAATTTATCCTTTCTTTGGAGGACAGAGTTTGGACTTCATCCTTGGAGGGAGAAATCAGAAATTTTGATTCCTCATTCTGGTCTGTCTTCCAGCCTCTGCAAGCCAGGGTTTTTTCAGAATCTTCCAGAATGTCCAAAGAGGATGAGAGACTATTATTAGGGAGGTGGGGTAGAGAAGAAGCAGTGAATACTGTACAGATCCAAAAGATTGTAATCATTGTCACTTCTTACTGCCCATAATGGCCCCTGATTTGATATTAAGCAATCAAGTCTCCCATTATAGGCAATAAAATGAGAAACCCTTTTTTCTGGGGGCAGGGGGATTTGGCCCATTTCTTTCCTTCTACTCCAGGTAGCATGAAATTGACTGGACCAGAGCATGTTACCTCAGAATACAGTATTCTGACAATTGCTCAGAATTGTTCCATCCATAAAATACCATTCGAACAAGATTTTGTACACAAACAAAACTTCACTGCTATGTGTTTCTACGCTATCTTTACTAATGCCCAAATGGATTTTTAGGACATCACAAAGCTTATGTATCTATGTATATTATGGAGTATTTTGTCTTACTTAAGTAACAGTGGATTTATAAATATGAGGCACTTTATGGAAGCCATCATGCCAAAGCCAGACACTCTAGTAGCACTCTGTCACCTGTAACAAGAGTCTGTCCCTTTGGGAGCCATATACAACTACAGTGGAGAATGATTGACTGCATTGCATCTGTTCCTGTTTATTGTGTATATGACCTACTCTGTCAGTCATAAAAAAAGTGATCCCCGCTCCCTTTGACAGATAGGTTTTGTGTTAAATAAAATTATCTGAAACAAAAATTTGGATAAGAACAATCTGTAAAATACCAAGGCTTTAAATAACACTTGGACTTTTTTTTCTCCTCTGGCATGAGTAAAATTGGCAATAAATCACTGCTAGGCTGAACAAACACCAGCTGCTGGCTTAGAATACAAGAAGAAATCCTGCTGTAAAGCAGACCCATCACAAATTAAAAATATGCAAATAAATATACTTAGGCTTTAGATCTAGTTAGACTGCATTAATTAACTAGATGTTAATTAACTGTTAGTTTATTAACTGCATCCCAAACTTGATTGTTTCCATTTGGGTTTAGGATTATACAAGTTTAAGACCAATACATTTGGAAACCATCAGTTTAAGAAAAATTCATCTCAATTTGTGGCATTTCAAATGCAGGCAGGCAATAATAATGCATGGAAATATTTGTGGCTCCTACTAAACCATGGTTACCATTGGCCAAACACATTTAACTGTGGTTTACAAAATACAAAGATACAAGCCCAGTTCAAGCAAACCAAACCAAATCATGGAATGATAGTTCCCTCAAAAATATCACAGTTATGGAGGGCGGGGCTTGTGTCCCAGTGATACTACGTGCGATCGGGAAGCTCCTGAATCGCCGTAGATATCTTCTCAGCTGGACGGTCCATTTGGACCTAAACCGTCCTGAAGAGACGGTGAAAGGAAAGAGCATGTCCTGTCGATCCCAGGGACATCACAAAGTCCCTGGTTGATCCAGGAGAAGCTCTTTTTGCCAGCGGAAAAGAGGCAGCCATCAAGCTGCTGAAGCTGGGACAGCTCCGAAAGAAAGGCAAGATCGGATGAAGGTGTGTCGATTTGGTGAGAGGTTCTTTTTTATTTACTTATTTCTGAAGAGAATACCCCAATAACTGGAAAGTGGACTTAAAAAGTAAAGAGAACAGTTTATAAGCGGCGAAATTAAGCTTTTGTTAAGATTGATGGCTTTTTTCTTCCTTTTTATCTCTTCTGGAACTATTTGATTTTAAAAGGGACTGGCTTTTCCTCTATGTAAAATAATCTTTTGTTCTGATGGTCTTTTTCCTTTTTTTCCACCAATATTTTTTTGGATTAAACGCTGTTTATGATTTTAAGAACTTTTTAGAAAAGAGAGCAATATCAATGTGCCTTTTCTCTCTTTTTTTCCTTTTTTCTTGCTCTTGAGGGGGAGGAGTGAAAGTGAAAGCACTGCCATTTAGAGGCTTGGATATACTGTATTCCTTTCTTCTTCGTTTGTTTATCTATGTGAGCTGCATTCAAGGACATAGAGTTCCTTCTTGAAAGAAATAGTGGGGTGAGCACGACGGATTGTATACACAGATGCCCATCTGTGAACTATTGATAGCAGAACCATTCTAAAAAAGCCTTGAACATCTGGTGGCAGTAGTTTTCTTTTTTCTCTTTGGCTGGATTTGTGGCTGCTCTATCTTTCCACCCCCCCATTGATTGAATTTTTATTGTTTGGATTATCCCTTTTTCAATTTTTAGCCAGGAATTTTTCTTTTTCCCTTTTCTCTGCCTATGATTTGCTTCCCTTTTCGCTTTTTTTCTTTTTCATCTTGTTGATTCGCCATTGGATTAGGGTATATAAATACCTGAAGTCTCTTCCTCTTTTTCCTTTTATTTTTGAACTGGGAACCACCTGTTGTTGCTTTTGAGACCTTCCTTCTTTACTTTTTTTCTATTTTTGTAAACAAGTGGAACCAACTGGATTAAGGTGTACAAGAACCTGAAGAATTTTTTTTGTTTCTTTAATTTTTTATATTCCTTAATATTTTTAATTTTTACTTTTTTCCCTTTTTGTCTACTTATTTTATTATTTTTGGAGGGCCCCTGCTTTTTGGGGCCCTACTAGGAAATAACTATAAAATGAGTAGAAAAGCAATAGCTCCAAGCTCTCAATCAACAACTCCTGCTTCTTCACCATCTGGAGGTCAGCGATCAATACAGGCAATGTTGCAACAGGAAAAGGAAAAGAGAAGGAGGATACATTACAGAAGATTTTGCAAGGAATTCAAATTCTACAGACAAAAGTAGAAAATGTTGAAAAGAGTAATGAGAATATCTCCCAAAAATTGAACAGACAAATCAAAAGGTGGAGAAGATTCAGCAGAAAATAGATAAGACGGATGAAAAAGTTGAAAATATTCAACAGAAAATTGGAAAGACAGATGAGAAAGTGGAAAATATCCAAGAGATGATGACCAAATATGATGAAAAGATTAAGAAAATTGAAGAGCAGGACGAACAAAGAGATAAGGAAATTGGAAATATCAATATCAGATTGAGTGAAGTTGAAAAAGACAGGATTGAATCATTGAGAGGAGAGATGGATAGATCAGAATTTTACTTGAGATTTCAAAATGTGGAGGAAGAAAAGGGTGAAAACCTCGTTGGAAAAATGATAGAAATATTGGCGGAAGCACTAGAAATAACGAAAGAGAAAATGATGGATGGAATGGATGAAGTGTTTCGTGTACATACAAGATATGCAATGAGGAATAAGCTACCAAGAGAAGTCCATATTAGATTTACTAAGAAAATTATTAAAACACAAATTTTGCAAATGACAAGAGAAAAGACATTAAAGTATAAAGACAAAGAAATTGTGGTGCTGAAACAGGTACCAAGAAGAGTAAGGAGATGAGGAGAGAGTACCTCTTTCTAACCAAAGAACTGCTTAGAAAAGGAATAAATTATAGATGGCTGATACCAGAAGGCCTTCTGTTTACATGGCGGAACAAAGACATAGAATTGACATGGTTGAAAAGGCAGAATCATTTTATTATGAATATATTAGAGGAAAGGAGGAAGATACAAGAAAAGAAGAGCCCCTGATTGAACCTCAAAAGGAGTTGATAGCAGTAATTGAAAAAGAAAAGGAAAAAGAAGAAGCGCAGTAGGGGCCACCCAGAGAACGAAGAGAAATAAGATCCACCAGAGCAATAAATCCCTCTTACAAAATCTAAAATGGAGGAAAGAAAACTGGTTACGATGAATATAAATGGACTCAATTCAATCATTAAAAGAAGGAAAGTATTTCACAAATTGGAGAAATTAAAATTTGATATAATTTGCCTACAAGAGGTACATATTAAAAAACAACATGAACATGCACTGAAACAAAAAAAATTAGGAAAATTGTTTACTTCATTGGCACAATGTAAAAAAGAGGCGTGGTTCTATATATTAAAGAAACAATTTCAGCTGAATTAATTTATACAGATGATGATGGAAGAATCTTAATGGTAGAAATAATGGACAATAATACTAAAATACTTTTAATAGCAATATATGCTCCAAATGACCACCAAGAGGAATTTTATAATAAACTCCATAAAAAAATAATTGAACTGGACTACGTTAATTTATGCATGATGGGAGATTTTAATGGAATAATTAATGAGCAGCTGGATTATAAATCACAAAAAGCCACAAAGAAAGCTAGAAAGAAACTACCAAAACCCTTTTTTCAAATGATAGAAGAAATAAATTTAAAAGATGCATGGAGAGAGAGAAATATAGGAAATAAACAATATACATTTTACTCAAACAGGCATGAATCATGGTCAAGAATAGATATGATATGGACATCAGCTGATCTATTTTTAATATACAAAAATTGAAATAGAAGCAAGTATTTGGGCGATCATAATCCAATGATTATTATTTGGAAAGGACAAAAGATGAGATCTAGATGGACATTAAACAATAAGATATTAAAGGAAGAAGATTTTAAACAGAAAATGGAGAGAGAACTGGTATTCTTTTTAAAGAAAATAAGAAAGAGGATACATCGTTACAGAATCTCTGGGACACGATGAAGGCCTATACAAGAGGCTTGATAATTGATTATACAAGGAAAAGAAATATCAAACAAAAAGACTTTTAAAACATTAGAAGAAGAATATAAAAACTGGAAAAAGAACTACAGAAATTTCCACAAAAAAAGATGTTAAAATCAAAATGGATATAACCAAACATAAAATGGAATTAATGGAAAAAGAAGAGCTAGCCCAAAAGATTAAAAATGCTAAACAGAATTATTTTGAGGACAAACAAACCAGGAAGATGGTTAGCCTATAAATTAAGAAAGGAAAGAGAATCAAGGAAAATTAGCCATTTAATAGATGAAGAAGGACATCCTTGTTACGGAAATGAAGGGAAAAAAAGAATTATACAAGACTATTATGGAAAATTGTACTATCAAGAGAGTATTCAAGAAGAAAAATTAAACAATATATACAAAAGGCAAAGTTACCACAGATACCTAAAGATATCGAAATAATGTTAGAAGAGAATATAACAATGATGGAGTTAACAGAAGCCTTAAAGAAACAAAATACAGGGAAAGCACCAGGCCGGATGGTTTACCAGTGGAATTTTATAAGACTTTTCAGGAGGTGTTAAACCTCCAATTATTAGAAGTTATGAATGAAGTCATGCAAGAGAAGAGAATACCAAAGACTTGGTCAGAAGCTTATATCACACTTATACCGAAGGAAGACACAGACTTACAACAAGTTAAAAATTATAGGCCTATTTCCCTATTAAATTCAGACTATAAAATTTTTGCTTCAATTTTGGCAGAAAGACTGAAAAGATACTTAAACAACTTTATACATGTTGACCAAAATGGGTTTCTGCCAAAAGACAAATCAAACATAATATGAGAATAATCCTGGACACTCTGGAGTACTATGAGGCACATCCTGAAAAGCAAATGGCCTTGATGTTTCTGGATGCTCAAAAAGCCTTTGATAACGTGAGTTGGTGCTTCATGTTACTACAATTGACACAAATGGGCTTTGGCAAAAATTTTATACGTGCTATTGAGACTATATATTCTGAACAAACAAGGGTTTTGATAAATGGAGAATTGACAGAGCCTATAAATATAAGAAAAGGGACTAGACAAGGCTGCCCACTGTCGCCCCTGCTGTTTGTGTTAACCTTAGAAGTGTTAAACAGGTGTATTAGAGAAGATAAACAAATAAAAGGAATGAAAATTAAAAGAGAAGAATATAAGTTACAAGCCTTTGCAGATGACCTGGTATTTATATTAGAGGACCCACTGGAATCAGCTTAAGCTAATTGAAAGAATAGAAGAGTATGGAGAAGTAGCAGGATTGAAAATTAATAAAGACAAAACAAAGATATTAACAAAGAATATGTTAGCGACGGAAGAAAGAATTGGAAGAAGCTTTAGAAATACAGGTCACAAGTAAGGTTAAGTATCTAGGGATATATATTACAGCAAGATGTAGTACACTGAAGGAGGATAATTACATTAAACTTAAACAGCAGATAGCGACAGACTTGGAAAAATGGAAAAACTTACAACTATCGTTGATTGGGAGAATATCAACAATCAAGATGAATGTATTGCCTAGAATTCTATACTTATTCCAGACAATTCCAATCAGATTAGGGAAAGAGTTTTTGAAGACCTAAATCGAATGATGTTGAAATATATATGGCAAGGCAAAAAGCAAGAATAAAACTTAAGTTATTGCAGGATGCAAGATTAAGAGGAGGGTTTGCTTTGCCCAATTGGGAACTATACTATCAGGCGGCAAATTTGATGTGGGTAAAAGATTGGATAACACTAAGGAATACTAGATTATTGACTCTAGAAGGACATGACTTGTTATTGGGGTGGCATGCATTCCTTTGGTATAAGGGAACTAAAACACAAGGGTATTTTAGAAGACATTATATTCGAGAAGCTTTGTTTTAAACTGGGAGAAGATTAAAAACAACATTACTTGAAAATTCCAATATGGATATCTACTATTGAAGCCTTTTCATATCCAGTAATATATAAAAAGGAACAAACAGTTAGATATGGTGAGATATTGAATGAAAGGGTGAACTTAAATCTATGCAAGCGTTGGAAGAACAAGGTATAAAAATGAATTGGTTTTCATATTTGCAAGTACAATCTAGATTTGATAAGGATATTAAAGTAGAAGGTATTTATAACAAGCAGATTGGGCTAGACAAAATATTGATGGGTACTGATGAAAAGGTGATTAAAAACTTTATGGATATTTTTAGAAATTAAAATGGAAGAGGAACAAGTTAAAGAAACAATGATTGCTTGGGGAAAATTTTGGATATGGGATTGATCTAGAGAAATGGGAAAAATTATGGTCCCAGAATTATAAAATGACAATGTCAACTGCTTATAAAGAAAATTTGTATAAGATGTTTTACAGGTGGCACTTACCCCGAGAATTGCAAGAATGTTTAAGAATAAATCGGATAAATGTTGGAAATGTCATCAGATACCTGGATCATATTACCATATGTGGTGGACTTGTTCGGATGCAAAAAGATATTGGACTAAAATCCACATATGGTTGGAAAAAATGATACAACAACACATAGACTTGAAACCAGAAATATTTTTATTGGGAATTATACCAGATATCTACAATAAAGAGTTGAAATATTTGATTGTAAATGTTTTAACAGCAGCTAGAATTGTATTTGCCAAAAATTGGAAGAATGATAAAATACCTATGCAGGAGGAAGTGATTAGGAAAATTATGGACTGTGCTGAAATGAGTAAATTGACATTTGAAATTAGAGAACAAGAAGATAAACAATTTTACAAGATATGGGATTTGTTTTATCAATGGTTGGATAAAAAGACTTGGTAATGCAATAGACTATATAATTTTGTAATAGAAATATAATAGGCTGATATAAAATATAATGTTGATATATATAACCATTGGATGAAAGTATAACATAAATTTTAGATTAAAAATATATCTTGTATATATGATGAAATAAATAGTTTAATTGTACACAAGTAATAATTGATAAATACACAATGTTTTATTGATAATATGAGAAATTTTCTTTTTGATAAATTGTGAGTGATGAATATGAAAGGATGACACAAAGGATTTGTAACCAACTGACACACTGTATGTATATATGGAAGATGGTTTTTATGTTTTGTATGTCCTGTTTGTATGTTTGTATCAAAAATAAAAAACCTTTTTATGAAAAAAAAATCACAGTTATTAATTCAAACATGAACCTATGTGCTCAGCATAATTATAATTTTTAATTTAATTGCAATCATTATACTGTACGTGCAAAGCAACTGTTATAAATGGATACAAGAGACATGAAAATACATCTCCCACACAAACAAACTAAATTAAGTTCAGAATTGAATGGAAGAGGCTTCTCTTCTAAAACATACATTTGGGAAGGAATCATTTTCTTGGCATTTTTTAAAAGTAGAAACAATAATCAGGATTAGGCAGGCAGGCAGGCTGCTGCTTTAATCATGTAATTATGACACCAATTCACACTAGATGTGATCCTTGCTCATTGACTGCATTGGCAGGTAGTGAATATGTCTAGAGAAACAGACACTACAGATTAGCATTCAAGGGATAGATTTCCTATCATTACAATAGAAACCTAACAGTAAGTACCAGTAGATGGATTCTGGATAGGCAGAGTAGTTGTGACTATAACACAGTTTTAACTTCTCTTGCCCCACGTTTCAATGATGTGATCAGTCCTTTGTCTTGATTTATTGGGTATTAAGCATCTCAAAAGCTATTTCATTTAAAGCTAAAATCACAAGGCTTTCATGGAATTTCTGTAGCACAGGAAAAACAGAAAAGAAAGCCTAAAAGAGCTTGCACATAACATGTTCTCTATATTACAGGTAAAATCTGGCATCAGGCTAAATTGCTGAAACCTCATTACATGGAAGGGATATTTTTTCTAGTGCTTCTTTTAATAGAAAATCCACCCCACACACACCCTGCAAAAAAAGCAGTCTAATGTGTCTGCTGTATATCTTTTGGGGGGTTATTGTTTTTCTGCTTGTGCTCTTGTTTTAAAATAACACAGGACCCATAGAGTAACTTTGGCAATTGAGGTGGCTTATAAATGCAGATACTAAGCTGTATATAAATAAATAACCTACCAACTCTAGGCTCAACTTTTCCAAGCAGAGATCTCTTATCTTACAGCAGAGGAGACGAAGGCTGTATTATGCCTAGAATGCAATAGGTCTTTTTTTTTAAACATGCAAGAAGTATAGTACAAATTTATTTGGATCCCTTAGTTGCTAGGCAACATGAGTCAGACCTACTAATTAGGGCTGCACCCCAAATGATCCCACTTAGTACTTTTTATAATATTAAACAAATAATTATTTCATGTAAACCACCCTCATCTCCTGCCTCACTACCTTTCCAACCCATCAATCCAGTACTATCTATTATGAGTGATAGCAACTATCCAATTAACCAGACAGTTTTGCTGTTAGAGATCCCTTTTCAATTTATGTTATTGGGGACTAAGCCTAAGTCTCCTCCCAGTACTTCATCATCAAACTATGCACTTTCCTTTTCAAAACCTCTTTTCCACTTCTTCCCCCAACTCTCTGTCCATCCCATCCCCCCCCCCAAGCTATTTCAGAAGGGTGAACTAACACATACAGAAACAATAGACTATGGAACATAATGCAATAGCTAGACTCTTTAAATCTGTGGGATTCTTGTTGGTCTCTGAACTTGGTGGTTTTGTTGCAGACATTTCATTAGCAAACTAGATAACATCATCACTGCTCTGATGTTACCTAGTTTGCTAATGAAATATCCACAAGAAAACCACCAAGCTTACACAGCACAAGGACCATATGGTTCAACCTTGAGTTACAAATATTCTCTTTTATCTGTATCTTTCAATTGAGATGTTCTATTAGTTCTATTATATTTCATAATATATTGTTATTATATGCATAGATATTCATATTCAACCACGAGAATCACTAAATGGCCCTGGTCCCATCACTCTCTTGCAAGCTAACCTAAGTTGCAGAGATGTTTAGGGCTAAAATACTATTGCAAATTATTGCAAATTTGATTTAGTCAAGTGAGAAATCATGGGATATAATCTATGGGCCCTTGGTATAGCTTTTTTGAAGTGTGAAGGATGGAAACAAATTGCAACTGGATTAATGTTCTACAGTTGTATAACTGAAATATAAGAGCCTTGGTGGTGCAGGCTGTTAAACGCCTAGCACTTAGTTGCAGCTGCCTGCAATTAGTGCAGGCTCGAATTCCACCAGGCTCAAGGTTGACTCAGCCTTCCATCCTCTCGGGGTAGGTAAATTGAGGACCCAAGATTGTTGGGGGCAATAAGCTGACTTTGTAAAAATGCTGCTTGGGGGCAAAAAGCCCTAGTAATAAGCAGGCATATACAATGGAATGAAGGCTATTGCTGAGCGCATTGGGTTGTGCTCAAAAATTGTAAGCCCTGAGTCTCCAGAGAAGGGCGGCATATAAATATGAATTTAAAAAATTATTGGTATATACCATAATCTTATTCTATGCGGTAAAGGTATATGATGAAAAGGGCCATTAGATAAGGAAAAGGCATGTGAAAGGCAGTATGGTTAAGGAGGATTTATTACTCCCTTCTAAGAAATGCAATTGATTACCTCAACTACATGCTATACATACAGTATATAGCAAAAAGAGATCATAGCTAAACTACAGATGAGTTCAGAGATGCTGCTGTTCATTAACCTTTTTTCACCTTTGGTAGAAAAGTAAACATTTCCAATTCAGTTTGGAACCAGAGTGACTTAGAGAAGGGATTGATAATCTCCCAGCGCTCTGTATGTATGTGTGGTATGGTATGTGTTGTGTGGTATGTGTATGTGCATGCATGCATTTCATTATGGGTTTCATTTTTGCCTCCAAGTACTCTCTCTGTTTGATATTCTTTTTTCTTCATTCTTTCATGATTTGCATAGGTAAGCACAGTCTTGGAGGAAGGGGTTCTTATGGCCCTCAAAAAAGATTGAATCCTGGACTATGAGCTTCCCATATAGGCTATAAAGCCAGGAGTGATGAAAAATGGCCCCTTTCCCAAAAGACTTCGAAAGCAGAAAAACATGGTTGGCTTTTCTGTATCTTTTTTTTTCTGCCTTTGAAAATGAATTGACAATGACTAGGAAACAGTCTTAGTCCCTTTTGTCATTTCATGGTTTTTAATATATGACTTACATTTTTAAAAAGCAGAAGACGCAGAATGTTTGTCGCATTAATATCAAATATCTATTTCAAGCAAATGGATATATGTATCTATCTATCTGTTATTTCTAATATCTATAGTTATAATTCTAATGTGAATGAGCATGGTGGCTCACATGGTTAGAATATTGGGCTGACAATATTCCTTGTTCCAATATTCCAAGCAAGCCCTTGTTTGAGACCTGAGTGCTGCTGTATGATGGGATGAGCTCTTGGCATTTGCTCCAGCTCCTGCTCACTTAGCAGTTTGGAAGTATGCAAATGCAAGTAGACAAATAGGTACCACTTTGGTGGGCACATTAATAGGGATATGAAAGGAACCTCCAACCAGGTGTTTCCAGGCAACAGTGATATCACTGGTTAATCTTTTCTACCCGGAAGTGTCTTGGTGCTTCAAACATGAATGGGATGGGATTCTAATATGTATGCTCTATGTGTGTGTGTGTGGGGGGGTTAAAGCTCCACATACACACAAATACACAAGTAGGTTGCTCAATGATTTAGATTCAGTTTGGGAAAAATGGTAAGGAACAGGAGAGTGAATGCAGCATTTGACTTCAAATCATTAAAGCAGCTGCATCATGCAAATCCTAACATAATTGTGTGCGTGCAATATTTTAAAGAGAAAAACCAGGAACAAATTGTTACATTTGTAAGCAACATTTTAAATTTAGATACTTGAGTTGAGTATAGTGATCAATTAGTAAATTACTTTTTCTCTCTGCTGCAACAAGATCTGATTTTATTAGTTAAATTATTGATTCATGATAGCAAGGATCAACATCTTCCACTGGTCAAAAAACAGCAGAAGTGTAGCAGGAGACTTTCCGGAGTTTTATGGAGTGAAATGGATATCTTAAGCATCTAAAAGGATTAAAATCTGTTCCCAATTTCTCCCCAATGTGAAAAAAATGGTTCAAATTCAGGAGTCCATCAATCTAAGAAGCACTGGGATCCACAAAATAAAAACAAATTAGCCTTCACACACTTTTTGCACATGCAGTAAAGCAGGCACACCCAGCACAATCCCAGAATCAAAACTTTTATTTATTTATTCATGTCTTTTAATATAACAAAGAATGGTCTTGAACTTTACTCTTTTTAATGTCTAATTTGAATTTTGCATACATTCTATTTATCTCTTAAAAAACCCAATGAATAGAGTGATTCATCATTTTCCAGATAAATAGCTAAACTCAGGAATGAATGGATGCATTCATACATAATCCTAACCGAGAATATTTTTAACCATAGTTTATTGAACTAGCTATAATGGACGGATTTGCACAACATGTAAAAGCAAAAACAAATAATACACATTATGCTTTATCAGAATATATGGGCCCAGTAAACTATTTGAGCATACCCTCATCCTATACAATTAAAACCTTTGATTAATTAGTCTTTATCATTCTCACCTATTATTGATATGGTAACATAGATATTCACAGCAAGCCAGCATCAAAATGATGATGCTACATGGTGAT
Organism: Naja naja; assembly: GCA_009733165.1. Lineage (NCBI taxonomy): Eukaryota > Metazoa > Chordata > Lepidosauria > Squamata > Elapidae > Naja > Naja naja. The sequence continues at coordinate 293,163,641 of CM019148.1, forward strand.
GTCACAGTGCAAACTCCACTTTTACTTATGTAAACTGCGGGATTGTATATGACACACATATTGTCATTTTCCCTCTCCCTCCCTTGTGGAGCCTATGTATGATAATTTTCTATATATGCTCTATTGCTCAAATCTTGAAATGATTCAAGAAGATTAACATACTGCATCTAACCTGTATTATGGACATTTAAATGTATATTTTGCCATAACATTATATTCTTCACAGCTGTCTTAATATCTTTCATTTAGTCCCTCTTTATTGCAAACTGGATGTTATTGTCTGTCTTAAATTTTAACCAATATACATTACTATGCTTGACGGTTGACCAGAATTTAGCACACTAGTTACACACAAGACTTTCTTGCGTTGCAAAAGCATATAGACATAGGTGTTTATAGATAAAATCAATGAGAATTATCCAATGTTCAGACATTATTATGAGTTACCATCAAAGCTTCAATTTTCTATCAATTATACCCTGTCCAGCTATCAAACCGACTGTGAAGTCACTGTATCTTTGTTATGCCATCTTTTTCTTTCATAAAACAAAAGCTGTCTGGCTGTTGCTTTTGTAATCCCATATGCCACCTGAGCCCCCTTCCCTCCTCCTTTGTATAGAAGTCACGCTACACCCTGAAATTCTGCAAACACAGACAATTGCTATAAATCTTAAATTATCCCATACACTAGGTGACTTTGCTCAAAATCTACACTTGTTAAGTGACAGCATCTCTGAAAGAAGAGGAGGACAAAATCAATATACTGCTTTACCTGATGGAGTGCCTGAAGCACGCTAGGTTTGGCATTTTCCGTCTCCAGATCCCTTTCCTTGTCCGAGGATCCTTTCCCAGGTCGCTTATATTTGCAGAAGCAGGTAAGACCACATAAGGCAAGGAGGCTAGTAGCAGTCCCCAATGTAGCTCCCAGAGCAATCACTGGGACAGACAAAACCATTATCTCAGACTAGGAAGCCACAACTTTTATTCAGCCAGGGTGATCTTCATTCCTTGTTTTGCAGAACTGAGCTGATCATAGCTTCTTTCAAAGCGTGCAGTAGATCCTCTCAAGCTGTTGATAGAAAAGAAACTAATGGATCACTCCTGCTCTGTGAGATGATCCCATGCACTCACCATCCCTCCTGATAGTGTTGCTGGCTTAAAGCTTCAAGGGAGCCAAGCAAAAGCAGAGGAAATAGTAATTCAAATGCCTGCAGCCCTTTAAGACTGCAAGCAGACAGCTTTCATTGAACTCATTCTCCAGCTCCACTGGGAAAAGTCTGATGTGCAGTAGAATCAGACGTCAGCAAGAAAGGGGATGGGCCATGCTGGCCAACTCACAAAAAAGTATTTCCAAATCTATGAATGACCCCTTAAAGGAACAAGCAACAAGCCTGCTTTTAAAAACTGTCAAGGCTACTGTTGCTATCTTAATGTAAAATTACATCACAATGTAAAACCAAAATAACAAAGTTGTTGGATTGACACCTGTATACAGGCTGTATTTAGGCTTGACAAACGAGGCCAATATGCATATAAAAATTAGCAATAATGGGATCTCTGCACATTAGGGGCATCAAAATGACAGATGTCATTCAACATAACAAGTGTAAAATGACACATATTAGTGTCAAAATTTCTAACTACTCACACAACCTAAGGGGGTCAGAACTCACACAACCTAAGGGGGTCAGTGACTAATTATTTATTTATTTATTTTAATGAGATTTATATGCCGCCCTATCTCCCAAAGGACTCAGGGTGGCTTACATTAAGAAAAGAGCAATACAAAAGTTAAAACAGAATTAAATAAGAAATCTCACTAAACTAATAAAAGTGTAATAACTAACTCCTAAAATCCCACCCCTTCTTCAGTCCAGGTCGACAAGATGAAAAAGCCAAGTTTTTAGGCCACGGGGGAAAGATCGGAGGTCAGGGGCAACCCGAAGCTCCAGGGGAAGTTGATTCCAGAGGGTGGGTGCTCCCACAAAGAAGGCCCTACCTCTAGGGGTCACCAGCCAACATTGTCTGGCTGAAGGCACCCCAAGGAGGCCCTGCCTATGGGAGCGCACGGGATGCTGGGAAGCCATTCCTGGCAGCAGGGTTCCCTGCAAATTCCCTGGTCCTAAGCCATGAAGGGCTTTATACATCAACACCAGCACCTTGAATCTCACCTGGAGGGCAACCGGTAACCAGTGCAGCTCACATAAAAGAGATGTGATATGGGAGTATCGGGATCCTCCCACCACAACCTGCGCCGTTGCATTCTAGACAAGTTGAAGCCTCCAGATGGTCCTCAAGGACAGTCCCATGTAAAGAGCATTGCAGTAGTCCAGATGGGAGGTGACGAGCACATGAGTGACCATACGCAGGGCATCCCGGTCCAGGTAGGGACGCAACTGTCGCACCAGACAAAGCTGGGCAATAATGAGGAAAGGCATTTTGGAATAATGATAAACAGTCAATGAAGATGTTCGCACAGTGCACATCCACTGTAAAAAAAGGCCAGCAACATGTTAGGGATAATAAAAAAACAGTATTGGAAATAGAGATGCCACCTTCCTTCAAGGTGTTAGTAACAACTTACAAAGCCCTTAATGGCTTGGGTGCAGGGTACTTGCGGGATCGCCTCCTGCCTGCATCACAGTCCAATCGCCCCATGCGCTCCCATAGGAGGGGCCTTCTGGGAATACCGTCGGTCAGGCATTGTTGGCTGGCGGCTCCCAGAGCTAGGGCCTTTTCTGTGGGAGCACCCGCCCTGTGGAACCAGCTTCCTGCAGATCTGCGTTTGGCCCCTGATCTCCGCTCCTTTCATCGAGACTTGAAGACCTGGCTGTTTCAGCAGGCCGGCCTGGATTGACCTGGGGGTGGGTAGTTTTAATTTGTTTGTTTTTGTGATTTTATTGTTTTAACTCTTAGACTTGTTCTGTTTAATATTGTTTTATTGTAAATATTCCTCTTTTTATATGTTCGCCGCCCTGAGTCCTTAGGGAGAAGGGCGGCATACAAGTCTAAATAAATAAATGAATAAATAAATAAATAAATAAATAAACATTATAATGATTAATATAAATCAATGGTGCAACCTCTTCTAATTCAATTTTAATATACTTATTTTTATTCCACCTTTATTATTTGTATTAGTAATCCAAGGAGGCAAACATACCTAATACTTCCTCCTCCTATTTTCCCCACAATAACAACTCTGCAAGATGAATTGACCTGGCCCCAAATCATCCAGCTGGCTTTCATGGTTAAGGCAGGACTACAACTCACTGTCTCCTGGTTTCTAGACTAGTTCCTTAATCACTAGACCAAATTGGCATCTGGAATATTGTGTGCAGTTCTGGTTGCTGTACCTTGAAAGGGATGTAGAGCAGTGTTGGCAAACCATTTTGCCACTTGGTGCCGAAGAGCAGCTCCTCATTGCGTACGCATGGGATTGCCGGAAACTGAAAGAGCAGCTCCCTGGCACTCATGCGCATGCTGTGAGCTTCTGGTTTCTGGCACGGGCATGTGTGCTGGCCAGCTGGTCTTTGCATGTGCATGCATGCCAGAAACTGGAAGACCAACTGGCCAGCATGCCTGCATGTGCTGGAAACTGGAAGACCAGCTGGCCAGCATGCCTGCATGTGCTGGAAACTGGAAGCTCAGCTTCCCAGTGTGTGCATGCACATCAGGGAGCTGCTCTTCCAGTTTTCAGCATTCCCACGCACCCAAAAATCAGATGGCCAGTGCACATCTGCAAACCAGAACATGGAAGAGCAACGAGTGGCATGCCCGAAGAGATGGCTCTGTGTGCCACTTCTGGCACGCATGCCATAGGTTTGCCATCACAGATGTAGAGGAACTAGAGAAGATTCTAAAGAGGGAAATTAAGAAGATCAAGGAAAGTTTGTGATGTTTGGAATTTTTTAGTCTAGGAAAGAGATGAATGAAAGAGGTGATATTGACATATACAAAATTATGGGAGATGTGGATAAAGTGGCAAGGAGAAGCTATATTACCATTCCCCAAATACTAAATCTAAAGGTTATCCCCTGGAATTGAATTATGGAAGAATCAGAATAGGAAAAAATTGACACAGTGCATTATCAAATTTTGGAATTTTATACCATGAGTAGTGTGCTGGCTACCAGCTGGGTTGATTTCAAAAAAGAGATGGACCAATTCATCGAAATCATGGGGATTAATGGCTATTAGCCTTAAAAACAGGGGTGGGATTCTACCAGTTCGCACCTATTCACTAGAACCAGTTGTTAACATTCTAAGCAGTTCAGAGAACCAGTTGTTAGAAGAAATTACTGGCCTAATCCTGTAAGGAAGGCAGGAAGGAAACATTTTGGTGTTGCTTACAGAAACTGCCTCTCCGTTAACCATTATTACATTCTTGGCAGGACTAGACTTCCTGTCTCAGGAACATCTCTGGAGTTTTTTCCCCCTCCTTTGCTGGCACTTTGCTTGTGTGGAGTGACCATTCAAAGTTACAATGGCACTGAAAAAAATGAAAAAAGTTGCAGAATCCCCACAGTCATGAGATGCCAGACGAGGAGATGCATGCCTCAATGTGAGTGATATTGAGTTGGCCACACCCAGCCAATAACATGACCATCAAGCCATATCCACCCAGTCACATGACCACCAAGCCACGCCCACCACCTAAGTCATGCCCACAGAACCAGTTGTTAAAAATTTTGAATCCCACCCCTGCTTAAAAACAATATAGTTGCTTATAAAGTCCATCCATTGGGAGTGGGTTTCCTTGTGCAATTGCCACTGTGACTGCTGGACTGGATAGGGTAGGCATTCAATCCAGCAGGAATCACAGTTCTTAAACATAAGAGCAAAATACTGATTTAGTGAATGAGGTCAGTCTGAACTGAAGCTGTTGTGAACTGTTGTCAAACTGCAACTAGTTTTCCTTCAGGATTCTGCCTGTGGAATTGTGGTAGAATTGTCAATATTAAAGGAGCTGTACTTTTTCCTGGGCTTCCTGAGTAATCATGAAGAAGAAATGATGAGTTAAACTTTGTCTGTTACTTCACCATTTCTCCAGGATTTCTCAAAGATAATATATGATTTTTTTTCTTATATCATCAGCAAACACTGTCCTTGCTTTAAAGCAGGGATGTCAAACTCAAGGCCCAGGATCCAGTTCCGGCCTGCAGGGTGCTTAGATCTGGCCCGCGGAACTGCCCTGGAAACAGTGAAGGACTGGTTTATGGTGCTTCTGCCAGAAAAAAATGGAGCTTGGGAGGGCCACATGTGGTCCCCCCAAGCTCTGTTTTTGCTGGCAGAGGGTTGCAGGAGGCCATTGCAGCTGAAACGGAGCTCAGGAGCCCATTTTTGCTGGCAGAGTGCTCAGGCCACCATAGGCACCCCTGACACAAGTGATGTCAACCTGGCCATGCCCACCCTTACCACGCCATCTCTGCCCCCCAAGGTCAAACACTTGATGTGGCCCTCAATGAAATCAAGTTTTACACCCCTGCTTTAAAGAATGTGGTTCAAATTCCTATTTGTCAGCAGCAGCTCAACACCGTTTAAACTGTCCTAGCTTAACCCCTCTTGTGTCAGAAATCCATCAGCATGATAATTCAGACCATCATTCCAGAAACCAAATATCTCTGTTGATACCATATCTAAAGTCAATCATTCTCCTACTCACATATATTGTTTTTCTTATGGTTGTGAATCATGAACTACCATTTCAGTTATTATTCTCTTCTTGCAAATCTCAGCTATATTCTCTCTAACCTTCAGATATTTGGTCTCTGTTCCTGTTCCATAGGACCATTCAACTCCTTCCCAAAGGTTTGTAACTTCTTCCAAGGTCTCTCCACAGCTCCTGAATTTTACATTCACTTGTTTTTAATTGTTTCTTTTATTCACTAGGCTTGGTCCTTTGTTCTGTCAACTTCTGTTGTAATTCATCCTTTGCTTGCTCTGATGAGTTGTTGGAAGAAATGTCCCTCTGGGTTCCGTTCCAAGTGGGGAGAAAGACACTGGAAACCTGGAGGCTGTTTGGAAACATGGTTTAATGTTGGACAGGTCCATATGGTTTGAGGTCCTGGGCAATTGAGCACATGGATGATAGAGAGAGAGAGATTTATACCCTCTCTTGGGCTTTGAACTTGCTTCCTGTCCCTGTGGAAAGGGCATGTATTCTGATTGGTTGTCAGACTCCCATGGGACCATGCAGGGGTAACTTTGTAGGGTGTCTTGAGTCTCAAACTTGGTTGAACCTTGCTGGGTGATGTAATTTTCCCAGGTGCCATGTGGTGAGATGGGTAGAGGGCTAATCCTATTATGTCCTAAGGGTGAAGGTCTTTTGTGTTGTAGATAAGCTGACCTAGCCTTTTGTCTTGTAGATAGGATGGCCCAGTCTTTCTGGGGCTATTAACAAAGGTGGGGGCTCTCTCCCAAGAGCATGTTTCTCCTTTTCTCATCCAGGGAGGTATAATATTCTGCCTTTTTAATATTTCTTAGAATATTTCATTCCTCTAGGAGAGGGATGGGTGCTAACTTTCTTCAGTGTTTAAGTGTGGCTCCCCCTGTTTCAATTCTCATTCTTTTCTTCAGGTACTGTTGCAAGATAATATACTGCAACTGTATTCCAAATACATTTCAAGGAGAAATATAAACTTACCAAACTGAAGTACTTGTCTTCATTTCTGATTCTTAAGGCATTACTACATAGTTTTTTTTATTTCCTCTGTCATCCTTTCTTAGGTTAGTCAGTCTCCATTTAGAGAGACAATTTGATAGAAACCTATACTTAAACTCTTCTGCCAAATTCTTCTTCTTTCTATTTAATCAATAGTGTCCTCATTAAAAATAATTAGCATGACTAGAAATAAAGATGAACCAGCTGCTTGTACTTTCAGTATGTCTCTACAAAATTTAATTTTATCAAGAGTGTCATGGCCTATTTCTCAAACAGAAGAGGAGTTGGTAAGTCTTTTGCCTGGATTTATCATTTCATACTGAAGGTAGAGCATATGTGTCATGCTCCCTCTAATACACATGTGTCATTCACACAACTAGAAAATAAGATTGTCAGATTTTCCTCTGACAATAGTTTTCATATGTAAAGAGATGGGTGGATTGGGAAAGCATTGGTTGTATATGAAACCCCACTTGCATTCTGAAGTGGGATTTCATCATTATCATCTTCTTCTTTATAATCATCATCTTTATAATGTACTATTCAATAAGATGCACATTGAGCAATAACTCAAAATACAGTTATGATATTGGAATAGTAAAGACAACAGGCATTTATAAATATTCACATAATGTAATAACATTACAAAAGCAGGGCAATGTTGTAAAAAACTAATTTAATAATTTAATTTATTATTATTATTTAATTTATTATTTATTATTTAAAATAATTTAATAATAATTAAAATAGCAAAACCATTTAAGACAGATGCAGCAGCAAATTGCCAAAAATTGTCAGTAAAACAATTCACTTTAACTTACAAAGTTTACATGTTGTCTGATAATTAATGATCAGATTTACAGTACAGCTCAGAATGCATTCAGCTTTTTCTGCACTCTCAGCTGAAATATATATTTTTTTAAACAATTCTTACATATCCCTTCCTGGATATATTGATCATCTGAAGGAGTGACGGTCCATCAAAAGAACGGTGTATAGTAAGTCCACATGGTCTGGCCAGCATTTGAACTTTTCAAGCTTCACACCAATCAAGCATAAACATGCGCTGGTACAGACACTGTTCACACAAGCAAATCAAACACGCACTGAGGACTGTTTAAAAGAAGAACGGGAATTTTTAAACCAAGCTCTTCATTCAAACGGTTACCCAAGCTGCTTCATGGACAAAATAAGAGGGAAAAGGCTTAAGTGGGAAGACCTGACACAGGTTCACCACTGCAAGTACTGCTTCTGGGAAAAAAGATCCTTGGTGGTGCAGGCTGTTAAACGCCTAGCACTTAGTTGCAGCTGCTTGCAATTAGTGCAGGCTCGAATCCCACCAGGCTCAAGGTTGACTCAGCCTTCCATCCTCTCGGGGTAGGTAAATTGAGGACCCAAGTTTGTTGGGGGCAATAAGCTGACTTTGTAAAAATGTCGCTTGGTGGGCGGGGGCAAAAAGCCCTAGTAATAAGCAGGCATATACAATGGAATGAAGGCTATTGCTGAGCGCATTGGGTTGTGCTCCAAAAAAAATTGTAAGCTGACCTGAGTCTCCGGAGAAGGGTGGCATATAAATATGAATAAAAAAATAAAATAAAATAAAACATTTAAAGCAGAAGTTTCTGGCCTTTCCCCCCCTCATCTTGCAGACTAAATATTAAAGTATCCTCTATGTATTTGAGGGTCTTCCCAAATAGGACATTGGTGTTTGCATTGCCATCGGCACTGCATTTTCATGAAATATTCATCTATGATAATTGTTAGTCATCTTTCCAAGGCTGAAGTCAGATATTAGGAGTACAAGGATGGAGTGGTACCTTGAAGAACAGGGAGACAGAATAAAGATTTCAGGCAGCAACCATAAACCTGCAATTGGAATAGAGGAATAAATCTACAGGTTGACAGCTGAGGGGAGAAGGAAGTAATTAGGGTTGAAGCGGCTTGCTATGCCAGCAGAGAAGTTCTGCTTTTGTGTCTTTGGAGGATAACACAGTCAATCAGTGCCAGAGTGCTTCAGATCAAGCAGTTCTGCCTATTCAAAACATTTTGCTGACTGGCGTGGAACCAAATATATAGCTTGCTGTATTTGTAGAAACATTTATTTGCTACCTATTATTTTCCAAATGATTTGCCAAATGAATTTACAGCAACAGCAATAGCAACAACAAAACACAATTCAATATTATAGAGACAAAAAGATAAAATGCCAGCAAAATATCATCATTCAGAGTTTGGTGACAAAGAGTTCTAATTGCTATCCCCCTAAGAACATAATAAAGGATCAGCTTAACTACTCCTGAGAATTTGCTAATAGAATCTGCCCTTTAGAAAATCTTGTCTCACAATACTGCCAATTCTCTTTGCAGAGAGATGTTCAGGAAGGTCTTTGATGATGATGGAGAGATCCATGCAGAAGGAGATGCTCTTAAGATATACTAGTCCCAGACTATTTGAATTGGCATTGGAAATAAACTGAAACCACTGTGCTGCTGATACAAAAATCAGTGTAATTTGATTAGCAAGAGCAACAGCAACAGACTGATATTACCCTCTCTAAGCGGTTTACAGAATCAGCAGATTGCTTCCAACAATCTGGGTCCCTATTTTACCAACCTTGCAAGGATGGCGGGATAAGTCGACTGTGAGCCATTCAGAATCGAACTCCTGGAGTGAGCAGTGAGTTAGTCTGCAGTACTGCATTCTAACCACTGCACCACCATGGCTCTGTAGATTAGAAAAGTAATTGGCAGAGAGCATTATCCTTGCTGAATATTGTATCAGTTTTAGTTTCTGAAAATATTGAAGGCAGATACATGAAAAAGCCAATGGCAAACCACTAGTGGAGAGAGAGAGAGAGAGAGAGAGAGAGAGAGAGAGAGAGAGAGAGAGAGAGAGAGAGACCCTCACACCACACCCATATCCAGGAACAGAAAAGGGAAAAGTAAAGAGAGAAGTAAAGTGAAAGTAAAGGAAAAGGGGAAAAAGGAAAGGGAAAGAGCAAGAGAAAAAAATAGTAAAAGTGAATGTGGAACAGAAAAAGGGAAAGGGAAAGGAAGATACATAAAGATTTGTAACAGTCTACCAGAAATGAGATAGTTTTTTTCCTTTCTTGTAAACCCTTCATCCTCTATTTCCATCAGTATACCCCAGAAAGATATCCATCTATCAGTATTACCCTTTTCCACAGAGTATGCTTAAAATAATTGGAGAGCTTATCTTTTCTTTTCAATTCAATTCCATCTTATGTCCCTATTTGTCATCTATCTATCTATCTATCTATCTATCTATCTATCTATCTATCTATCTATTTGATTAGTCAATTGCTTACAAGTTGATATGTATAAGTATAAACATAGTTATAAATACATGGATACATATAAGAAAATAAAAGAAACAATAGGACAGGGACGGTAGGCACTTTGGTGCGCTAATGCATGCCCCCTACAGGCTAAGGTTAAAGTTTTTGGGGTTTGGGGAAGAAACCAGAGAGTCAGGTAGAGTATTCCAGACATTGACCACTCTGTTGCTGAACTCATATTTCCTGCAATCAAGTTTGGTGCAGTTAACCATGAGTTTGTATCTATTGTGTGCTCTTGTATTGTTATGATTGAAGCTGAAGTATTCATTGACTGGAAAGACATTGCATTGTATGATTTTATATGCTATACTTAGATCAGACCAAAGACGGCGTAGTTCTAGGTTTTCTAGGTCTAGAACCTCAAGTCTGGTGGCATAAGGTATTCTGCAATGAGTACATGGAGCTTTGGTGGTGCAGTGGTTAGAGTGAAGTACTGTAGGCCACTTCTGCTGACTATAGGTTGCCTGCAATTTGACAGTTCAAATCCCACCAGGCTTAAGGTTGACTCAGCCTTCCATCCTTCCGAGGTGGGTAAAATGAGGACCCAGATTGTTGAGGGCAATATGCTGACTCTGAAAAAACTGCTTAGAGAGGGTTGTAAAGCACTATAAAGCAGTATATAAGTCTAAGTGCTATTGCTGCTAAGTGCTAATTGCATTTTTTTTCTTAAATGTCCACATTCTATAAATAAGATACCCAGAATTCAGGATGGTGTCCAACAAGGTACTTTGGGTGCATGAGTCACAAGGAAGCACGTTAGAATCTCTTGGGATCATTCCTTTCCTCACTCTTTAAGAAGAGTATGGCAGAGTCATGAATCAGGAAATAGTGCAGAATCTTAATGAAAAAAATGTTTTTGCTTTTAAAAAAAAGTAGAAAAATCTCTTCTGAGCTTCCCAAGGTCAATAGAGAGAAGTCTGAATTCATCACATTTCATTGTTTTCTGCCTGCATATACCTATTACTGCCATCTGCCTGCTATTCATATACATAATGCTTGTAACCATGACAGGTATCACATCCCTCCCATCACTTCATGCTTCATGAAAGGCTGAATTGCAGCCTGTAATGCAAAGAAAGAAATTTCAATACGGAAGCATAGGTATCTGAAGCTATTTGGCTTTTGCCCATGAACTCAGTGGGGGGTCTCACATTGCATTAAATCCAAATGTGGTTTGAGTGGTTTGCTTCTTGCTGTGAACCCAGCTAATGTTAGTCAATAAATTGTGAATAAGCCATTCTGGTGAAACCAATGATAGCAGCATAGAGGAACTAGAAGGAAACAAAGAGTATCTATGTGGATGATTTAGCTGGGTTGTGAAGCCATTGAAATTATTTATGAAACTAAGAGCCATGATGGCACAGTGGTTAGAATGCAATACTGCAGGCTACATCTGCTGACTGCTAGCTTCCAGCAGTTTGGCAGTTTGAGTCATACCAGCTCAAGGTTGACTCAGCCTTCTATCCTTCCCAGGTGGATAAAATGAGGACCCAGATAGTTGGGGCAATATGCTGACTCTGTAAACTGCTTAGAGAGGGCTGTAAAGCACTGTAAAGCAGTATATCAGTCTAAGTGCTATTGCTATTTAAGCATATAGAGTGGCTGCAGTTCAATGATTCTCAAGTAGTGTTGTGCAAAAATCTTCTCTGAACTGTTAATCTAGGCACAGTGCTAGACTAGATTCCCCACCACCACCATCACCACCACAGACCCTCTATGGGTCAGATTACAGCTCCCATCATTCACAGACAGCATAGCTCTGAGGTGAGGGGGAATTGCAACCTGAAACATTTGAAAGATATATGGTTGGGGAAAAGCTGGACCAAGACACAGAGTGAGACATGACAAGGGATTCAAGTCAGCTGGTGTCAAAGTTATATCTTCCCTATAAATGTACAAGTAGTTTTTGACTTATGATCACAATTGGAGCCAGAATTTCAACTGCTGATCAAAGCAGTTGTTAAGTGAATTGTGCCTGATTCTACAATCTTTTTTGCCACAATTGTTAAGCAAATCCCTGCAGTTGTTAAGTGAACAATGTAGTCATTAAGCAAATTCAGCTTCTGCATTGACCTTGCTTATTAGAAATTGGTTGGCAAGGTACAAGTGGCACTCACATGATGCCAGGACACTGCAAATGTCATAAATATATCCCAGTTACTTGGTGTCGAAATTTTGATCATGGATGCTACTACAGTGGTTATAAGTCTTTCTTTAATGCTTCAAACAGTCCCAAAACAAATGGTTGTACATCGAGGAACATTTGTACATGCCATTCCTGTAGTTACTATTCAGCATACTATTCAGCCAAATGATTCACACTCTTTCTCAGCTGCAGCCTCTGTTTTTTTTCCTCAACCACACATTTCTCCCTGACAAGGTTCATGAATCTTGTACAAGTTTACATTTAATGAATGCCTTGAGTTCAGTATTGAATTAAGTAAAATATATCCCAATTCCTCATTTTCTATTAAATGGATGTTGGGAAAAATTGATGAAAAGAGAATATATCCAAAGAATATTCAGAAGAGTATGATTAAATAGTTAGTTTAAAGGCTGTTGCTGCTGTGAGAATATTAACAAGTTATTGTGATGCCTCTAAAAATGTTAGAGTTGCTTTGCCCTGAAAAGGACTTATTTCAATTTCAATCACAACTCTGAGCAAAATGGCTCATGCAAATATATAAAACCCTAGGTGGGTTGGAATTTTAAACAGATGGGATAAACACAATAGATCCTTTAGAATCACAACACTACATCAAAACCACCATGAAGTTTTCTTTCATAAACATGAAATTCTAAAGATTATGGTGAATGATCACAATAGGAGCCTTGGTGGTGCAGGCTATTAAATGCCTAGCACTTAGTTCCAGCTGCCTGCAATTAGTGCAGGCTCGAATCCCACCAGGCTCAAGGTTGACTCAGCCAGGTAGGTAAATTGAGGACCCAAGATTGTTGGGGGCAATAAGCTGACTTTGTAAAAATGCCGCTTAGTAATAAGCAGGCATATACAATGGAATGAAGGCTATTGCTGAGCACATTGGGTTGCACTCCAAAAATTGTAAGCCGCCCTGAGTCTCCGGAGAAGGGCGGCATATAAATGTGAATAAAATAAATAAAAAATAAATAAATAGCTATAAATTCCATGAACTGAATTCTGGCATTCAAAATAATAATTTTGAAAAGTTCTAAATATACATGTGGCTACTGACCATTCCGTCACAGGGGAAATATCTATAAACCTTCTGGCTGTAATAAATACAGGCATCTCAGTCAACGAAGGCCCCAATTCATTAGCGGGTCTGCAACAGGAGAGGCTTTAGGTGAAATGTTCTTGAGGGAACTTCCCTTTTCAGAGGCTCTTTCTGCTCCTTACAGATTTGCCTCATCCCATTTTAAATCATCCAAACAGAGCCAAAAGTTTATAATGATCTGAAGATTGGTTTCTGCAGTTTGCTTTGTGCAGATAGAACATCAGTCATGCTGCTGTCAGTCTCCTGCCACTGGTCTGGTAGCTTTCACTAGGTAGATGGAACAGGAATCTAATATTGAGTTGGCTACATCTAACAGCACAGAGAATCCTATCCAATTCTTAAGATATACAAGCTCAAAGCGATCACAGATAATCTTCTTCTGTCATCAAGCTTTGTCAAGAGCTTCTTCTGCCATCTCTGCTGGCTTTGTCAAATCAGTGTCCACCTCTAGGTGAATATTGAACAATTTTAACCTCTAGATCAGTGGTGGTATTCAGCCGGTTCACACCGGATCGGGTGAACCGGTAGCAAGGATTTGGCATGGGTTGCCAAAGTGGTAGTAAGCTCTGTCTGGCCACACCCCCAACCCGGTTGCCCCGTTGCCACTGGCTCGCTTGCCCCACCTGTCCGATGCTCTGATGCTTGCCCCCCCTGCCCGCCTGATGCTTGCTCCTTAAGGTATTTCTCTCTTTTTTTCCCTCCCAACAATCAGCTGTTCATACGATCAGATGTGCTGGGATTCCCCTTGCTGAGGCCCAGAAAGGCAAAAAATGGAGGGAGGGGCTCAGTCCCCCCTTCATTTTTTGCCTTCCTGAGGCCCAGAGAAGCCTTCTGGGAGCAAAAATGCCCACAGAGGCTCTTCTGAGGCCAGGAAGATCCCAAAATGGAGCATAGAGGGGTGCTGTGTACCCCTCCCATGCTCTGTTTTTTTTCTTCCTGAGCACCAGAGGAGCCTTCTGGGAGCAAAAACACCCCACTAGGGGCTACTCTGAGGCCCAGAAGGCCCAAAAATCAGGTGGGGTGAGTGGCTGCCAAAACGAAAAAGAAAAAGAAAAAAAAAAAAAAAAGGCATCACCACCACATGGCCATGTCAACCAAGCCATGCCCACAGAACCGATAGTAAAAATTTTTTGAATCCCACCACTCCTCTAGATGTTGTGGTTTGGTTTTCCTAATAGGATCCAAGTGACTTCAAACAATATTGCTGGATGACTGTTTGTAGATATGATAAGGATAGAACCTCTTTGCCATTCTTACTGCTATGGTAGGGGTTTTATAACTACTTTCATATGTATTTGTTCTTCATTTTTCACCATTGTCACTCCAGTCTTCTATCATTTCATCTTCCAGGATCCCTAAGTAAATCAAGAATTTCCTTTGGGAGGGTTGGCAGTGAAATTCTATAGAGTATGGCAGCACCCACGCTTCATATTCCAGTGCTTAATCAAGGACCATAGACTTAAAAAAAACACCCTGCCTGCCAGGTCTTGTAGAAAGACCTGAAGGAACCTGTGGAAATCCAGAGAATCCATTAGGTACCTCAGGTAAACTATTCAAATGGGCTTGAACTCTCTTTGGAAGTCCATATGGTTGGTCACTTCCATGGAATCTAGAGACTGGTAGGATGACAAGGGCCTGTGAGAAATATCCTCCATCCTCAGATCAAATTTCAGTGATTTTAAACAAGTACTGCTCAGATCAATGACCACATGCATAAAACTGTGGTGGTAAGGAACTCATTAGTCATATCCATCCCATGAGCAACTTGTTGTCTCCCAAACCCATCAGCCCAAGGAACTCCAATATTAATCATGTATGATGTCAGAGCATTTGCAGCATGACTGCCATTATGAGGTAACCCAGGAGCAAAACACAGCACACAGAGATGTTTAACAGTGGTGGTTTATATACAACAATTATATACAGAAATATACATGGTAGGCAGTGGTGGGATTCAATTCTTTTTACTACCAGCTCTGTGGGCGTGGTTTGGTGGGTGTGGCAGGGGAAGGATACTCTAAATTCTCCAGTCAGAGGTATTTGCCGGTTCTCTGAACAACTCAAAATTTCCACTACCGGTTCTCCAGAACTGGTCAGAACCTGCTGAATACCACCTCTGGTGGTAGGCAAATACCTTAACAAGTAAGCAAAACTTCTTAACTCTTACATGGAGAACTCTGCAATGAATACTGGAACAAGGAGAGAGAACCACACCCTCTAATGGCTGCCTCTTATATAAACACCTCTTAAAGGGATCTTTAATCCCCAGTCTTAAAGGGAAATATCCATGCTCTGCTGAATCACCTTCATTTCACCAGCCACATCAGGCAGCTATTTCTGCTGCTGGTCAGCTCTTAAATCTTAATACCTCAACATATGATGTCCAGCACTTCAGGCAGGATTGAAGCTTAGCAGTATGATAACCAGCACACCGCCAATACTCCCAACTGGTATTTTGGGCCAGTAACACAAATAAAGTCTTACATCTAGTTATCTAATTAATGCTTCTCTACAGGAGGGGATGGTGCCCCAGCACTTTAAGGAGGCTGTGGTCCGCCCTCTTCTTAAGAAGCCATTGCTGGACTCCACCCGGTTGGATAATTTCTGACCTGTCTCCAATCTTCCCTTTTTGGGGAAGGTTGTTGAGAAGGTGGTCACGCAGCAGCTCCAGAGGTTTCTGGATGAAATGGATTATCTCGACCCTACCAGTCAGGATTCAGGCCTGGATTTGAGACAGAAGCAGCATTGGTTGTACTTTTGGATGATTTCTGGCAGGAGCGGGATGGGGGTAGTGCATCCATCCTTGCTCTACTTGACCTCTCGGCAGCTTTTGATACCATTGACCATGGGATTCTCCTGGGATGGCTTCAGGGGATGGGAATGGGAGGCCTTGTATTGTCATGGTTCACTTCCTTCCTCTGCAGCTGCTCTCAGTCAGTGTTGATAGGAGGGAGAGATCCAACCCTCACCCACTGCTTTACGGGGTTCCGCAGGGCCCGGTACTCTCTCCGCTCCTTTTCAACATTTATATGAAACTGCTGGGTGAGATCATCCATCACCATGGACTGAGGTATCACCAATATGCTGATGATACTCAGCTGTATGTCTCGGCCCGTGGTGAGTTAAGTGTTGCTGTGTCCTCCCTCTTGCAGTGCCTGGAGGCTGTTAGGGGTTGGATGGGGAGCAACGGGTTGAAACTAAACCCATGCAAGACCAAGTGGCTCTGGGTCTGGGGTTCGTTGTTTCAGGGAGAATTACCACCCTTAGTCTTGGATGGGGTGGCACTACCCCAAACAGCCCCTGTGCGTAATCTAGGGGTTTTCCTGGACTCACGACTACTGTTCAAAGAGCAGGTGGCGGTTGTGGCCAGGAGGGCCTTTGTGCAACTGCAGGTTGTGCACCAGTTACGCCCTTTCCTGGATCAGTGGTCCCTACTCACAGTCACTCATGCCCTGGTCACTTCCCGTCTTGATTATTGCAATGCGCTCTACATGGGGCTGCCCTTGAAGAGCATCCAGAAGCTCCAGTTGGTGCAAAATGCAGCGGCCCACATGGTTTTAGGTAGACCCTGGTGTGCACATGTATCACCTCTCCTGCAGGAGCTGCATTGGCTGCCAATTTGCTTCCGGGTGCAATTCAAGGTGCTGGTTGTCACCTTTAAAGCCCTTCATGGCTTGGGTCCGGGTTATCTGAGGAAACATCTCTTGCCAGTGACATCTGCCCAACCCTTTAGAGTGAGGAGGCAGGGAATGCTGCGGGTCCCACCCCTGAAAGAGATCTACCTGGTGGGACCTAGAAGAAGGGCCTTCTCTGTGGTGGCTCCATCTCTCTGGAACATCATTCCCCCAGAGATTAGAATAGCCCCCTCATTAACACTATTCTGAAAGGCACTGAAGACCTGGTTTTGCCAGCAGGCCTGGGAACCCAAAGAGGGATGGAACCCATCAAATGGCTAGTGTGACCCACTGTTGTCGGGGTGGGGGTGGGGAGTTGGTTTTTGTTTTTGTTTTGTTTTGTTTTCTGTTTTCCCAAATTTTGTTCTTTTGTACTTTACTAATTTATTTGATTCTTTTTGTTAGTTCTTATTGTTTTTATTTTTATTTTTTGTTTTAAATATGATTTTACATTGTGTAAGCCGCCTTGAGTCACCATGGGTGAATAGACAGCAATATAAATCAAATAAATAAATAAATAAATAAATAAATAAATAAATAAATATCTGTGAAAAGTGTCTCTGCTCATCTGTAGAGTTTTTCAAGCAATAACTTACATTCCTTCTCTATTGCCATAGGATGAATGGCATCACTGATTTAGATGTGGGAGAAAGATTGAAGGCAAAACAAGAAAGAGTCAGCAGAGGAAGAGATGATTAGATAGTGTCATTGATGCAGTGGGCATGGTTTTTAGGGGTGAATTCAGGAGACCTTGGAGAACAGAGAGGCCTGGTCCATGGGGTTTCAGGGAGTCGAGCACAACTAAGCAACTGAATTACAGCAACAACAAATATTTTGAAATCCAGATGAGCCTCTGATCTCTAATCTCTCTCTGCCTATCAGTAGGTCAATCTTTTCTTTCCTGTCCTCTCTTCAAGCCTACTCGCCCCTCAGGGCAATTCGTAGAGACACCTGTCTCATCCCACCTCTTTTATTATTCACACCAACCTCTCAGGCTAATATTAAGGTACAGTTTGCAACCAAAGCTTTATGTTGTTCTTTCTGTTATTAAAAATGGGAAAATTACATGCACCAGCATGTCTACAGAGAGATAAAAAAACAGATGATTTTAAGGAGAGGCTGGCTCTGATACCCAAATGTTGGGGATTTGGTGCTTCCTGACTGCATGCAAATACCTATGTACTGCTCTCTTTAGGACCTGAGAATTTAAAAAAAATAATGTATAATTTATTTTTAGAGATAAATATGCTTTTCATTTTCACAATTCCTGTCTGGGTTCAGGCTGAAAGCCAAGCAATTTCTGAGACTTTTAGTGATCCCTCCATTACTATATATTTGGACAGAAAATCCATCTAAAATGGAATTGCAAAGATGTGCAGACACAGGAAAAGTTCAGATACACCAATTGCTCCTGCTAAGAACATTTGCTTTTAGGTATCATTTGTCTTCTGCTGCCACCAAGAGGTGGCAAATGGTTACCACCTAGCATTTACTTATTAGTATGCCAATACTTATCTGAGTGGCTGAAACGACAGAAAATCTTGTGGCACTTTGAAATTTAAATTTTATTTTTATTTTATTTATTTTATTTTGTCAAGCGATTGTAAGATAACAGGTATAAGTATAAACATAGTTATGAATACATGAAATGGATACATATAAGAAAAATAAAAAGAAACAATAGGACAGGGTTGGTAGACATGTTGGTGTGCTTATGCATGCCCCCTACAGACCTCTTAGGAAAGGGGTGAGGTCAATAATAGACAATCTAAGGTTAAAATTTTTGGGGTTTGGGGAAGAAACCACAGAGTCGGTAGAGTATTCCAGACATTGACCACTCTGTTGCTGAAGTTGTATTTCCTGCAATCAAGTTTGGTGCGGTTTACCTTGAGTTGGTATCTATTGTGTGCTCTTGTATTGTTATGGTTGAAGCTGAAGTATTCATTGACAGGTAGGACATTGCAATGTATGATTTTATATACTATACTTAGATGGGACCGAAGGCGGCGTAGTTCTAGATTTTCTAGGTCTACAATTTCAAGTCTGGTGGCATAAGGTATTCTGCAATTAGTAGAGGAGTGGAGAACTCTTCTTGTGAAATATTTCTGGACTTTCTCAATTGTATTAATATCAGATACGTAATGAGGGTTTCAGATAAGTAATGCGGGATATATGTACCATAGCATAGTTTTGGATTGTATCTTCAGTACATCTTGATTCCTTCTGGAGTGAGCATATCTGCCAAGAATGTTGGCAATATTTGAAGAATTGTGCTGTTTAAAATCAAAGAAATATTACACACAACACTATATAAAATTCCTGATATAAAATTCCTCTAAAATTTATTAAGACAAGTGTGTGTGTGTGTGTGTGTGTGTGTGTAATACAAGTTTGGGTATAGATTTTAGATGGCTTATACTATGAAAAGCATAATGACAAATGATTAATTAAAAACATAATAAAGCTCACAATACCTAATTGAGGTTCTTCACTATAAAACTCTGTGGAAGAGTATAATTTTTATAGCTTTCCCTAATGTCAATAGGGAGGAAAGCTTTTTTACAGTGAGAAATTTCCACCAAAGAAGCTACCCTTAACCCCACATGTTACCCCAATCTGCCAAATTTGGGCACCCCACCATGCTGTTCCCCTCTAGAACATACTGAGTAGGCAGGTGCCATAAGGAGACAGGCTAAAGATAGTTGTGGATAGTTGTTATAATAAGTTTATAGATAACAACTGGAATTTGGAATTGGGCCATGAAGCCTTCCAACAATCATTTCAACTCCCTTAAGATAGGTGTTATTAATGAGAAAGCTCTTAGTATCAATCAGCAGATGTGAAACTACATTTTATTCCAGCTGTGGCTTCTAGGCTGTGTTCAAGAACTAAACCATATAATGCAAATTGCTGTAGTCATTTTATTTCTAATGATACACAGACAATGCTAAACCTCCTTAAATGGCATTCTATTAATCAAAGTCTTTCTAAATTGTATTGAACAGCTTATAATCAAATTAGGTACTTCCATCGATACAAATGTCCATTTGGGTAAAAATATTGGACATGAATATTTAAAATTGCTTATCTTTAGAATTACAGATGTATTTATATTAATCCCAAAGAGAGAGAGTGTGTCTGTGTGCATGTGTGTGCATGCTTGCTTGCTTGCTTTTGTGTGGTTTCTGTTGTTAGAGACTTTCCCCCTTTAGTTCTGTTGAACATTGTAAATTTAAATAAAATTTAAAAGTTTAAAAAAAGATGGAGGCACTTTTATATTATTGCAGTTAATGGGATTAATAATGCCCTGCTGATTATGAATATTGTTGAGCAATGCACAAAATTTTCTTTCTTAGCTGGAAATAAATATTCATAAATGTATTTCTAACTATGATTAGTATTTAATTGGATCACTATTAACATTCATTAGAATGCTAATAATTAAACCTTGCTGGAGAAACACCTCTCAAGCCATTCTAAAGATAAAACCAGAAAAATATCTGGCAAATGATTAAAAAGCAATTTCTATTTCTACTCAGAAGATTCACATATTATTTGCAGCTACTCGTAAATCATCCATTCCTCCATTTCTCAGGTGTTAATTTTCCAAGCTGAACTCATGCCACCAATAATTAATGAGATCTAACTTCACATGTTGTTTTAAAAAAATTGCATTTCTGTAATCCTTAGGAGGGTTTTTTTGGCCTTGTATGCACCCCCCTCTTCCAAAAAAGCAATGTGCTTATAATGAGGTCATGGGGCCATGCTTTAATTTCTGTCTTTTTCTGTGGCTGTCTGTTACTCACACAGACAACCTTGTTGCGTAGTTCCTTCTATCATTCTGTTGAGTTGCACAGCAAATATCTGCAGTGAATGGGAATACAGTTTTGTTTCCAGATAAGATAAGCGTGTATTTTTGTGTGCCCTTTCACATATTTTATACTAGTTTAATAGTGATGGTAGTAGCAATAATCATATAGTTTGCTATTTGAATAATTTAATATGTTATTTAAAGCTGATTCCATTTCAGTCAGTTTTAAATAGTGTTTTTAAAGACTAGTTGAACAAAATGAATGCTTTTTTAAAAAAAATTCTTACTCCAGACTTGGAACTTGTTAACACATGATGAATTATGGATGTATTGAAAAGGAGAGAGAGACACTTAAAAAAGATTACTCTTCAGTGTTGGGAAGAAAGTAGAATCCCAGATTTACAATTTTATATCTCTGATAATTCTGCAAAGGGGATCAAAACATGGTGTAGTCTGGTGTGGGGGACATAGGGTCCTATAGAAACATAAGGCTGTTGGCCCCATGAGAATCCCCACACACCCTGCCTGTATTAACAACTTCCTCATCTTGGAACTCTCCATCTTTTGAAATTTTATAATGTTGTTTTATATTTTTTAATCTTAAATTATTCTGTTTTCTAATTTTAGTGATTAAATCGTACACTGCCCAGAGCCTGTCTCTGAGGAAGATGGGAAATTAAGAAGTGTGAAATATAGACAGGCAGGCAGGCAGGCAGGCAGATAACATTTGGTGAACTAATTCTCTATCAATGCAAATGAAAGATTTAAAAACTATTCCATGGAGTCAAAGTTGAATGATCTGTTTAAAATTTGGGTTGAATGATTTCTTATATATAACAAAATGACTCTTTGACTCTTTCCATTTTTTCTCCTAATATTCATTCATTCATTCATTCATTCATTCATTCATTCATTCATTCTCTGTAGCTGCTCATCTTAGTCAAGTGACTCTTAATAGCTAACAATTCTAAAAGTATAAAACAATTAAAAACATCCAAAGGACAAAAATGCATACAGCATCCAGATCATTAGCCAACCAATAGTAAAGACAAGAAATGGGTCCCTTTACATATTCAGAGCCCCAGACCTGGATACCCAGCCAGGTCATTAAAGTTTTAAGGAAGGCTAACAGGGTTAGGAGCCATTCTAATCTCTCAGGGGAGAATATTGCACAAAGCAGAGAATGCCTGCCTGTAGCACACCTAGTCTGCTGGATTGAAGTGGACTGGTAGAGATTCTTGAAGAAAGACAATTTTTTAAAATTATTTTTTCATCCAGGGACAAATCTCTTTTACTATGCAAAGGGATAGAGCAAAAGAGTGAGAGGGTGGTGAACAGGTTCTGTTGAGGGCAGCTTTGGGAATAACGTATCAGGCACTAAGCGATACAGGAGACAGAGAGATGGAAATAAACAGGTTTAGAGAAAATAAAAAGGAAACTTAGCTCTGTCTCTGTCTGTTTGTCTCTCTCTCTCTCTGTGTCTCTGTCTTTGTCTCTCTCTCTCTCTCTCTCTCTCTCTCTTTCTATCCTTCTAGCAGTTGACAGCTTCTGCCTTTTAGGATCAACCATCAAGGAATAGGCAATCTAGAAATGTGCCATAGACTATCTCTTGGTAGAGTAGCCACAAAGGCCTGGAAAAGGGAGTCACCATGTGTTTATGCCTACAAAATTCAGAACTGTCAAGCCATAATATTTTCTGTGCCTTTCTATGTAATTGGAATTTGGATTTTGAAGAAGCAGGTTATGAAGAATATTGATGCCTTTGAACTTTGGTGTTCAAGAAGGCTCCTGAGAATTATTTATTATTTATTTATTATTTGCACTTGTATGCCGCCCCATCTCCGAAGACTCGGAGTGGCTCACAATTAAAACATGAAACAATAAATACTTAAAAAACTATTAAATTTAAATTACAAGTCCAAATATAATATAAAACTAAAAACCATTAAAACTGTGACCCGGGGGGGTGTCACAGCCCGGGTTGATCAAACAACCAAGTTTTTAGCTCACGGCGAAAGGTGCGGAGGTCAGGGGCCAGGCGGAGCTCCAAAGGCAGTTGGTTCCAGAGGTCAGGGGCAGCAACAGAAAAGGCTCGTCGTCGGGGAATTACCAATCGGCACTGACCCGCCGATGGAATTCCATTTTGTTTTCTATAGTGACCAACCAGATGACTCCAGGATGCCCACAGAATGAGATGAAATCGTATTCTCATGCCATTTTCTCCCTGAAAATAGTTTTGCAGACAGACAGTCTTCAACCCAGTAGCAATATTGAGTCTTGAGATAAATAGCCCTTGAGATTTGTCCTCCGTGACTTTATCCAATTACTTTTTAAAGCTATTCAAATTAGGAGCTATCACCATGCTTTGTGTTAATCAATTTTACAAGTTAAATATAATAAGATATGTGGTCTTTCTTTTAATAAGCTTTGCATAAATAAACTCTTGAAAATGTTTTAAATTAATGCTATCTATCCACCCATTGAATCTCTAATGTTTTGCAAGCACAGAATAGAATCAAACTTCAGATTACATAAGTAATTCAATTATTTATTAAGCTAACTATGTAGCATACAGTATTTGATAATTTTTCATAACATCCCCCCCAACAAACAAATGTTCAGAAATTATAGAAGTTCTATTTAATTGAGTAGTCCATCTTGAATCCGGAAAGTTGAAAAGCAAAGTCTGTGTGAAACTCTATACGAAGAAAATTTCCAGTAGAAGTATAAGGGGGAATTTTCATTTTTCCACAGAAAGTGCCAATAAGTGGAGAACTGCTTTGACTGCCATCATAAAGCAAAAGTCTGTCGTATCTGCAGCCATCAATGTCTTCCAGTTCAAAAGAGATCATGGTCAAAGATATCTGAGGATTCCAGAAAAAGATACACATTTTGTGTGTGTGCTATGTATAACATAACATAACATTTAATCTAAATTCAGCATCACAGTATAAGTTTAAACAATAAGAATCAGGATTTTGATTCAATTTTTTATAAGTCACTTATGTGAAATGAGCCACCATATGTAAAAAAATTATTGCTTATGATTTAGCATACTGTACAAACCCATAAATTATCTGGGAATAACCTGTTACTTTACATGTTGTTCCTGGTTATGCACACATAACCAAGAACAGTTATGTATATGCATACTTGAGTGATGCTTCTATTGTTACTATCAGAGAAGCCCCAAAGTTGCTTTTTCACCTGGAGAAGCTTCTTGAATGAGAAGCAAAACGTCTTCAAAGAAAAAAACCAGAAAGTCCAGTTGCCTCTTGAAAAGGCACTTTTGGGTCAACCATGATCTGGATGACTGAGAATCTCTGTTGACATTTACCAGAGAAGCATGTGCATGAACCGATATACACAGAAGCCCAGGCACATCAGTGCATCAAATATTTTATTCACTCTAAGATACACTGCAAAATATCCATTTCAAATACTTTTCAGAGTTGTCATACCCAATTTCTTTTCTTGTTCTCCTTGTAATGTTACCACTGACTGTTTGGTGAAGAATTAACATCCAAGATCTCAGTATAAAAATAAAATATTCTTTAATAACCTGCAGATTTTTAATGATACTTTCTCTTCAGAATCCTATTAGAGATGTAGGATTTCTCTAATTGGAATATAATAAAGGTCATGCAATAGCAAGACTAAAGATGATTTTGATAAACCATTGGCTATTTTTATCACTTTTAGTAAATAATCACAAAAATTGCTATCAAGAATCTTTTGGCTTTACACTAGAAGGGTAGATTTAGATAGTTAAGAGCAAAAACTGGCATCAATTTAAAAAATATAATTATGATTCTTTTTCAAAACATTTAGACAGAACTAAAGTCATGACAACATGATTCCTTATCTACACTTGGCAGAATAGCTGCAATTAAAATGACAGCTTTTTCCCAATTTTCTATCTAATTCAAACACTTCAAATCCCCTTATCTCTTATTTGGGTTTATATATTGGGAAAATGCTTTTAATGCATAATTATGGTGACTAACGTTACATAAGCCATATAAGGAAATGTATAATCTGAAATGTTATTTTGATGTTTTTCAATTTAAACAATTCATGCTATTTGGAGCTTAAAAGAAGATCAGATGCTACAAGCTGAGTTACCATTGCACTCTCAATATCTCAGAGTAAAAATGCTACTTACTATCATAAATCTATATTTACAAAGATTTATAAAAATGAATAGAGATTCTGGCCTTTGATCCTTTCCCTTTTCTCTCATAATTTATCATTTGTCATGGTTAAATAGGATCAGTTACAAGAAATGGCAAGATCAAAGGCTTTTTACTATTATTGACTTGAGTATTAATAAAGACTTATTTCTGCTGAGCATACACTGGAAAAGAATTGATTGCAAATTCTGACTTGTTTTTAAATGAAATGATTATAATACTTTCTTCTTAAACTCATGACAACTTACCACTGAAGAATACCAACAATGTTTTAAAAATGCCTCAAATCTTCATTTAATGTCATTCATATATCTATCTATCTATCTATCTATGTAGGTCTTGGTGTATTCGGGTCTTGTCCCGTGTAAGATTGAGAGTACCTTGGTGACGTTTCGAGGAGATCCCACTCGCCATCTTCAGGCTGGTGTCTTCGGCTTTGTGCTGGGATCTGCTACTCTCAATCTTGACAAGACAAATACACCAAGACCTACATGAAAATCTATGAAAACACACACTCTCTCTCTCTCTCTCTCCCTCCCTCCCTCCCTCCCTCCTCCCCTCTATCTATCTATCTATCTATCTATCTATCTATCTATCTATCTATCTATTAGAGTTTTAATGCTGGGATTTTAGTATTAATTCGGCTTGATTTGTTTAATCTGGTTTTATTTAATTTATTGTTGTGTTGTTTTTACTTTGTAAAGTCCTTTGGGAGAGGGCATATAAAATAAATAAATAAATAAATAAATATCTATCTATAAAATAACTGATATGACATCTTCTACAACTACATTATATACATTCATATTTTTTTTCTATATGAACCATCTTGGTGTTAGTGATTAAGGTATCAAGCAAGAAACCAGCATGTAAAAGATGTCTCAGCCCACATAAGGACAGAGGAATGTAAAACATTTCAGAAGGGACTCTCCCTAGTTTTATGCAGAGTAAAAGGAAAGGAAGGAGAAATACTTTCAGTCTTGCAAGACATTAATATAATCTTTCAGTAAAAATAAATCTAGTACTGATTGCACTTTTTGTCTGGAACACCTCATGGGTTTAACACACAGTCACAGCCACCATCTTCCCTTATTTTGACCTTCCACTCTCCCTTGCACCACTGTCTCTTACCTCATTTCCAGGAGGAGCACTGATAATCCATAGGCAAGTTTGATTTGGAGGGTATTTTTTAGGAAAGTTTGGAGTAGTAATGGTTCCCGAAGTATTAGTGAATGTTCCTCCACACTTTACTATGGTTAAGAAAAAGAAAATTTCATGTAAATAAAAATGATAAAATATTAAAAAAGAGAAGAGCAACCAGGATGATTAGGGGCCTGGAGATTAAAACATATGAAGAACGGTTACAGGAACCGGGCTTGGCTAGTCTAGTGAAGAGAAGGACCAGGGGAGACATGATAGCAGTATTCCAATATTTGAGGGACTGCCACAGAGAGGATGGGGTCAAGCTATTCTCCAAAGCACCTCTCGGCCAGACAAGGAATAATGGATGGAAACTGAACAAAGAGAGATTTAACGTGGAAATAAGAAGAAACTTTCTGACAGTGAGAATGGAAAAGACTGCCCTCGGAAGTTGTGGGAGTGCCATCACTTGAGACTTTCAAGAAGATATTACACTGACATTTGTCAGAAATGGTGTAGGGTCTCCCGCTTGGGCAGAGAGTTGGACTAGATGACCTATAAGGTCCCTTCCAACTCTGATTATCTGTTATCTGTTATGTCTCTCTCTGTGTGTATATGTGTGTGTTCCAGCATAAGTCTAGAATGCCTCAAGCAATTTCAACCAAACGTGGTACACAGATGACTTACCCTCTGGAAAAAAAATACTGTGGAGTTAAGACACCCCTAACATTCCTTGGGTGTGTGTGTGTGTGCCTTAAAATGGCTTCTACTGTACAGCACAGTGTAGTTGTCCAAGGCTTTGGCCAGAGCAATTAGGTCTCTAATTTTCACCCAAGTGGTTGAAGTAACAGGCCCAAGATGCCTCCTTGGAAACATCAGGCAATTGACCAAGTGCAATCAAAGGGTACAAAAATGAAACACCAGCGTAGACAAGAAACTCCCAAGGAGAGGAATAGAAGACTTTTGATGCTGTGCAAGAGAGCTACTACATCTAGAACTTCAGAGACAGTACAACAGCGTAAGGCCCAACTAAAGTATAAGAGAGAGAGCTATTACATCTAGAGCTTCAGAGATAGTTCAACACCATGAGGTCTGACTACAATATAGGAGAGATAGAGTTGTTACATCTACAGCTTCATTTATAATTTGTATACTCTACTTATACTGTACTTTTAAAACCCTGTAAATAAAATTACTTGGATTTGACATTATAGATATAATTAATTCCTTTTCTTGTCTGATACAGGATTGGGATAAATAAATACCTGGGCAATGCCAGGTTATCAGCTAATAAAATTATAAAATAAAATAAAATAATAAAATGGGTTACTTTATTACCTACACATTTTAAAAAGATGTTCTTTCTTTCTTTTAGCCGCATGGCTGTTGCAGGACAACAAATAAGCAGGATTACAACTATGCAGGAATGCAAGACTTTGCAAAATAATCATTGTAGAGCATTGGATATTGTTATTCCTTTTTCAACTGTTCCTGTAAGTGTAGAAATATGAGCTCAAAGAAGCCAAGAGCAAAAGGTGGCTGCTGACATGTGAAATATCTGCCAATTATTGATCTATAACATGCTTTATGATTGGCAGACAATGACAAAGTCTGAAATCCTGTGACAATTGTGCTCAGAAATACATGACAAAGGACAAAGCAGATAACTTCATCCCAAAGCTATCATCCTCCTATTGATGCTAGAGTTGAAGATATTGGGCTACTTTGAACTCAATGGAACCAATATTTACTGGAATTGCATAAACAGGAATTGAAACTGGTTCTCAGATAAGCACCAAATTAGAAGTCATACAGTTTGATGAATCAGAAGTAATAAAATTGCATTTAGAGAATTTAATGAGATTCTCCAAAGGAAGGTGTAAAATTTACTGATGTTACAGATATATTTAACGATTGCAAGTAATTTGTTTTGTGTGTATCTGCTTTGTCATTCCACAAGTAACTAGTAATGAGACTTGAATACCATTCATACCATGTGTGTAGGAGGCCATAAACCCTGTTGCAGTCTCATTTTCATCACTTACAAATTCTATAAGCATTGTGTTCTCAGAAGCCACCACAGCAGGTAATTGCCCTGCCCCACAACACTTGTCAAGGAGAATCCGACTTTTTCTACTGCTTCCATCATAAATTCGGATGTAATCAGAGGAACAGTTTGGAGAACTCTGGAGATCAAGAATGTGAAAACTCAGGAAGACCTAAAGCAGAATAAGAAAAAACAAGCAGCTTTAAATTATTTAAATCTATTTCTTATTAAGTGTATCTTGATTTTGGTAAAATGTATCTTCTTGTATTCACTATACCTTAATTGATGTAGCAGATGCTACATACCACAAGGAAGCTGGGAAGAAAAAGGCACTTGTCATGTATAGCTGAATGTCACTCCATCATACTATAGTAGAGGATTTTTTTTTTTGCTATGTATGTAATACATTTTATTCTGCATCAGAATTAAGAACCGATTGATACAGAAATGTTGAACATGATGGAACTAATATATTTAATAATTAATTTTATACTTCATTTAACTAACTTTTCTATTTAAAAAAATCATTTTCTAAAGGCTCTTCTATTTTTAATCTGCATTCAATCACAGTTTTTTGTTTTATTTTCTATCCTGGGCATAAAAGCATATTGTTTATTTCTAATTACAACATACTATTTTGAGTGTTGCTCCACTGTTAACTATCTTCTAATATATTAGTTAAACATAGGGCTAGTTATACATAGGGCTAAAATAGATATATTTTAACTAAAACTTCCCATTTCTTTTATAAGATTCATTTCAGAAGATGCTATATATTAGATATTATTCACTGCAAAAATTATAGCAAGATCAGCAATCATAATGAATATGGTCCTGTACACAGTTGGCAGTGACCTTAGAGGTCTTCTAGTCCACCCCCAGCTCAAGCAGAAAACTATACCATTTCAGACAAATGGTTGTCCAATGTCTTCTTAAAAATCTCCAGTGTTGGAGCATTCCAACTTCTGGAGGCAACTTGTTCCATTGATTAATTGTTCTCACGGTCAGGAAATTTCTCTGTCAACCTTAAAGCTGGAAGATTAGTTTCCATCCATTGCTTCTTGTCTTCTGGTGCTTTGGAAAATAGGTTAACTACCTCTTGTAGAAGCCCCTCAAATATTGGAACATTGCTATCATGTCACCTCTAGTTCTTTTTTTCATTAAGCTAAGCATACCCAAGTCCTGCAATCATTCTTCATATGTTTTAGCCTCAAGTCCACTAATCATCTTTGTTGTTCTTCTCTGCACTCTTTCTAGAGTGGGAGTCACCAACCTTTTGGATCTCAGGGGCCACCAAACTCATAATTTTAAACCCTGTGGACCAGAGACCCTGGGAAAATCCCCCAAAAAGTCTGCAGGAAAATTCCCAACCCTGTTTCATTCTTTGTTTGGGATCGTAGGATACCGTCTTCAGCTCCATTCTCAGGGGCAGAGGGAGAGAGTGAGGGAGAGGGAGAGGGACAGGAAGAGAGAGAGAGAGAGAAAGAGAGAGAGAGACTCTCTTTTGGCTTCATGCAAGGAAAGCAGCAGAAGTATTTCTTTCTCTCCCACAAACTCCACCAGAAATGAGTCTTTGTGAGACTTGTCACACTGGTGTAGCCTCTTGGAGCAGGATGCCTCGCAGGGTCCTAAAGACTCATTTCTGGTGGAGTTTGGGGGAGAGAAAGAAAGACTTTTGCTGCTTTCCTTGCATGCAGCCAAAAGCAGAAGAAAAAAGAAGTGGAAAGAAGCAGCCCGGTGGCCAGGCCAGGCATGTGGGGCGAGTGGGGCAAGTTCCCCACTCCACCCTTTCCTCTCCTCACTACCTCATGTTGTTCACAATGCAAGGGACGCAAGCCTTGTGTTCCCATGGGCCTTGTGTTCCTGCGCAGCCTGGATTAATTGCTTTGGGGGTGACATTTCTCTGCGGACCACCAAAATTTTCTCGCGGACCACCAGTGGTCCCTGGCCCACTGGTTGGCGACCACTGTTCTAGAGTCTCAACATCTTTTTTATATTGTGGCAACCAAAACTGGGTGCAATATTTGAAGTCTGGTCTTACCAAGGCATTATAAAGGTATTAAGAATTTGTACAACATAGCACTGTGCCAATAGCTATGGTTTTCACTGAATTCTGATATATCAGGTAATTCAACATCAAGAAAGCAAATAGGAGAACGAGCAAATAAGACTGCTGAGGAATACCTTCAAGTGTTTTTTTTTAAAGAAATGCATGTTCCTTGTTTGTTCTTTTCCACCAGTTGTTCTGATTATGGGAATAGTTGAAATTAGTCAGCTGCTACACTAAAGAGCTTTGAACATATTCTCAAACATTTCCATGCCAGCAGTGGTGTTTGAGTTAGCTCCAATTCACAAATTTCTCAAGCAGCCCTTGTTAAATCTGAGAAGTGGCCTCTTGAATGGTTCACAGTACTGACACAATGCACAGTACTGACACAGTACTGACACAATGAAGATTTATTAACTTCATATGCTAAACTGTATAAGCAAAAGGCACCAGCCCAAGGATAGAAATGAAAATTGGATAAATGCAACATACTTCTTAATTTAGAATATATTAACCTTTCCCAATGCATCACCCTATAATTTGGAAATTATAGTTGTTTGATGAGCTTGTCAAGTTAGAGAAAGGTGATTCAAGATGTTTGTTTTCTTTCTTAACTGTCACAGTTTCTTTCTTTAGTATGCATTTTGTGTTAAGGACATCTGAAGAAGTTTGGCCAATGATCTCCCACTTCTTGATACTTTGAAGTGTATAATCAGACATGGAGTAAAACTGTAAAAAAGTTTATTTTATTTAGAAAATTTCTCTCTATTTCATTTTGATCTCCATTCCAATGGATTTGCAAGTATTTTGCCCAGAAATTATGAAGAAGAATCCACATTTTTACAGATGCTTTTAAAAAAGAAATGTGGAAGTATCCACATTTTAAAGCAAAAATAGGCATAGTATTGATAAATCTGTATAGCATTGGAGTTTGATGGAATTAAATATTTGTTAATGCTATATAATTAAAAGTCAATTGGTTCTAAAGCCTCCTGTCAGCTCAAGAGAGCACAACAGTTAGATTTGGGGGAAAGTTTCTGCTTAGCTCTAAGAAAGATTATTTTCAAATCTAAATATCATAACTGGAGGACATTTGATGTGGATGGGTGTCTTTTTTTTTCTTTTCAAATATTGTATGATATTATTATAAAACACAGGTAATATTATTTGAAAGCCGAAGTAGTACATTCTATTACAGTGATAATTATAATGTGTTGACTAGAGATTAACCCGCCAGACAACTTAAACATTTAAAGATAAAGGGGAAAAAGTTGAAATAAAACCTTAAAGTAAATGACTTTTTATTAAAAAAATCTTCTTTTCCTTGCATTGTTACTCACCCCACCTAAAGAAATCAACACCTGAGAAAGTAGATATGAACACAACATTTAAATGTATGCTCGTGTGGATATATATGAATGCATAAGGATGTGTTTTTCTGTGACTGTCTAGTCCCTGCATATGCATGTGTGTGTACATGAGTGAAAATGTGTTGTGACCCTCTTTGCTTTTACTTTAACTATGCCTACATTGTACTTTATTTTCATTCATCCTGATCAGAGAGTCCATGGAAGGGCAATAATGAAAAAATGTGGTGCTCAGACTGAACAAATATTTCTATTCTGATATGGGAAATTTATGATATATCATATATCATATGAGATTTCTGCCTAGATCTGGTACTGATGAACTAGAAGAAATCTACTTTCAAAGATCCTGAGAAAGCACATCTCTAAAGTTTACAAGTAATAAGGAGACATGGCTCTCCTGCATTATCAATGGTTGCATTTTGTGTCACATCTAGATATTACTGACTAACTGTTGATATATCTACTGGTATGAAACATCTTACCTTTCCTTGTAAAGTTTGGATGAGCCACAAGCAGGTGATGTTTCTGGGATATGAATGGGGGTAATTATAAGAGCAGAAATGGCCACTTGGATTACGTAGCACAGTGCTACAATCATCTAAAGGATAAAACAACATGTTGGCAAGGAAGAGGAGACATTTAAACAGAAAATTGAACTAAATCATCTAGATTCAGAAGGGAAAATCATGTTTATTAAATATCTTTCAATGTAGTTTAGTAAAGGCTATTCTTTTGTAAAAGATAATGTAGTAATTAAATTCCATGCCTGTCAATGACCACTGGTCTCACAACTCAACAATTAGCAACATATTCAGAATTTTTAGCTCAGTTAAAATCAAAATATATGTTACTAACTATAAGGGAGGCAGAAAAGGATGCAAAAGAATAGCTTTTATATTACTGGAAACATTAGCATGTGCACTGCAATGATCTCTGCTCTGGCTTCTGTTGGTGTTTTGTTGAAAAGAGGCCCCAGCTGAGCATCCCTCAGGCAATGGTGATGTCACTGGCTAATCCTTTCACTATGGAAGTGCCTCAGGGCTTCCAACATGAAAATAGAATCCATTGCAATTGCATTGGAAGCACCATGTGAGGTTCTTCTATCTGGAGCTTCCATAATTAGAGACAAATAGAGGGAAAATTTATTTATTTATTTATTTATTTATTTATTCAACTTGTATGCTGCTCCCTCTCCAACAGGACTCGGGGCGGCTCACAGATAAAAACAACACAATAAATTAAGTTAGCTAACTAACTAAAATGATGACATCATTGTGATGATTTCATTACATAAAGGAGAATTAAATTACAAATTACATATTGGCATTGGCTATAACCCTCCAATGCCAGAAAACTCACATTCTTGTCTGAGAAATATGATTGGAATCCAAGGAAATGTATTATCTTCTTGGTTCAGTATGAAGTATATAGTACATGTCCCTGAGATCAGATGACATTCTCACAGTGGCATACCTGTCATGGCCACCCCATTTCTGAAATAGCTCCATTATTCAATAAATTTTATGGAGTCATTTGTCCATCTTGTTTGTAATTGATATCCATAATTTATAGCACCTTTTTTGGCATGCTTTATTTGGATGATTAGGTATCTTCTGCTCATTTTCTGTTTCATGACACCAGAGCTATAACTCACATTGGGTACAAACACATCCTGGATTTCTTCCATTTCAGAGATCCCTTGTTCCTCCCCCTCCCCCAGCTACTTCAAGCCACTGAATGCCTCCTAAAGAATCAGTTGGATTACACCATCTTCCTATAACTTTTTTTAAAAATTCATATTTATATCCCGCCCTTCTCCGGAGACTCAGGGCGGCTTACAGTTTTTGGGATACAACCTAATGCGCTCAGCAATAGCCTTCATTCCATTGTATATGCCTGCTTATTACTAAGTGGCATTTTTACAAAGTCAGCTTATTGCCCCCAACAATCTTGGGTCCTCACTTTACCTACCCCGAGAGGATGGAAGGCTGAGTCAACCTTGAGCCTGGTGGGATTCGAGCCTGCAATAATTACAGGCAGCTGGAACTAAGTGCTAGGCTATTAACAGCCTGCACCACCAAGGCCCTTCAATTTTCAGATTGAAATTCTATAGTAATCTATGTAATGCAATAATCATTGCATTAAGGATCTCAGAAAAGATCCATAAGGAGATTTCATAAGTAGGCATACATAAATACATGCATATCCATAATGTTACTTTCTTTTACAAATAAGAAGTGTTATACACTGCATAGAGAAACATTATGTAAATAAACAAATCTTGCTTCCACCATTACCATACACCATTTCATACATGGCCCTTTATTCCTTAAAATTTCTCAGCCTTCTTTTTCTCAGGATCTCTTCAACTGCATTGAATTATCAATTTCTCAGTATTTTCATCTTTTCAGTTTGCTTATTCTTATCTTATGTATTTGTTTTAAGATTTGATATTTATTCAATTTATGTGAACAAACTGGTGACTCAGTCTTGTGTTCCATTCACATTCATTTATTATGCATTCATTATTGATCCATTTTTCTTATTTTTCATGTGGTTTTCTTAAATAACCCATTCCTTTCACATTAGATTTAATTTTACATGTCTTGTAACATAGCCAATGCTCATTTCCATATATCAAAATGGACAGAAGCACGTTCTTATACCAAGCTTTTTTTCAATAAGCATTAATTCTTTATAATAAATCACTGTTTTCCTACCAATATTTGCATGTTATAACATTTCTCCTTTCATTTCTCCATCTTTGGTAAACATTCTCCCTAGGTTTACCAATTTATCTACTCAGTCTAATTTTTCACCTGTTTTATCTTTAATGCATTCATTTTCAGATCCATATTTTCTCCTACATTTGCTATAAATTATTTGAATTCTCAAGTACATAAATATTCATGTCTCAACTAAGTCACCAGAAATATTCACTATACATTTCTTTAATCACAAGCACATTGAATAATCAAGATGATATCATGGATTTTTATTTTACTTCCAGAATCACTCGCTAAGATGGTGTGCATTATTTCCATCACATACTGCTATTAACGCATTCAGCAGCTATTCTTCAACTTTATACTTATACAAATACTCCATATTTTGAGCCAATTCATGCTGTCTTAAACTTTCTCTTAATTAACAGATGTACAGTAAATTATTCCCTATGTTTGAAGCACTTTGTTGAATAATGTCATGCAATGTCCAATTATTTTATTAAATTTGGCTGCCTTATAATTAAATGTTATAAAAATTCACAACGTTGAGATGAAAAGTGTGCTGTGATATATGACTTTATTACTCACTGCAGCTGTAGAGCTTATTGATTTTTTTCACATCTAAGTTGCTCAGCCCTATTCTTTGACCAATTGGTACAGATCCATTAGGAATTGGGATAATGGTTGGTTTTCCAGCAGTATTAGAAAAATCATACCTGCAGAAAAAACAAAACAAAAGACCAGGAACAAATTACAAAGTCTAACTTGGCAAATTTATTAACAGCCCATATTTTATATAATATATGAATGACCATCCTGGAAAACCAGGATCAGGATAAAACCCAGGAAAACTAACCCATTAATTTCTAGGATAATATCTGAAAACTTTTGTCATATATAAGCATGAAAACTGAATTTGACAAGAATGTGGCAATGAAAGTTTCCCCCTTCCATTGAAAGCAGAAGAAAAAAAACCCACTCCTGTTTTAATAAGATTTTCCCAAAAATAATAGTCAAAGTAGGAGCTGGAGGGAGGGGATGAATTAGACACCAATAAAGAATATTTGTAGCTCAAGGATGACATGAGAGGTCCTTGGTGGTCTCTCAGGTTGGTTGTTTTCTTGCAGATGTTTCATTAGCTAAACTAGATGTTATCACTAGCATTAAAATGCCACTGTTGATGTTACCTAGTAATGAAACATCTGCAAGAAAACAACCAAAATCAGAATACCAGAGACTATTAATTAGATAACAAAAAACTCCTTATAGCCAATGGAATTGGTCTGGTTCTCCTTTTTTCTTTGCTTTTTTGGGGGGGTGTTGTTGAATTAGATGAGAAACCATTGGTTTTAGGGTTTTTGAGTCTAACTTGGGGCAAATTATTCCTAAAACCAAAGAACTATCACTTAACAGTGCTTTTCAGCCAAAAGTTCTATGAAACATGTATAGTTTTATTTATGGCTCCCTCCCCAAGTGACAATTGTTTTATTGGTTCTCATACACTGCTAACCCCAGACCCAAGAGTGGTAATAACCCACACGTGTCCAGACACTTAACCCTTAACTGAGTTCTTGGAATAACCTGGCATACAACCCTCAGTCATGACTCTGCTGCATTAGAGTTTTGTTGCAGAAAAGAACAAAATCCCAAACATTACAGCTGAATGGCTGAGCAAGGAGAGAATTATACAACTATGTTTCAAATTTAAACTTCTAGCCTTCTGTCTGCTTCCTTACTTTTCAGAAATTAAACACAGCCCTCAAAAAAAGAAAGCGGAAAAATATTGTTTTTTTCTGATTTTAAAAGGAGGATCCTTATTTGAAAACAATGTAGATTCCTTCTCCTGTAATTGTAAAGAATTATGTCAGAAAAGGGAAAAAGTTCTAAGAGAAAGCTTGGATTTTAACTGAAACTGTACATTCTGTTTTGTTTAGCATCTATTGTATGTGCCAGTAGTTATGGTGCTGAAGTTGGGTGACTATATAAATTTGGACAACTACTCAGTCAATAAACTTACGCGCCATAATGCATAACTGAATCATAGTCATACGGAAGATCCAGATTGGTCGTGTTCCCTTTTTCAAAATTCCCCCATTCTCCTGAAATATATTAAAGTAAATCATAGACAGATTTACAAACACAAATTAATGCAAACACAGAGACAAAAGGAGTAAGGCTGGTTTTCATAACATATTTTAGACGTAAGGATTTGGGAGTGTAGCAATATTTTAATTGTCACTTTGTGGATTCCTGATTGCTTTTAAACTTTATCCTGTAAGAAGATTTTGTTAATGGAATCTAATCCACTCTTATCACATCAGCACAGCAGACTCACATCAGACAGTTAGCTGTTAAAACTGTTAACAAAACGTAGAATTCAATATATGTGTGTGTGTGTGTGTGTGTATGTATGTATGTATGCATGCATGCATACATACATACATACATACATACATGCATATATATATATATATGTTTTCTTATGTTTTCGTGGGTATTTATATGTATGGTATTCAGCTTTGTTCGGGTATTTTCCCACATCATTATAGTTGTGCTTTTAAAGTTGTAGTGACGTTTTGGCAGAATCTCATCTGCCATCATCAGGCTTGTGTATTGGGTTCATCTGTGTGTCAGGCTTTGGCAGCTGTTTCTATTTTAAATTTGGTGCTAGCCTCCTGCTTTGTTAGAATGGTTTTTTCTTCATCCTGATTGGTTGGGGGTCTTGGTCTGTGTTTATTGGTCTTGGAGTTTGTTGTGTTCTGCTTGATTGGTGTTTCTAATATCTTCTATCTGTTTTGTAGCTTTTTTTGGTCTTGATTGGCTGGCAACATTGTCTTTCGTGTATTGGGGGCTTTTAGCACAGCTTGGTTTCGGGTGAATGGCCGGCTATTGTTTATTAGGAAGCTAGGTTTCATCTGGGTGACTGGTTGAGGTGTGTTTGAGCTGGAGGTATCAGGGGAGGTCTGTTTGGGCCCAGGTGCTTGCTTGGCTTGTGGTGTGGAGATTTTTTTTGTTTGTGAGTGCAGGCTTCCAGATAGTTGACAGTCTGGTGGAGTCATCTCTTCTATTCATGCTTTCAGGTCTTTTTTCAATCTCTATGGCTCTATGGTGCTTAACTTATGCTATAAAATCATAGGGAAGGAAGGGACCTTGGAAATCTTCGACTCCAACCCGCTGCTAAAGGCAGGAGCCTTATGCCATCTCAGTCAAATGATTGTCCAGTCAGTCAGCCAATCATTTGAAGTTATCACAGACCCCACCCCCCATGGCTACTTACAACCCAGATTTGAAGTTCCAAAGACCCCCAAATGGTCATGTGATTGTATTTTGGGTACAGGTAACTGACTCACATTTATGGTTGTTTGCAGCATCTGATAGTCACATGACTGCACTATACATGACTGTATAGTACAATATATTTTCTCTGAAACTGGTCTTTACTTTTGGTTTCCAGCAAAAAAAAAGTCATTGCAGACAATGGATTCACTTAATGACCACCACATTCACTTTATAACCACCACATGTACTTTACCACTGCCATGTTTGCTTTATTACCACTGCGTTTGCTTCTCAACTACTGCTAAAAAGGTCATGGGTGATTTGCAATGCAAAGTAAGCTTTATGACATGGCCACTAATCATTTAATAATAAAATAAAAAGGAAGCAGGAATATCTAAGCTCTGGAGTCATGATTTCTCAGAGGTGGAAGTGAATCCTTAAATTCAAACATCTGAGTAAAGCCTTTATTCTGTA
Source organism: Naja naja (assembly GCA_009733165.1). Lineage (NCBI taxonomy): Eukaryota > Metazoa > Chordata > Lepidosauria > Squamata > Elapidae > Naja > Naja naja. Next base: position 293,201,678 of record CM019148.1, read on the forward strand.
AAAATTGAAAAAGACCAGTAAAGCTTTCATTCATGATATAAGGAGCTTATCCCTGAAGACATCTGAAAGCATCTTTGTCTTTATTGTGCTTTCTGGAAATCAGAAATTGTATTGATTTGCATTGTATTTTCCCACCACAACAAAGGTTCAAGTTTTACATACAGTTTGGATGTTATACAGTATGAGTTAACAGAACAAAAGAGGCACCCCATGACCAATTTTGGACCTCTTCAAACTAGGTATCCTCCATACTACTGAAGGTTAAGATCTCATTAAAGAATTGAAAGTGGAGCTTCTGGTATACCTAGTTCTGAAGACTCCCAATAAGGACAAAACACGTTGTACAGTGCCTCCTACTGATCCATACCTAATGTAAAATCTAAAGGTTCATTTAAGAAGCAATCTTGAAGTCTCTAGGAGGCTCAGACCAATACAAATCAGGGTACTTTCTAGTATAAGACCATATACAAACAATGAAAAGCATAGTTGCATAGCTTCTCCAGTTCGTTTTAACACATTTTAGCACAAATTATTAACTGTATTTATTGTTAGCAGATATCTGGAAAAACTAGAGGTAGTCCTCTATTTCTGACTATTCATTTAGTGACTGTTCAAGTCACACTGGTGTTGGAAAAAAAGTAACCTACAACTGGTTCTCATAGTATGAGTCAGGCACTTGGCAACTGGTGTGCATTTAGAACAATTGCAGCATCCCAAGGGCCACATGATCACAATTACTGGCCACCCCAGGGGGCTTTCAATAAGCAAAACCAATAGGAAGTTGGATTTGTTTAGTGGCTGTGTGATTCATTTAATGACAATGACCAAACAAAGTTGTAAAACCAGGCATGATTAAATCTTCACTGGAAACCATTCCCTGATTTTGGCTAAATTGCTTTGGGTCATTTAATATGTACATATGCATATGCGTACAGCTGTCCAATTCTAAATGGATTTAATGCATATTACTTCCAGAATGCTTTGATGGACAGACAGTCATAAGAAATAAAAATGCCAAAGTGACCACTCACTTCAGGCAACAGTTGACATGCTATCTGAGTGCTAACATGCCTACCTTTGGCAACATATTCCAAGTTAATTTTAACATAATTATCTCGGTCGCTGCGGGTTTGTTCATGTAGAAAGCCTAGTGCGTGGTTGAGCTCATGCTGAATCAATCCTTTATATATGCAGCCATGTTTCAACAAACTGAGTTGCTGTCTGCCTCCAATCTTTCCAAAGTAGGACCAGCATCTGATAATACAGAAAGGGAAAGTGGTCATTATGTAAATTATATTCTAAGGGAGAGAAAACCATTGCCTATAAAAAGTAAGACTATGCACTTCTGAGAACCACTTTGTGTTCTGGTTAAAGCATCAGGCTAGAAATGCAGTATCACTGCAGTTTTAACAAGTGGGAGGGGGTCTATAATTTAAAAGCAAATATCCCATGTGTGCTCCAGGAAATGGGTTAAACCTAAAGAAGTGTTATATTTGTTAAGAAATATTGTGAGCTTAATCCACATAATATTTGCTCATATCTTACAACACAAATCTGTTTTAATGTAGAAATACAAGAGCAGAAATAATTCAAAGGATATGTTGTTAATTCTTGAAGGATAAATGTTCCTTACCTGTCTCCAGGGACAATGTTTATGTAGTCATATTCTACCGTGTGTTTGATAAACCGGATGCATGTCAGACTGACAAATTCTTCCATTGCTTTAATTATCACATCTTTGTGCTCCACGGCTGAAACAAAAGATTATAGAAGGGATAAATGAATGCACTCATATGCAGTATATTATATTAAGTTCTAAGAAAATCATTTTTGCTGATATGGGGAAACTGCTTGCTTCTGGGGATTATTCTAATAGTAAATACATTTGCTTCTTGAAAATAAAGTTTGTGTTTGATAAAAGATTGCTGTAATGTTATTATTATTTAAATGGCTTCCACTCAAGTAAGGGTTTTTTTTAAACCTCTATTATTGCATGGCAGGGTAATAGTAGTTCCAGTTTGGCTAAGGGTTCCAATTTCAAGGAAGTTTAGAAAACTGGAAACCATTATTCCTTTGGGGCCTTTCTGTTGGGATACGCTAATAAAGGGGGAACTTACCACATACTTGAAATGTATGTTGATCTAACATATGAGTGTAGCTGCATCTGCATGGGGTTGGTTATGTACTTAAAAGATGAAAGTCCATAATTTGAAATAACTCTATCAGAATTATCAGAGAAGTACCTGTGAGAAAGAATGTGGGGTGATGGTGATGTTTTTGAGTTAGTATCTCCCTCATCAAGTGAATAAGACTGTGGGGTAGATCTAGAAAGGCCCATAAGACTTAGTTCTTTTTAAAACTACCATGAAGGAATTCAGTCTGGAGAAGGGGAGTTCCATTTGCATAAGCCATGTGAACAATTTAATAACTGTGTTAAGTTTACATTCTATCTGTCATTAAGATGTTTTGAAAATAAATCCTAGTCTGGCCATGTTACAAACAAAACCAGTATTTTGCCACCACTTCAAGCATTCTATAAAGATTGAAATCCCTTACATCAGGGGTGGGATTCTTCCGGTTCTGTCCACCTCTGTAGGACCGGTTGCTCTGAAGAGCAGCAAACAGAGAGCATACATAGAACCAGTTCTATGTCTGCTGCTTTTTTGGTCCAAACGCCTGCCCGGCTCTTACCTGACCTTTATTTCCTGCTTTTTCAACTGCAGCTGCTTTGCGTGACACAGCTGCGGTTGAAAAAGCAGGAAAAAAGTGCCTTTTCAATCGCTGTGCACTCATGTGCAGTGCTGCTCATCTGTCCAGGCAGCTAGCTGATGATGATCTACATGTGTGCATAGCGCGCATCAGGCCACAAACATAAAATCACTGAACCAGTAGTTACACCAGTTGGATCCCACCCCTGTCTTACATATAAATATTTGCCAAAGCAGTTGTTTAAGCATTTCAAACCACGAGATCCTATCAAAATGAGCCTTCTGATTAGGATCTGCAATTTTTTTAAAGCCAAAACAATACTTAGCCATTGAATGGTATGCCAGGGATCACACTACAAAAGCATTTCAGTGTGCCAGGCAAAGGAAGGGATCAGGCATGCTGAATTTCCTTTAATTGAATTAATTTAATTTAATAGCATTCAAATGATTATTTCCCATGTCTTTAATCACTGTATCCTTCAGTTGCAATGAAATGATAAATTAACAACCTTGGTAGGGGCTCTGAAGATTGCAGGCATTTTATGGGGAACAACAATCATACTTGCTTCCTACAAATGCATACAAAGTGGAAGAGTTTTTCAGAGAATCCTTTGAGAAGGACCTGCTGTAGGCATCAATAATTATTTTATAAGTGATCCAGCCCTCAAAAGCTGTTGCCTTGTAGTGTTAACAGTACTGAGCTAGATAGACCATTGGTCTGACTCTGTATAAAGGTGACTCTGTATAAAGGTGACTCTTATGTGACTACATTTTATTATTGATTCCAGGTCAAATGCTATCATTTGGAATCCCTTGCAATCTTAGCCATATCATCAAAGCCCATTTGGAGATAAAATAATTCCAGTAGTCTTTGCTATCACCTGAACCTAACTTGGACAGTATATAATATACTTTAGTACTACAGCTAATATTATTGTTGCTTGCAGTTTGCGGGTAGTGATGATGTTACTTACTTCTGTATTGAAACATCTGCAAGGAAACAACCTGTCTCATAGAGCACCAAGATCTCCACAGTTCAATCCTAAACTAGAGACATTTTCTTCATATGGACTTATTCTTAAAATGTGAATACAGAGCTTCAGTTTCATATGTACTAACAGAATTTAAATAGGAAAATTAAGAACAATACTATAAAATTATCCTATTATTGATTGAAGAATTCTATTCTATTATTAATGACACGCATCATGATCAGGCCTGCTCTGACCTTGGTCAGCAGGAATAGGAAAATAACCTCAATAAATCAGTAACAGTTTCTATTTGTTGCTCTCTATTGAAAATGGTTCCTTAATTCTTTTGTGTGAAAGGATGCTCATTGGAGAGATTTAGACGTACAAAACTCAGGAGAGATATTAACTGGGATCTTGACCAGGCCATCTTCTGACCTTGGCCAGTAACAATTTCCACTACAGCTCATGGCACTTCTCTGTGTTCTTCTCTTATAAACAATATCATCTTGGTGAAAGTTGGTTTCCCCTGCAAAGAAAAATGAGACAAACAACTGAAAAATGTTATCAGCTCCTGAGCAATTATATAATTAGGCCCTGGATGTAGGCAGAGTCAAGAAACAAGCATGGCAGAGATTCCAAAGATATTCTTTTATTATAGTCAGATAGAATAGCAATAGCATTTAGACTTATATCAGAGGTAGTATTCAGCAGGTTCTGAACAGTTCTGGAGAACCGGTAGTGGAAATTTTGAGTAGTTCAGAGATCTGGCAAATACCATTTCTGACTGGAGATTTTACAGTATCCTTCCCCTGCCAAGCCCACCAAGCCATGCCCACAGAACCAGTAGTAAAATTTTTTGAATCCCACCACTGACTTATATGCTACTTCACAATACCTTATAGCCCTCTCTAAGCAATTTACAGAGTCAGCATATTGCCCACAACAATCTGGGTCCTCAGTTTACCGACCTCAGAAGGATGGAAGGCTGAGACAACCTTCAGCCTGGTGAGATTGCAGGAAGCTGGCAGTCAGCAGAAGTAGCCTGCAGTACTGCATTCTAACCACTGTGCCACCACTGCTCTTGTGAAATAATGAAATCTTGAAAGTCTGACCAAATTTTTGTCTGCCCCATTGTTATGCTACAAAAAGATCATGGAGTTATTTTCATTTTTTTCTCATGCTTTCCTCTTTCTCAGCACCAAGTAACCTTTTCTAGAAGTACCCCCTTTAATTTATTTTATTTTATTTATTTTTTATTTTATTGGACTTATATGCCGCCCCATCTCCGAAGACTCGGGGCGGCTCACAATTAAAACGTACAATACAATAAATATTTAAAAAAGGATTAAACAATTATAAAGCCCAATAAAACCAAATTAAAATACTTAAAATTATCCCATACCCCTGGTGAGGTAGTCACAGCCCGATTTGGTCAAACAACCAGGTCTTTAAATCGCGGCGGAAGGTGCGGAGGTCAGGGGCCAGACGGAGGTCCAGAAGCAGTTCATTCCATAAGTCGGGGACCGCTATAGAATAGGCTCGTCGCCAGGGGACCGCCAGCTGACACTGACTTGCCGATGGGACCCCGAGGAGTCCTTGCCTGTGTGCCCGCACAGGGTGGGTAGCACTCGATATCGGCAGGAGACGCTCCCTTAAATATTGTGGACCCATGTCGTGTAGGACTTTGAATGTTAAAGTCAAAACCTTGTGGAACCGGCAACCAATGCAGGCCGTGCAGGAGGGGGGTAATATGGGGGGTAATATGGGAGAATCAGGTAACTCCCATCACCACCCGCGCGGCCGCATTCTGCACCAGCTGCAATCTCCGGATGGTATGCAAGGGCAGTCCTAAATAGAGAGCATTGCAGTAGTCGAGTCGCGAGGTGACAAGGGCATGGGTGACTGTACGCAGGGCATCTCGGTCCAGAAACGGGCGAAGCTGGCGAACCAGCCGGACCTGGGCAAAGGCCCCCCTGGCGACGGTCCCCACCTGTTCCTCCAATTGGAGCCGTGCATCCAGGAGGACCCCCAGGTTCTGCGCCCTATCCACAGGGGGCAACACCACTCCCCCTATGGTCAACAATGGACATTCCTGACTGGACCGAGATGCCGGTATGTACAGCCACTCAGTCTTGGCCGGGTTGAGCCGAAGCATGTTTCCGTCCATCCAGATCTGTACCGCATCCAGACAGCGAGTCATCACAGAGAGGGGATCACTGATCTGGCCTGGGGTGGAGATGTATAGCTGAGTATTGTCAGCATACTGATGGTATCTCACCCCAAAACCATGAATGATCTCACCCAGCGGTTTCATGTAGATATTAAATAAAAGGGAGGAGAGGACCAACCCCTGAGGGACCCCACCAGTGAGTGCCCTCGGGGCCGACCTCTGCCCCCCCGTCAACACCGATTGCGACCGCCCCGAGAGGTAAGAGGAGAGCCACCGAAATATAGTGCCCCCCACTCCCAACCCCTCGAGGCGTCGCAAAAGGATACCATGGTCGATGGTATCGAAAGCCGCTGAGAGGTCTAATAGGACCAGGATAGAGGAAAAACCCCTGTCCCGGGCCCTCCAGAGATCATCCATCAGTGCGACCAATGCCGTCTCCGTGCTGAAACCAGGCTGGAAGCCCGATTGGTACGGATCTAGGTAGTCCGCTTCATCCAGGAAAAGTGGAAACTGCTGAGCCACCACACTCTCCACAACCTTCACCAGAAAACGAAGGTTGGAGACTGGACGAAAGTTGTCTAACACGGTCGGGTCCAGGGCAGGCTTCTTCAGGAGGGGCCTCACCACCATCTCTTTCAAGGCGGAGGGAAAGACACCCTCCCTTAATGAAGCGTTGACCACTGCCCGGAGCCAACCGCAGATGACCTCCCTGGCAGCATAAGCCAACCAAGAAGGGCACGGGTCCAACAAACATGTGGTGGAACTCAGACGCCGCATAATCCTGTCCACTTCATCCTCGGAAACAGGATCGAACTCAGTCCAGATCACATCAGCCAGACTGCTTGCACCACGATCCTCAGACCACTGCAAGGTGGAACACAACCCGCCCCGAATCCACGCGATTTTATCTGATAGATATTGACCAAATTCCTCAGCTCTTCCCCGGAGAGGGTCCACCGCCTCCCCCGGATATAGGAGGGAGCGGGTGGCCCTAAACAGGGCGGCCGGGTGGTTATCTGCGGATGCTATGAGGGTGGAGAGATAAAACTTTCTCGCCTCCCTCATAGCTACCAGGTAAGTCCTAATATGGGCTCTTAACTGGATTCGATCAGATTGGGAGCAGGTGGCCCTCCACCTGCTCTCTAAACCCCTCCAACGGCGCTTCATCTCCCGGAGCTCCTCAGTATACCAAGGAGCCACCCGGGATCCACGGCGCCTGAGGGGCATAACCTCTAGCCATTTGGAATATGCATCAACTATAATGAGGAAAGTGTGCCCTCTGGTAGGGCCAGCAAAATCAATGTGAATCCTGGACCATGGGCCCCTAGGACATTCCCATTCCTGTGTGGGGGCGAGAGGTGGGGCAGGCCTGACTACCTGACAGTTGGGACAAGATGCAACCCAGTTTTCAACCATTTTGTCAATACCTGGCCATCATACATAACTCCTGGCCAGGTTGGGCAAGTTGAGGTAGATCTTGAAGAGGCCAACCTTTCTTAATCCAGCCTATAATAGGAGCCAATAAAGTGTCTTTGACAGTCTCTCTGGCAATTTCAGCAGCATGTACTGGAAGCTTGGCAACAGTTTCTAGGAAAAAGGTGTAAGTCTCAGCTGCAAAGTCCTCAGTGTGAGAAGGAAGTGGGCAGCGACTCAAAGCATCTGCATGTCCAATGTCTTTGCCATGCATGTGGATGAGTTTGTATGAATAAGCAGCAAGAAATTCAGTCCACCTCAGCATTCTTGGTTACAGGATAGTGGGCGTAGGTTTGTCTCCTGCCACAATGCCTAACAGAGGTTTGTGATCTGTGACAATGGTAAATGTTCTCCCATATAAATACTCATGGAATTTCTTGACAGCTGCAACAATTGCCAAGGCTTCCTTGTCCAGTTGGCTGTAGTTCCTCTCTGCTTTGGTCAAGGTGCAAGAGTAAAATGCAATAGGAGCTTCCCTCCCGCTGGGAAGCCTGTGGCTCAAAACTCCCCCCACTCCAAAAGGGGATGCATCACAAGTCAGTACAACAGGCAAATTCTCAGAGAACTGTATCAGTACAGCATCAGACGTGATTAGTCTTTTAATATTGTTAAATGCAGATTGTTCTTTTCTGCCCCAGACCCACACAGATTTTTGTCTAATAATCTGTGCAGTGGTTATGCAATGGTTGACTTCTGAGGTAGGAACATGTGATAAAAGTTAATGAGTCCAAGGAAGGCTTGCAAATCTGTTTTACATTTTGGTCTAGGGGCTTCTTTGATTGCCTGAACCTTGGCATCTGTGGGGTGGATACCATGCTTGTCAATCATATAGCCCAAGAACTCAACCTTGTCAGTTCTAAGAGTGCATTTTTCTTCCTTGACTTTTAACCCCGCTTTTTTGAATCTGGTAAGGACTTCTCTGAGTCTCTCTTGTAACTGAGTGTCATTTTCAGCAGAGATTAACACATCATCAAAGTAAGGAACTACCCCTGGCAGTCCTTGGAGCATCCTTTCCATAAGGCTTTGGAAGATGCCTGGTGCCACCCTTACTCCAGACTGTAACCTTTTACATTTGAAAGCACCTCTATGAGTCACAATGGTTTGGGCCTCTGCAGTGGCATCATCAACTGTTAATTGTTGATATGCCTGGGCCAGATCCAATTTGGCAAAGACTGTACCCTTGCCAAGTGAATGTAGTAAATGATGCACCACTGGAACTGGATATGGCTCTGTTGAAGCGCATGGTTCAATGTCCCCTTATAGTCTCCACAGATTCTCACTGACCCACCAGTTTTGACTGGTGTGACTATGGGTGTCTCCCACCTGGAGTGGTCAGTGGGCTCTAAAACTCCTTGAGCTATTAGTTTATCTAATTGTGCATCAATTTTTTCCTTTAAGGCAAATGGGACCCTTCTGGGCTTTAAACGAATTGGTGGCACCTTGGGATCTAGGTTGAAAGTGATAGGGGTCCCCATATACTTGCCCAATCTGTCGCTGAAGACCTCTGGAAACTCAGACTTCAAGGCCTCCTCCTATTCAGTGTTGCTCACGTGATTGATGCCAGTCACCTTGATGCCTAGTAGATTGAACCACTCAAGTCCCAGCAAGCTTGGGCGATCCTTGTCCACGATGGTCAGGGGCAAACGTTTGGTGTGGCCTTTGAACTTCATGTTGAATTCTCTTGTTCCAACTACTGGAATCTTGTTCCCTTGGTAGTCTTTAAGAGTCAGTGCTTGCTTCTTGAAATGCTTCTTCTGAATGTTTGGGAGTAGTCTGTGAAGAGTGTCCCATGACACCATGGATAAATATGAGCCTGAGTCCACTTCCATTTGACAAGGCCTTCCTTCAATTAGTACCTTGACATGCACTTTTCTGTTATTGATAGAAGAAGAATGACCAATAGTTACTGTCTGATGAGTTTTATTCTTCCCCTTTGCTTCTGTGCTGCGCCCCATTTTCTCACTGAGGTTGTTGGGCTTGAATTCTTTGTCAGGAAACTTTCTTCTGTTGGGTGGAGTTCTGGATGATTTGCAGACTCTTGCTAGGTGTCCTCTTTTTTCACAACGGAGGCAGATATGTATCAAGAAACTTGCATTCAGTGCAGGGTTGGCTTCCCCCACAACCTCTGCAGTAGACATCTTGCCTCTTTCTTCCTAGGTCTTTCTTTTTCCACTCCATTCTGAGTCTATAAATTCCTTCCTCCACCTCACTACAGTCTCACTCAGAATCTATTTGCTCACAATGAGTTGTTGTGGACTTTTCCACATCAGGATGGCTTGTGGCCTTGTTAATTTTCTTCATGGCTGCTGCTGAGGACTTGGTAGCTTCTGCTGAAGAGGCCTCTTCTATTGCTTCCTTCAGCGTGATCTTAGGTCTTAGTAATAACTTGCTCTGAAGCACCTTGTCTTTAAGGCCCAGAACAAATCGATCGCACATGGCCTCTTCTAAATTGTTAAATTCACATGCACCCCCAATGTCTCTTAAACTTGCCATGAAGTCGTTTACGTTTTCGCTTTCCCCTTGATCCCGATGGTAAAACTCATGTCTCTTAATGAGGCATGATACTTGTGGTGCGTAATGGGCTCTTAACAACTTTTCTAAATCAGGCCATTCCATTACCTTCACATCTGCAGCTCCCGCCAATGCCTTCGCCATCTTGAAAACTGCCGGACCGCAGTGGGTGAGAAAGACCGCCCTCTTCCGCTTCTCGGAAATGTCGGCAAGATCGTTTCTTTCCAGATACATTTGGAAACAATCTGCATACGTCTCCCAGTCTTCTGCTGTCGGATCGAACGGGGCTGGGGAGGTGTTCAGTGCAACCATCTCTCTCTTCTTCTGTTCCACATTGCCTTCTTCTTCAGGGAGATTCCCCCTTCGTCACCAGTGTTAAGTTTGCATGAAGAGACAGGCGCGGAGTGCTTCAAGCTCTTTGTTTATTAGTGACTACAACTCAGAACGAACCCGTTTTGGCTGGGCTGCAGCTGTTACCTATAGCCAGCAGCCGCAGTTGCCAACCAGTCAGAGTGCAGGGTTTTCCCGCACTTTTTAAACCAATCATTTCTAACATTTTACAAGAACAGTTCAAACTAAACCAATGACATTCAAACCTACATACATAACAGTGGTCTCCTGGTTTCACATTGACAATATATTCACATGCTCAGTGGCTTTTTCCTTTTCTGCAAAAATATCAGTGGAATCTTTGTATTTTTCTTTCAAGGAAAAGAATTCAGGCAGGAGTGCAGGAGGGAGAGAAAGAAAAGAATGAGATGCCTGAAAATGGTACTGCAGATACTTTTGAGATAAAAAAAATAGTCACTTGCTTCCAGTAGATATTGGGCTTATGATTTTATAGCCAGTCTATGCCCACCACTATGGAGACACTGAAGGAAGCTGTGGTTTGGAGTGGTAATAATTATTTTTTTCTTGTAGAGGAGTTTTACATTATAAAGTAAGGCAAGGCAATTTTTTTGTCAGCTATTTCAACTAGTAGGATCATCTGATAACCCAAATGCATCATAATGTCATCTATGAAATTAGCTGCTGCACCAGAGTCTAAAACAGCTGTATTTTTGTGCTTGAGGGGATATGAAGAGTAACAGGAATAATAAAATGCACTTGCCTGCTGTCAGCTGTCTGAGCTCTTCTTAATTATCTGAAGGTCCTCCTGCAGAGCTCTTGAGAGGGAGTCTGTGAAATTTTTTGAAACATGGCTTTGAGGTGATTTGTGCTTTTACTTATGAGGTAATGCACACTCCATCTACATGTGTGATATTTTCTAGCCACCTCAGAAGAATGAATCTTAGAAGGTCAAGCTATGGCCAATTATCCTGGAGATCCACGGTAAAAATAAAAACCAAGATATCTCTTTCTTTGTTTCTCTATTGCAGACAAGGATCTTGTCATTCCTCCTGTTTGCATGGATTGTATGATGCTGCAGCCTGAGGAGCCTCAAGGAAGGAGGATGGGGTAGGCAAAAGACTGTAAAAAACCCTCTCATCATTATGCCACAACTCTACCAATTGCCCATTGTTTGACACAGGACATCAAAACATCACAGCAGGATGCTTTTTATTCTTGTTAGGTAGAATGTGAAAATCTTGAAAGTCCAAGTTTGGCCCCTTTTATACCAAACAGAACTGAAGTGGATTTGTTTGGGGGTTCCTTCTCATGCAATCTACTTTCTTAGCTCTGAATAATATTTTCTGAAAGTGTCCCCTTAATTGCTCACTCATTCCTACCTCTTTTCCAAAGTCAGGTCTATAATCCTTCGCTAATAGTGAAAATGCATGTTTCACAAAAGATTGCTACTGAAGATTGTATTAGGGCAGGTGCGTAGTCTTAAGAAAAAGTAAAATTGTGGTATCAACTTTGATGTTATGGAGTAAAGTATATTATCATAGAGGGTGCAGCATTATTATGAATAACAGGCTGATTACATGGGAAAGCATTTTTGGAAATATATAACATTGGATCCCAAGCTTATTATTTACCCTGGGAAGAAGAGTAATAGTTCTTCTACATGTATTTGTAACTTCTAGGGGATCTTCTTTTTGAGAAAGAAAATAAATAGGACACATTACGCCTTTAATCTATTGTACAAATGATTGGTAGATTTTATTAATCATGTTGTTACTGAAAATGAAAAAGAGAAATGGTCCCGTGACTATGAAAAATATATACACTGAACAGTTTGATAGAAGATTTCCAAAACCAAGGACATAAGCCATCTTTTTCCTCAAAAGAAAATATTTTCTCTTAACATACTGACTTATTTAATTTGAAGAAGGAAAGAAGCAAGCTTCCTATGTATAATTATGTGACAGGAATTCTATTTCCAGATGTCAAATTAAGGAAAGGTGTTATAAACTCAAATATTTGACAGATTTCCTCTTATCTGGATAAACCAGAAACAATTTGCTATAATTCAGGACATTAGCACAAAACTGATAACTTAACTGATAGCCAAAATGACAATTTTGATAGGAGAAAAGGCATTGTCTAAGTTTAATGTTGGCTGGAATCTCTTATTGATTTTTGTGTATGAAACCGGAAAGATGAAATTATGATATGACTTACAGTCTTGATGATTAGAAAAAACAAATTATAGAAAATGTTAGTAATGTTGTAAACATAGAGTAAGAGGTTAATTTACTTACAACTGTTGTAAAAGAAAATTGGAAGCCACTTCTTTATATTGTTTTTCTTTCTCCTTTTTTCTGCACTTTTGCCTTTGTCTTTTTCTTACCTTTTTTCTTCTTTTCCCTCTAAACACTTTTTAGTTTTTACCCTGCTTCTTTTAAACAGAGAAAGAAAGAGAAGAAGGAAGAGAAAGAATACCAGACCCTGAAGGAGGAACTAGAAAGGTTTTATTTATTTATTTACATTCCACCTTTACAATTTTTATAAATAACTTAATGACATGATGATACCTAATGCTCCTTGCTCCTCCTATTTTCTCCTGCAAGTTTAGTTGGGATGAGAGAGAGAGTGACTGCCCCAAAGTCACCCAGCCTAAGCCTTTCATGCATAAGGTGTGAGTAGAATTCAGTCCCCTGGTTTCTAGCCTAGAGCCTTAAATACTAGACCAAATTGGTTCTGTGGAATGTGGGTACTGAAGGCCAAAGTAGTTCCAGTGGTGGTAGGAGGACTGGGGGCTGTGCCTCCTAAGGGGGAAATGGACTTCAATAGATCCCAGGAACAACACCAGAGCTCTCTGTACACAACAGTGCATTGCTAGGAACAGCTAAGATATTGCACAGAATTCTCAAACTCCCAGGTCTCTGGCAGAGGACCTGAAGCTGAGGAAGACATGTTCTATCCATAGGAGTGAGAAGGGATTTTTTTAATAACAGTGATTTATAAAAGAGTTATAAATATAAATCAAACTTACCTGAAACCTTGTTTTTCAGAATTCCCTGCAAAAGAGAGAATACCGTTTTAATGTATACAATGTATTACTATAGCAGAGATGCAAAAAATGAGTTCTTCAAAGCAGAAGTCAAGATAGTTGTCTTCAGCTGATTGAGGACACACCTGGACAGGTTTACTTGTTGCAAGCCTATGGAAGGAAAACAATAAGGTGCTCAATAGTGCTAGAAGATTCATCTTCGAATTTTTTCCCACAGGTTTTTGTAAGTTACAAGGAGCTCCTCTTCTTCAGATATTGTGGCTGTTTTTGCTCATTGGGTTACAATTTTCAGTGAAGACTGCTGGCTTTAATCATTGTATAACAGTTAGATGGCAAGATGTATTTTCACAGAAAGAAACAAGCTGTGAGAATTCCCAGTAGAATTGGCCAGGGATCATTTTGTGCTACTTTATCTTAAAAAACAAAAAAACAAGGAATGTTGCAATATGAGCAAGACTAACTGTTGGGTAACTAATAACGAGATGTATGAGTAATCGGTACATAAGTGAGAAGGAAAAAAGTGTTAGGAACATGAGCCCAACCATGCACCCATAGCACTGTGCTTTTCTCCTGGCAGTATCCAGATTGCAAGTCCATGACCCAAATGTGCAGATTACTGCAAGAACTGCAAGAAAAGTCTAGTGTCAGACAAGGAGTTAAAGTGATAATATATGAACACTATATGACAATGCCCCCCAACCTTTTGGGTACCAGAGATGATTTCATGGAGGGTGTTTTTTCCATGGGCTGGTGGGGTGGGATATGGTTTCTTGCGCTGCCTGAATTCCATGTGTGTGTGGATGAGGTTTTGCTTGCTTGCATGTTCTGGTTCCTGACGAGCTGCGGACTGGTGCCACTCCACAGCCTGGGGGTTTGGGACCTCTAACATATGACAAATATCTGTCATACACTGTTCTTGTATGACAATATCTGCACATATTACTGCAGTTGCCAAGAGCTAAATATGATAAATATGAGGGCCTCAAGTCAAATTGCTGTTTCAGAATTAAGTATTCACTTCTTTTATTCTCTTGGGCAATAGTTGATGGTTAGAGGAATGAGTTTCATTTAGCCTATTGCACCAAAAAGACAACTTTGCCAGCTTTATTTTTTTTGTGTGTAGAATCTTTAATTTCCTCTAATTTCTAAAATTATAAAGTCTCAAATTTATATTTTGACATTAAAAAAAAGAAAAAATGCCATAAAAAGTCAATGTGTGCTTCAGTGATTATAGAAAAAGTTTTGCTCAAGTTTGTTGACTATGTCAGGCATGGAATATCCTTAGAGAAATTGAAATCTCTGACCATCTCATTGTCCTAATGCAAAATCTTTTCTGTACCCAGAACCAGAAGGCACAATCTGGATGAAACATGATGAAATGGACTGGCTCCAGTCTACAATGGAGTAAGACAAAGCTATATATGTTATGGAGATTTTTAGTCATCCAGTTCATGGTTGTTTCAAAGGTGCTTTTCCAAAAGCAATGGGACTTTCTTGGTTTTTCCTTGGAAACAAGAAGCCTCTTCAGTTCTGGCTTCAGCTTAGATGAGAAGTGAAACATTTTCAAGGAAAAACCAAGAAAGTCCAGTTACTTTTTGGATAAGCATCTTTGGGAGAAAGCAATGCACTTTCTCCTTAATTAATCAACCTATAAGCTGAATGTGTATTAAAGAAGGCTAGATTGGAAGAAGATATGCATATTTTTAAACCAGAGAATAATATATCAATAACTTCTGCTAGTTAGAAATGCAAATCATTTGAAAACTCTAGTGATGAAAGTCAAAGAGTGCATGAAAAAGGTGTGACTACAACTTAATAAAACAAAAACCAAATGAGTAGTCCTTAATGGGTCTAAGTCTACATGGAGGGAAGTAAGCAGTGAGGTGCCACAAGGTTCTGTCTTAGGCCCAGTACTCTTCAATATCTTCATTAATGACTTAGATGAGGGAATAGAAGGGGAACTTACCAAATTTGCAGATGATACTAAGCTGGCAGGAATAGCTAACACCCAAGAAGATAGGCTCAGACTAGAACACTGGGCCGTATCTAACAAAATGAAATTCAATGTAGAGAAAAGTAAAGTCCTACACTTAGGCAAGCAAAACTGGGTTTGGCTAGTCTAGTACAGAGAAGGACCAGGAGAGACATGATAGCGGTCTTCCAATATTTGAGGGGCTGCCACAGGCTATTTTCTAAAGCACCTGTAGGTCAGACAAGGAATCATGGATGGAAACTGAACAAGGAGAGATTTAACCTGGAAATAAGGAGAAACTTTCTGACAGTGAGAACAATCAACCAATGGAACAGCTTGCCCTTGGAAGTTGTGGGAGCGCCATCACTTGTAAACAAAGACATTGAATAACTTCTACCTGTTCAGTTCAACTACTACCAGTAAAGGAACATCAAAGAAGAAATACGTCACAGGCTAACTCTTGGTAGGGCAGCAAGAAAGGACTGGGGGAGGGGGAAGAATATTCAGATGCTGTGATTTGTCTGTCTACTAACAAAGTTCAGAATCATGCTGGCAATGTTTTTCCTGGTGGCCCTCTATGGAAGTGAAAGTTGGACTTTGATAAGCAGGATGGAAAAACTATTAAAGCTTTTGAATGCTGGTATTGAAGAAGGTTCTTGAGAATACCATAGATAGTCAAACAAAATTAATAGATAGATCCTTGAACAAATTAAACCAGAATTTTCATTTAAGGAACAAATGAATATTGGGCATATTCTATGAAGACCATTCTCTCTTGAGAGTCCAAAGTGAAGGAAAGAAAACAAGAGAACAACTAGCAACAAGGTGAATGATTTTGATTGCAGCTATGATGAGTGCATCATTCAAAGATTTGAAGGACAATTTTGGGGACACATTCTTTTAGAGAAAATCCATCTATACGGTATCATATGATGATAACCAATCAGTCAATCAATTACTTTCTACTTAATTGTTATGATTTATCTCCTACTGTCTACTGTTCAATCAAGTCGCTATCTGATAGTGTTGTATATCATTTGTGTTGTGGAAAACAAATATCACTTTGAGCTGCTTTAGAATCATACTGAGGTTGAATAATAACAGTTACTAATTTGTTCCCTACAAAACATGATTTTCAAGTTCCATTTAAATTGATACATTTCTATGTGGAAATGTAAAAGGGAGTTAATTATATTATATTTTAGCTAGTATATCTCCAATTCTTAAAGTAACAAGAATGATAGGGAGCATGTATTACTGCACTACTATTATCCAATTCAATTCCATTTGCAAATATAAGTTCAAAGTGATGACCAAAGAAATAAGACTCTGGTTATTTTGATAGCTGTAAGAATGTCCAGCTCAGTACGCCACTCTGAATCACATTAAAAGGAAACAGGGATTCTTATTTCTACAGCTGCAGGTTATAAAATAGCAGGCTAGCCAATTGCAAATATATCTGGCGAGGAAAAGGCAAGAAACAAAAAGGAGGTCACTGCACTAAACACAGCCTAAACACAGCCTGGACTCTTTCCAGCTGGGGAAAAAGAAATTTCAGACTTCTGCCTTGGAGGAATCTGTGAACCTTGGAGATTTCTATTGTCTTCGTTTGACTGGGAGTGGGGGGAGTGGAATGGAATCTGAACAAACAGTTGGAATTACATAAGCATGAAATAACTTCAGAACAACTGAGTTAACTAATTGAATGACAGCAATTCTAAACATATTTTAACTAGAGTCTTATAAATAAAATAGATTTTCCCCAAACAACTTTCCTTGCATAATCTTCTCTTTGCTTGTTTAATTATCATAGGTAGTTTTCAGGAAAGGATTTGATTAGTTGTTAAAACAGGAAATAATAGTATGGATTCAGTGTTCAATTTACTTCAAACCTAATTCTAGCTAATGGCTATCAGTAGTCTCATTCTTCATGTAGTTATGTCCTCACCTCTAAAGATGCCCATGTTGATGGCTATTGTTATGTCCCTAATATAACAATCCCCTTTTAAAATCTTTCCATCAGGCACAATCTGTCTGTCCACTTTCTCCATGGCAATCATAATTGCACATGACCTTTTCCTAAGCTAAAAATCCAGCCATTAAGGTTCTGTTCTCAGGTGTATCATTTTCTCTTTTACAGTATCCTTTTTGACATACAATGACTCCAGTTTCACAGAGTATTCCAGCTGTAATTGCTGTAATTGACTTGTACAGTATAATGTTTGTTTTATTCTTTACACTACTTTTATAGGTTTCATTTTTTTTCACTGTGATGCACCATTTATCAACAGTGTCCATCACTGGGGCAGCATTTCCATCAAGATCCCTTTCCTTAATAGGCATTGCTACCTTAAATCCTATAAGCATATACAGTATGAAGTTGGAATCTTTCACCCAATTCTGCACCATTATATATTTACTTATAACTGCATTTAAGTTTGATACCTCCTCAAATTTGTCAAACTGCCGATATCTGGATTTAGGGATTGTTGTTACAGTGAGGGAAGCTCCCTCACTTTACCAGGTATCATCTTACAGCTGTTCAACAGGTTTGTTTTGACAGTGGTTTATTTTATAAAGTGGTAAATCTGGCCATCTATTTATCTCTGTCTTCAGATCACTAGGGTAGAAAGCATAGAACCCAATTCTATTTTTTGCATGTTTATTTCACATACGTAAACAGCTAGAGACAATAGTTGTAATGATCCAAAAATATCATGCCAGCAGACATTTTGAAAGAAAGGCTAAGACTAGTAATGCCCAAATATATTTAGTATCCAATTTAATTCCATCTGTTGCCAGCCACCAAATTACATTTTGTCATGGCAATAGTCAGTAAGTAAAGAGAGATTTATTTATAATGGGCTATCTTGATATTGCAATTCAGCCAAATGCCAGAGAAGCTTAGAAACAGAAACAATAAACAAATAAGTCTTACCAGTAAAAAAACAAACAACCCTTAAACAGACTCTTCCCTTCTTGTAAAAGTACAAATAAAGTAAAATATCTGGTCATCAAGGGAATCCCAGATCCAAGTTACAAAGATCCAGATGATGTTAGAGGACAGTAATGAGATACGGAGCTATCCGATATCTGATCAATATCATCAGAATATCTGATGAAACCCACATGTTTAGAAATTTCTGCCTGCAGACTTCCCTGCTTCAGACCTGCTAGCTCACGGGTGTCAAACTCACTGTGTCATGTTGCCATCACATGACATATTTTGACTTTTTTCCCTTCATGGAGCTGGGTAGGCGTGGCCTGCATGTGAAGCATCCAGCCCACAGGCATCCAGCCCACAGACACGCCTGCATAGCTCATCTGTGCCAGGAATGAAGTAGTCACACAGCTTTGGGAATAAGGTCAAGGAACATTCCCATGGCCTCTAACAAGTTATGTTTCTTTGTATCCATAAAAGAGGTGACTACATCACTGCACACGCTTCTGCTAGGTTTCAAGCTCAATTCAGATTGATGGCTTACCCTTGTAAAGTGCTAAATGGTTTAAGGGTCAAGTGAATTATTTCACATTGGCCCTTTCAATTATTATCTTTCTCCATATGTCTCTGCAAGTACTAGGTACCATCATAATGTCTTGATGTGACTGATACAAGTTAGATAATTGCATCATTGCACAATGATGCTTTAAGTCATCATTTTGACAACAGTTTGGCTTGTTCATTGTTGCATTCATGGAAGGCTTGTAGGGACATTAAAGGTTTGTTTATTGGTGTCATGAAAGTGTACCTTGGTATGCAAAGAATGCTTTGTTGTTGACTGAAAACTTGAATGATTTGCAGTGAATGTTAAACAGATTGTATGATGCAGTGAGAGACAAGAATTTGCAAATGAATATATCAATGACCAAAAAGTTATCTCTTGACAGGGGAAAATGGAAGGAACAATAGCAAGTAGTACATCATAGGGAAGAAAACTTGAAGTAGATGACATTGTGTACTATGATAGAATGAGTACTAAAGATGCAAAAATAGAGAAATTTTAAGAGGGGCAAATACTGGAATAATGGTTGTGTGTTGCAAGGAATATATGTTTATTTAAATAAGTGAAAATAGCTCTATATAATATTTATTTATTACATGCTATTTATATACCACTCATCTCACTGTTGCAGCAACTCTTGGCAGCAGCATATAAATTTAAATATTTATACCAATTTTGCTAGGTGGAAATGATAGTGGGATATATGAAAAATTGAATGGGAATGGATTATAGAACCAAATTCTGTATGGATATTAAATGAATGTAGACGGGATATAAATATTACTGGCCAGTATGAAAGAAGAATGTAAGAAGGGTTAGTTTTACAGAGAAAACAAATAGAAGAAGAAACTGTCAATGGTTTAAGAATACATGGAATAAATGAAAGATAAAATAAATTGCAGGATCTAATCTAAGTTGGTCAATGGGACAAGAGCTTTTGCCTTCTGACCTTTCCGTCTCATGCTGGAGTCCATCTTCAGGGAACGTCTCTCTAGCAGAGTGTTTACTGTTTTGGGTGTGTGGTATTTATAGTGCCTGTTGTATGTGGCTTTTAATCTACTCACAATGCCTTCAGGCTTGAAATTTTAGGCTTGGACAATCTGGAACTATGCTGCCTGCAGTCCGTTCTAAGCATAGTACACAAAATTGTCTGATACATCTTGCCTGTCAACAACTTTTTCAGCTTCAACTACAATAATACACAGGAAACAGTTGATACAAACTCAAGGTAAACCACTTCAAACTCGATTGCAGAAACTATGACTTCAGCAACAGAGTGGTCAATGCCTGCAACACCCTACCTGACTCCATTGTCACAACTTCAACCCCTCACAACTTCAACCTCAAACTGTCTAACGTGGACCTCACCCCATTCTTAAGAGGTCCTTAAAGGGGGTGTGCATAAGTGCACCAGTGTGCCTACTGTCCCTATCTTACTGTCCCCATTTATCTCTATTTACTTCCTTTGTTCATGTTTATGTTCATACCTATACTTATTATCTTGTACATGTTTGACAAACAAATAAAATAAAATAAAAATAAAATAAATGTTGATTGGGGTATCTTGATGTCTAGCTTTTAAGATGTTAACTGTCATTTGCTAGTGTTGCCCAGCCCTTGCCTTCTAAGGCTGGTGGCAAATCAGCACTCCTGTTGACTGACGAGGGGCCTGTTTCCCAGTCTTCAATCACTTCCCTGGCTGTTTTTTTGCCTGCTCGTCCAACAATCATAGGAGCTGCAAAAGTGAATGAGTCCTGGTATCCTGGAACACATATATTTGCGTTCATTTGACAAAGTAAATTGTAATTGGAGTTGATGGTTGAAAAGGAAGATGAAAAATTTGAAGAAGAAAATGCAGTGCTGTAGTGGTTCTGGACATGGAGAAAGGATAGCTTGCCAACATAGAAGGTACATGAATGTGTCCTATCAGAGGAGAATGCTGGAGAGGTGGGCCTCCTGGCTGTATCTGTATCTCTCTGTCCCTACAAGTGGGGGCTTTGGTTTTGTTCCCACACCTAGTTTTATATTCCCTAACCCTTGTTTATGCCTTGGCATAGCTGTTTAGTACTTCTGACCCTATCAGGTATTTGCGGGGGAGTGCCTTAACCTGAACTCTTTCTCCTTAATACTCAGAGAAATCTCATATGCCTAGCAGTGATCCTTGCCCGTAGCTGGACAAGAAGAGGAAGATAATAATAACAGTAGTAGCAGCAGAAGCAGCAATAGAAATGTGTAATCCTTATATCCACCTCTTGGTCTCTGTGACCAGAGAAATCAGCTTCCTCATCTATTTTGGGGATCTGGAACAAAAGATACAATTTAAAAAATCATTTTTATTGATAACAAAACAAGGAAAAAATTAGATTTCCTTTGAACTTGAGGTAGTCATGAGAAAACAGAAACTATAGCATTGATGAAATCACAGAATCTTAAACATTAATCTCTCCTAAAATTATACTGAGAGGCTGGATAAAAATCTGTGGGCTCTCTGGCTCCAAAAAAAATGTTTGCAATGGAGCAAACAGACAAGAATTCAGTTTAGTGTGTGCACAAATACAATAAACTTCATATATAATAGCAAAGGCAATTATCAAAGCAATCAGGCAGATCCACCCACAGAAAATAAGTATAACATCTTTAAATGGAGCTTTAGGAGCAGTTTAATTACTTCTACACAAATTGGGAACTTCATGGTCCTAATCTAATCTAATTTTCACCTTTGCTCCCCAAGAAATAAGCTTGCCTCTGCACCTTCAGGCAGTTCTCCATTCCACAATCCTGGAGATCTGCCGATAGTCTCTCTTGAGCATTAGCTTTATCCATTGCTTTTCTGAGATCAGCTTTCTCTGGGGCTTATACAATCCTCACACCAAGGCTGTATCTGCACTTATTGCCATTTCCATGCAATTTTCTCCCCTTTCTGCCTCCACCAGGAAAGGTGTGGCTGGATCTGTGGACTTTCTCAGGAAAGGGTCCCCTTTTGCCCCTTCCCTTCCTTCTGCCAGGATTCTAAAAACAATTGAGCCGAAAGAGCGTTGATGGTGACTTGGGTATTAATCATCTCATCTATTAGTCATCACACATTTTTCAAGCAAAAAGGGGCTGGGGAAAATCAGTTCCTTGTTCTTAGTTCAGTGAGATTTTGTAGGTTTAATGTATTGGTGATCTGGATGAATGTGGAATGGGGGAGAGAGAAGGGTTGGACACAGGGGTGGGATTCTACCAGTTTGCACCTATTTGCTAGAACCAGTTGTAAGCAGTTCGGGGAACCAGTTGTTAGAAGAAATTACTAGCCTAATCCTGTAAGGAAGGCAGGAAGGAAACATTCTGGTGTTGCTTACAGAAACTGCCTCTCCATTAACCCTTATTACATTCTTGGCAGGACTAGACTTCCTGTCTCAGGAATGTCTCTGGAGTTTTTTTCCCCTCCTTTGCTGGTACTTTGCTTGTGTGGAGTGACCATTCAAAGTTACAATGGCACTGAAAAAAGTGAGTTATGACCATTTTTCACACTTACGACTGTTGCAGCATCCCCACAGTCATGACAGGCCAGGTGAGGAGATGCGTGCCTCGATGTGAGTGATATTGAGTTGGCCACACCCAGCCAATAACATGACCACCAAGCCATGTCCACCCAGTCACATGACTACCAAGCCATACCCACCACCTAAGTCACACCCACAGAACCGGTTGTTAAAAAATTTGAATCCCACCCCTGGTTGGACATCAGGGAGGGGGTATAGAATGGGGAAATGCCCTTCACTGTATGAGGTGGTATGAATGGTGTTGGGATCATCTAGTTTTAGCTATATTTCTTTTTCTTTTGTCTCATGTTGTTAACATTTTCTTGATTTACTAATCTAGTAATTATACCTTTCCTGGGCTCTGCCTAACACTAACATTCTGAAAGGCAATATGAGAGGTATAGTTGTATTTAAGTAGTTCATTTTGTTATTCTGCTTATTTTTTGTTTCTCTCTACTTTTAATTGGTCTGTGAGTTAACACTGCTTAAATAGTATGTAAATGGAACATATAAAATAAAATCAAGTTCAGGCAAGCTTTTGATCTCCTGAAGTTGTTTCTGTGGGGAAAAAGACAACCTCTATTTTTCCTCACTATTTTATATAGCTGGTTTGCTATAACAGCAATTCAAAGCACGGTTAGTTGTTGCACTCTTGTGGCAGATTGTGCATATTACACCATAAACGTGTTCAATTTTTAAAAGTGTGAGGGATCTGATTAATGCTAAAATCTGAGCTGATCTACAATAGATGCTCTGAAAGAGGTCAGTCACAGTCTATACAGTTTTCTTTTCATATATTCATGTAATTCTACCAACTCTTTTATTGCTTTAAAAAAACAGTCTAAACAGACACGCACGCTTAAACACAATGTATGTTTCCTTCTACATCTCATATGTTCATATTATATATTTTTTTGCAAATGTGAGTTTTTGGATTTCTCTATTGTATACCTTAACAGGCATTTGAAGGAGGTTTTATTTATTTTGGAGTGTGATTTTCCTTCTAATATTTATTCAAGGAAAATAAATGAAACGGAATCTTTTCATATAGAACTTCAATGATAGAGGCAGAAGTACTCCTATATATTTCTCTACTTTCTGTTTTCTATATAAGCCTGGAGTCTGATTTAGGGGTTATGTTTGAGTTTCAAAGTGATAAGAGTGTTGGTGCCCTGTCTTCTTAATGCTGTTTGTTGGAAGCATATGGTCAATTTTACAAAACTAGGAACATTTCCACATCTCATGTATGAAGATTATGAGATGCTTTATGTGTTGTCATTGGCTCAAGATGAAACAAAAGAAGGAGAGCAGCAGGCATACAATGTTTTTCAGGGAATGACCAGTAGCTATTATGATTGATGTCAAGGACTGTGATTACGTTGTCTCTTAGAGCAGGGGTGCCAACCTTTTGGACTTCAGGGACCACTAAGCTCATAATTTTAAATCCTGCACCCCAGAGACCCTGGGAAAATCCCCAAAAGTCTGCAGAAAAGTTCCCTACCCCATTTCCCTACCGATCGATCATTCTTTATTTGGGATCTCAGGATATCATCTCCAGCTCCATTCTCAAAGGGAGAGAGAGAGAGACTTTTGGTTTCATGTGTGCAAGGAAAGCAGCAGAAGCAGCAGAAGTCTTTCTTTCTCTCTCCCAAACTTCACCAGAAATGGGTCTTTGTGAGACTTGTTGCACCTGGGCAGCGTCTCGAAGCAGGATGCCTTGCAGGGTCCCAAAGATTCATTTCTGGCAGAGTTTGGAGGAGGGAAAGAAAGACTTTTGCTGCTTTCTTTGCGTGCAGCCAAAAGCAGAAGAAGAAAGCAGAAAGAAGCAGCCCGGTGGCCAGGCGAGGGGTGTGGGGCAAGTTCCCCCCCTCTGCCCTTGCCCCCTACCTTCATTACCTCATGTTGCTCACAATGCAAGCGACACAAGCCTTGTGTTCCCACACAGCCTGGATTAATTGCTTTGGGGGTGACATTTCTCTGTGGACCACCAACATTTTCTCGTCGACCACTAGTAGTCCCTGGCCCACTGGTTGGTGACCACTGTCTTAGAGGACAACTTCCTTTTGTTGTTTGTTGCTCTTTCCATGAAAAATATCATGTGTTGAAACCTTATTGAGAATCACATGGTGGTTTGCAGCAGTTAGGATATACTGTAGCTGTGTAAAAATAGCTGGTTGCTTCTTCCTGATATGCTGCTGCTGGCAGATTTTGTTGGCTCAAAGGAACAGCGGGAATTCTTTTCCATATTTCTTTGGGTGGCAACTGGAGCTCCAAGCCATAACTCTGTCTCCCTTTCTTGCACTGAATGGAACATTGCTAAACATTTTTAAACTGAAGGTTCTCCCAACCAGAGGTGCGAAAATCAAGAGTCAATGCTGTGAGATTGGCATCCATATAAATGATTTATTTAAACAAATAAATACAGGTAGTCTACATGAACTTACAACAGTTCATTTAATGACCATTCAAAATTATAATGTCACTGAAAAATGACTTATGACTGTGTTTCACACTTACAACCATTGCATGGGGCACATGTTTCACTTAACAAATGTTTCACTTAGCAACAGAAATGTTCAGCTCCATTGTGGTCGTAAGTTGAGGATCTGTAAGCATTGGCCCTGAATTACATTGATTTATATAATTTTCATTAATTTAATGGCTATGGTATTTTACTTTGAGGATCATAACATATCTCTAATTGGGAAATGTGTTATTGTTTTTTTTGTCATGCTAAAAAAGCACTTTTTATTAAAATTGAAGTATTTTCCACTGAACTCTGATTTTGTTTGTCTGGCATGTGAATAGTTCTAACTCTAATACTGGCATTCCCACAGGACTAAAATATAGCCAGCAAGCTTTGTTAAAAGACTGGATTGTGCAAAATTAAGAACAAAAGCCCTCCCAAGAGATTTGTAAATTTGGTTTGCTAAGTGAGTTTTTAGGTCATTTATGTGGAACATTAAATTGTCCTCAAGATGGAAATGTGTGATTAAACAGAAATAATTATGGGATTACTTAATGCATTCAGCCTTCTGGTTCTGATATAGCATTTATTTATTTTTCTTTATATAAACTGCTTGCATACTGTACTTCAAATAACTATTTCCTTGATCTCTGGATTCAGTTATTAGAAACATATTGTTGATAGTAACTAATAAACAGAATTTAAATGCAAAATATTTGTTTCTCCTTCGGATTGTTCTGGTATGAGAAGATAGAAGCTGAAATACTATATTTTAAGACTTCCATGTTTCTGTTTTATTAGGGACATATATATATATAAAGTTATATATGTTTTTGTAGATTTTCACGGGTACAGGTATGCAGGTTTTGGTGTGTTCTGGTCTTTTCCCGTGTAAGATTGAGAGTATCTTGGTGACGTTTCAACAAGGTCCCACTCGCCATCTTCAGGCTGGGGCTTTCAGCTTCATGCTTGTGCAAGCAAAGTGTGTTTGGAGCTGCCGTCTCTCTATAAATACTGGTGGGGAGGTGTGGTGTGCTGGTTCTGTTGGTTGGCTGTGTTGTTACTTCTTGATTGGTTGATGGAGTTGATGTTTGCAAATTGGTTGGCTTTTTCATAAGACCCTGTGTGGCTGAGGTACTGGCTGTGTGTCTATCAGCCTTTTGTGTTGTAACAACCTGGGTAATGGGCTGTGTGATGACCTTCTGAGTTCTACTGTTGTGACATCCTGGGTCTTGTGCTTTAATCTCCTGGATCATTGGCTGTGTTGCAACATCCTGAGGTTTTGTGGTGTAACCTCCTGAGTTCCGTGATGTGATATCATGAGTGGATGGCTGTGATGTAATGTTCCAGGCTTTAGTTTGGCTCCAAGTTTTAGGTCTGGCTATGTGTTCATGGTGTGTATGAGTTTGCTTAGTTTGGGGGTCGGAGGGATGTGTAGCAGCTGGTGATGCAGCCGTGGTCTGGTTTCTGGATGGTGGTTGTCTTTCGTCTATGGGATGGGTTTGGGTTTGAGTCTGGTGAGGGAGATTGGTGGTGGCGTCATGTGTTGTTTTGGGTCCGGTGTTGGTTTTTGTGGCTGGGACTCATTTGTTGATTAGGGCTAGTTTCCAGATGTCTGGTAGGTGGGAGGATCATCCCATTTATTCATGTTATGGGGGTGTTTCTCTATTTTGATGGCTTCCCTAATTATTCTCTTGTTGAAGTGTTCAATATTGGAGATTAATTTGGTTCCCTCAAAATCAATTTCATGTCCTGTGGCTTTAAGGTGCTGGAAAAGGGAGGAAGTATTTTCTTCTTTTCTGACTGCATTCTTGTGTTCTGCAATGCATGCATTTATTCTCCTGTTGGTTTGTCCAATGTATGTGGCTGGGCAATTTTTGCATGGTATTTCATAAACTCCTTCTCCTTTTAGGGAAGCCACCTCTCCACCAGTATTTAGAGAGAGACGGCAGCTCCGATCACACTTTGCCCGCACAAGCACGAAGCCGAAAGCACCAGCCTGAAGATGGCGAGTGGGACCTCATCAAAATGTCGCCAAGATACTCTCAATCTTACACGGGAAAAGACCCGAACATGCCAAGACCTGCCAAGTATATATATATATATATATATATATTTGTTTTCGTAGATTTTCACGGGTAAAGGTATGTAGTCTTGGTGTATTGGGTCTTGTCCGTGTAAGATTGAGAATACCTTGGCAACGTTTCGATGAAATCTCATCCGTCATCTTGAGAAGTAACAACACAGCCAACTCTGGAGTTTAAAAGGGAAAAACAGCCACGATCACGCACTTCTCCCAGAAGAACGAAGCTGAAGACACCAGCCTGAAGATGACGGATGAGATTTTCGAAACGTTGCCAAGGTATTCTCAATCTTACACGGGACAAGACCCGAATACACCAAGACCTACATACCTTTACCCGTGAAAATCTACGAAAACAAATATATATATATATATATATATATATATATATATATATATATATATATAGAGAGAGAGAGAGAGAGAGAGAGAGAGAGAGAGAGTTATAGAGTTATGTAATATAAAACTCTTTATATTCATACATGTATACAGAGGGAAACCACATTTTTCTTGTTCACTTACATTTCCCATTTGATTTTTTTTCTTTTTTACCTTCCTATTTCTTCAAACCAATCACATAATATGCATGATAATGTATGGGTTCTTCATATAAAAGGACACTATTGGCTATTACAGTGTGTTGTTATTCCAAGAAATAGATTGCCTCTGCAGGCAATATGGTAGGCTTTGGTTTCAACACATTTTTATCTGAAATGACCTCTTTTTGATGGATTTATGACAATTGCTTAGAATCCTTTTGCTTAATAAGAATGCTTTTCAAAAATTGTAAATTATGTTTTTGGGGGAAAAATAGTATTCATGAACCTAAGGCAATTTATACTGATCTTTATATAAGTCTTTAAAAATACAAAATGCAAATAAGCCTCATTATATTTGAAGGAAGTAATGTGTTTGAATTCTAGTCACACAAATTTTGTGTAAACTGAGCATCTAATAATAGAAATGGCCTTCACTGAATATGCACTAGAAATGCAATGCTATTGTATTATATTGGAAATATGATTGTGAGTGTATCTTTATCCTGTGCTGGATAACTACTTCAGACAAAGTTCTCTGTGATGGGTGCATTCTTTTGTCTTTGGTTTGAAATAACTTGGTGATTCCACCAAAACAAACATTTTGGAAAAAAATATTTTCTCAAAGTTCTTTCTTAACTTGTGACATTGATTAGAGTACTGTAGATACACATTGATAGATGAATATTTGTATTCTATCTTACTGACTTACTCAGAATTGTAGTCAGTGCACCATCAAGGATGAAGAATGTTCAATTATTTTTCATAGTGAACCCAGTTACTCTACAGAAAGATTTAAATATGGAAGATGATTGCTAAACAAAATGAATGGATTAAAAGCAAGGAAAATAATAAAAGATTTAGGAATGCCATGTGTTTCCAAGCACTTATATAATTTTCATGGTTTTTCAGGTGGTTTGTGTAACTCTAACATCTAATATTGTGACATTCTTCAAGGCACTTCTCACTAAAATAGTAGGTTCTCTTCTATAAAGCAGCCCCAAGAAATTCAAATGTGCATTTTTATTTAACTATATCAGAGTCTCCTATATATTTGACCATATGTATAGGCTACTTTCCTTTCTTCCAGCTTCCTTCTTCTCATTTCTTCCTTCTGAAATGTCATTATAGCCTATAAAACTTAAATATTCTTTCTCCTTTTTCATATGTCTGGGTGGAAAAAAGATAAAATGATTTTTAATCTAGTTGTGTCACAGTGGATGCACTAGTTCAGCTTTCTGGCTTGAAATGAACTACCCGGATTTTAGTTTCTATTCATAAGTATGTTTTCTGCCTTCCCTTTGTCTGTTTTGCTATTTCATGCAAAAGTGGTCTCATGACAGGCTCATAAGTCAAGTCAATAGTTATAAAAGCAAATTCATATGTTTATGTTAGAGCAGGGGTGTCAAACTCAATTTCTTTGAGGCCACATCAGGGATGTGTTTGACCTCAGGAAGCTGGGTGGGCATGACTAGGGTAGGCGTGGCCAGCTAGATGTCACTCATGTCTATGGTGGCTGGAGAGCTCTACCAGCAAAAACAGAGCTTGGGGGAGCCACACACAGCCCTCTGGAGCTTTGTTTTCACTGGCAGAGGGCTGCTGGAGGCTGTTGCAGCTAAAAATAGAGCTCAGAAGTGCTGTGCATGGCCATCCCAAGCTCCATTTTCACTGACAAAGGGCTGTAGGAAGCAACTGAAAACGGAGCTCAGGAGGGGCACGCATGGCCCTCCCAATCTCTGTTTTTGCTGGCAGAGGCACCAAGAGCCTCTTCACTGTTTCCAGGGCAGCCCCACAGGCCAGATCTAAGCACCCTGTGTTAGAGGAAATTTAGTGGCATATCTAAACATGTGACCCATTCTTTTTGCATACATTTGACTGGGTGGCTGTTTGTACAGAGTATTTTCCCACCCAAACAAAGCAAATACACCAGTGAAGAATTACTTGTTATTTCTTATGTAACTTCCAGTTATCTGGGCAGACCACTTGTTATCTTGTCACTGCCAAATCATATCTGTTAAATCTGCAGCTTCCCACCAAAGGATAGAAAAGGAGGAAGAAGTGAAAAAAGCTACTTGTAGATTGGTTATGGTCCCAAATCAGGATTGTTGATTGCCAGATTCTTAATCAGGGATGAAAATCTTTCATAAGCCTCTCACAATTTTTGAAGTTCCTCCCAATCTTATTGCCTTATTGTACTTATATATTGCCTTATATTTAATGCAATAAGCTGGGAAGTATCCTTACGTGTCCTATTTAATTAGTTATACTTATGTTTGATTAAATTGAAGTGAATCAAGTATACTTTTTGTCTAGTCCTTTCTTTGTCTTGGCCATACCAGCTTTGGGAGAAAGTCTCCCTGATATGCTACATGAAGCCCCAAAACAGTTTCCTAGCCAAAAAAATGATAACCCCTGCCTAAAATAATTAGCCAAGAAGGATTACAAATTTTAGTTTTGCTACAGAATTCCATGCCCTTTCTGTTTTGTCTTTCTCCACCATCTGCAGTCATCTTCTTGGATATTACAGGTCCTACTCAGAAGAACAAAATATGAGAAACAAAGCAGAAACAACAGCTAAATAACTCCTTTCCCAGATGGGGAGGAACTTGGAAAGTGCACAAACTAGCACCACAAATATCACATCAATTTCCAAGAAAAACCTGGCTTGTGCAATTGACAAAATTCTTTTATGAGGGCTACCATTTCATTTAACTGCCCTACAGGAATTCAAGTAACTTGAAAGCTTTCCAGCTGAGTGAAGGAATTATGCTACACAGGAATATTAAGATTAAATATGCTTTAATAAGGTGCCTGTTAAACAACCTCAGTTTGATCTTTTGACTTCTCAACCAGCCATAATATAGTTTTAAAATAGTCCGTTCTGCTTTATTAATAATAGAGTTCCAGTATCAGGTGACTTGGTTAAAGCTTCTGTGCCTTTCCTTTAAACTTTATAGTTATGCCTAATAGCTTCTTATTTCTAAATGGGATTACATTTTGCTATTGAAAATACTCCCTGGGATCATGTATATCAGGTCAAAACCAGTCTCTAGAGATCCCAACATCTTTCTTTCCCTGCTTCCTGCATGGACCTGTTATTTCCTAGGTTCTCTCAACTCATTTTATCCTCCCTGGCTTCATGGAAATATCACAATAGAGACAGAATTCAGAAGGTGGCTATTCATATGTAAATGTTCTGTCACAATTCTGATTCATGACAGGATAGTAACAGACCCAAAAGAGGTTTGATTTTTGAATTAAAAGGAGTATAAATGAATGCTTGTATGCTCTACATAAATAGAAGAAGAATGAAGACAAATGTCTCTCTGAATTATTTAAGACTCACCTGATACCTGAGTTCAGTTTTGTTACTTTTTGTACATGAGGCAAGGCAGTCTTTCAATCTAGATTCTCACCTGAAGAAATAAAGATATTTTCCAAGTTTATAACCCAAATTATGTGAAGAAAACTTTTTTATATATGACATTGTATTAAACAAGTTTTCAAAGAGTAAGAATAGTATCTTCAAGATTAAGAATGAAGATGTGAATGAGTCTCAGATGAGTATATGAACTTTCTAGTTCACACACATATCAGTGACAAATTAATACTTGGTAGACTGAGATTATTAGAGCTGGTGAAATAAAATGTTTAGCTTGATTTTTTCAGACATGAATTGTATCAAGTTAGGTATAATATATAAGTTTTGGGTTTATTTACAATTGCCAAAATTGCCACAATAAGCATTGTCATTAAGTACTTTTGATTAATTTGATACTTTAAAGTGGATGTAACTTGTGAATTGCTTATAAAGCTGGTTATATTTTAATTAAATGAATAGTGTGCTGAATAATCATGATGTTGGATGAGTTTTGCTTACATTTCCATGAGTAAACAAAAGCAAGCAAAAGCACATTTTAAGCAGTTGGGGCATTATTTGGAGAAAGAACCTTGTGATCAAATCCTTTTTAAAAAAAAAATTACTATTTCAAATAGTTTAATTTTAAAAATATTCTCTTCAGTGCTAAAATATCTCTTTTCTTCCCTTGTGACCTAATTCTTAATGTGTTTAATATTATGCCTAATGAAGAGTTTTAGAGAACTAAAAACTTTACTTGTAATTTAAAAAAATGGCGATTAGTCTAAAACAGGGGTGTCAAACTTGACTTCATTGAGGGCTGCATCAGGGTTGTGTTTGACCTCAGAGTTCCAAGGGGGGCATGGCCAAGGTGAGCATGGCCTTTTGACATCCATTTCAGTTGCAATGGCCTCCTGCAGCACTCTGCCAGCAAAAATGGAGCTGGGGGCCCTCTCAGCAGAGGTGATATTCAGCAGGTTCTGACCAGTTCTGGAGAACTGGTAGCAAAAATTTTGAGTAGTTCAGAGAACCGGCAAATACCACCTCTGACTGGAGATTTTACAGTATCCTTCCCCTGCCATGCCCACCAAGCCACACCCACAGAACCGGTAGTAAAAAAAATTGAATCCCACCACTGCCTCCCAGTCTCTGTTTTCGGCTGCGACAGCCTCCTGCAGCCCTCTGCCAGTGAAAACAGAGCTCAGGAAGCCTCTCCCAACCTCTGTTTTCACTGGCATAGGCCCCGTGGGCTGGTCCTTCACTGTTCCCAGGGAGGCCCCGCAGGCCAGATCTAAGCATTCCATGGGCTGGGTCTGGCTTGCAGGCCTTGAGTTTGACACCCCTGGTATAAAACAAAGATAATGCTACAGGAGAGATTATTGTTTGTTGCTAACTCATGATAGACAGTTTAGTGATTAACATGATGGACTAGGCAGCCTTGAATTATAATCCTGCCTTATGCATGGAAGTCAGTTGAATGATTTGGGCAACCATCAGAAGAAGACAAATGGTTCAGTCCCAAAATGTGTTGTCAAAAATGTGCAGGGACTCATCAAATCCAATTCAAAGATTGTTTGGGAAAGGAAAGGAAAGGGAAAGGGACATAAAGAATGTGATTATTCCCAGACAGTTAACTTTAGACCTCTTTCATGTAGCATAATCAAGCACAAACTCAAGTCTCCATCAAGCATCCAATAATCAAGGAAATAGAATCTCTCTGTTCTTCTCTCACACATTCCTTTCATTTAACAAGGTTCATATTGGAAAGTTGAATATCATTTTGACTGTAGTTTTTCCTAATCTTTCTTTTTTTCTAGCTCTTTTTGCTGTTCCTGATGTAAGAGGGTGTGTGAGAGAAAGAGAGAGTAGGGAAAGCTTAGTGCTTGAATTAGCATTGACCATCTTCATACTGACTAGCTATAATAAATAAATCTCTCTTTTTTAGGTAAAATGCAAGGATGCCATATATTTGTACAGATATGACATCTGTGGCAAGATGAGGAGACTGATAGCTATACACATGTCTGGCAAAGAGCATCATAAAATTCGATAACTGATAGGCTGCATTTTCTTTTTACACAAAACAATAAGATCTATGGCACAGATTCTAAACTATGACACCAAAATCATTAAAACAGAGTGGTTTGCAATGGGAATGGATCTCTAAAGTTCTTCTAATGGAACATACTGTTAAACATATTTCTTTTCTGTCTTCACTTTTTATTAGTGCTCCCTCCCTTTAATAGGCCTTCACCTATAAAATCAAAAGCTTGCAGATAAAATAAAACCCCACATAAACAATGCAATTGCAACCATGTTGTCTCCTCGTTTTCTGTGATCTCTCAATTGGAAACACTGTCTCTTACCTTCCTGTAATGAGGAGTCGAGGGACAGCTGGCTGAGTCTCCAGAGGACCAGCTACTCTAGCTTCTTCCTGCAAATGGTGAAATGGCATCACATTTCCATTCTGCAGTGCACAGGCTATCAGCTCCTTGGGAGAGAGAAACTGGCAGCATATGACACCTTATCTGCTATAAAATGAAAGGCCGCTCTCTACAGGGGGTTACTTTTTGTTCCAAAGTAATAAAACTGTAGTCTGCTCTTCTATACACGAAAGCCTTGAACTCCATTTATATTTTACTCTTGTGCCTTTAGGTGTTATCATTCATTAGGAGGGAGCTGCCTGGTTGTACGTCTTTTCCCTATGCACATGAGCATCATTAATTTAAATGAGTTCATCATGAGTAGATGATAGCGGGAACTGATGCTTTTAGACAACTTTGGATAGGGTTTTTTTTAGAAGCCTGTATCTTCTAATGTGCTGCTGATAGCCTTCCTGAATAGTTGTTTCTAGTAGAATTAGCAACAGACAAAAGTAAAGAACAGGAACAAACCTAGACCTTTGTCTAGCTTTGTAATTTAGAATGGGTTACCCTCCCCTTCCACTTCTTGTCTCTCTTTGTATATTCCCTGTGAAGAGTTAATATTACAGCACATTACACAGTCCTGAGTTCTTTGTTTTTAATTTGCCTTGAATCATATTGTGATAGGTGACTCTAAGATGCTCTGTGTTGGCTCATGGTGACAAATGACTCTATTACCTGCTGTCTTAACACATATACCACCCGTTGATTCTTAATATATCCTGGAGAATGGAGAAAGAAAACCTTATCAGGAAGAGCACAGGGGCTGAAATGAGGTCAGGCCCATCGGCAGAATAGTGCAGTAGATTAGGTCTACAAATGAAACTCATTGAAAGGCAGAGCACAGTCTCCCCCATTGGCAGTAGTCTTTAAGGCAGGCCCTCTGAGGCATGGTTGTAGAGCCAGGGGAAGACAGTACTTATTCAGTCATGTAGTCTGAACAAATTCTCTACTTGCTACAATAAGCTTTCTATTAGAAGGTTCCTATAGACCTTTATTGTTGCATCAGAAGACCAGGCTGAAGAAAGCTTCACTTACTCTTAGCAGTGTCCATTGTTTATGTGGATCATGTATAACCAGATGTTCAGCCAAATATGTCATATTAGTTACACGTGATGGCTCTGTTATTCAAGGGGTACTGCCATAAAAAATGAATCTGAGAAAGCTGTACATTGCCTATAGAAAGTTCTTCAAAGCAACCCTAGACTAACATTTCCCACAACTCTATGCAGATAAAACTCTACAGTGCAAACAAATTACGTTACTAGTAATTTTAAAATATATCACTGGCATATAATAGTTTATATAATTCAAAATCAATATGGGTTCGTTGCAATAATAAATAGTTTTTATTCCTACCTATAAGCTTACAAGTCAAGACAAACAGGTTTAGGAAATTTCCTTTAAATGGAAACGTTTGCCTAAATCAATGTTTTTCAAACTTGGCAGCTTGAAAATTTGTGGACTTTGACTCCCAAAATTCCCTAGCTAGCATATTAAACGACACATCTTAAAGCTGCCAAGTTTGAAAAGCACTCTTTTTAAGTACCTTTACTCTTTTGGCAACTTTCTTATCCTGTCACTAGTAGATTCAAAACATAGTTTCAAACTCCATATTTGATACTTACACATCACCTTCTAGGGTCTGTTGAGGTATCTATTTTTGGATATATTTTGATTAAATCTGAAGTGAACCATATTCACTGTACCTCTTGCGCCTGCCTAAGTGGAAGTCACAGAATTACAACTTGGATTTCTGACAGTAATGTAGAATCCTTCCTTGATGGTTTGCTGTGTATATGAGACTATTTCCAAGCACCTGCTGTTAGAAATCTGAGGGGGGGAAATTATTCACCAGAAATAGGATTGAGGGATTATCTGAGCAGATGTGTGAGTATGATTTCTGTATCATTTACGCCCCAAAAGCTGAATATCTAAAAAAACCCTACCTTCTGTGTCTATCTTTAAAAAAAAATCTGTAGCCTAATGGAGTTCTTTCTTCCTAAGCAAAAGGGGTATTTATAAATCTCTGATACTGGACATTAACTGGGTAGTTACATGTAATATAGACAGAAAAAGAAGTCAACATACAAATAATTTTTCAATGAGCCAAATCAATATTTTTAAAGTTGAGTTTGGTTCTTGGCGATGTTTTTATTTCAACAATATGAAAGTTACCCATTGTCTTTACCTGAAATGCTTTCTTGACTTGCCAATTTACCACATAGTCCTGGGATCTCCATCCATCCACTGAAGATTCTGGTTCTTCTTTTTAATATCACTAAATGTTGCTCAGTCTTACTGCTGCTATTATTTACAGCTCCAGTGTAAGTAGAAAAGGATCTCTGATCTCTGATCTGGATCATGTTTTATGGGCCAATCTTTCATTCTTTTAACTTTTAGTCACTTATCAAGCAGCTCTGAAATGATGCTTCATCACATTCCAATCGCCCAGTACGCTCCCATAGGCAGGGCCTCCTTGGGGTACCATCGGTTAGGCATTGTTGACTGGTGGTGCGCAGGGGTAGGGCCTTCTCTGTGGGAGCACCCGCCCTATGGAACCAACTCTCCGTAGACCTCCGTTTGGCCCCTGATCTCCGCTCCTTCCGCCAGGACCTGAAGACCTGGTTGTTTCAACAGGCCGGTCTGGACTGACTTCAGGGGTGTGGGTTGATTTTTTAGTCTTTGTTTTAATTCTTCTTAAATTTTATAATCACTGATTAGGCTTGTATTTGTTTAATGGTCTTTTATTGTAATTTATATTGGGTTTTTTATTGTTCGCCGCCCTGAGTCTTTAGGGAGAGAGAGCGGCATACAAGTCTAATAAAATAAATAAATAAATAAATAAATAATAATAATAATAATAATAATAATAATAATAATCATTCTGTTTTTCCTATGCACAAGATGCAAATATTGCAACTGCCTGGAGAGGCATAAGGTATATTCAGGCTTGAGCATATCTACCAGAAGATAGTCTGGGTTAAATCCCGAAGCAGCCCTACGCAGTTGCTCACTACTCTACAAAAGGCTGTATCTTTTTTTTTAAACAAGTTTTATTCAATTTTCCACATTTTAAGGTCTCTTTTCAGTAAACAGCATGATTACAGGTTTGACATATACATACAAATATGACCATAACTACACATTCAGTTTTTATATTCAATTTCTTATCTTAACAATGTTTTTGTATATTTTCTATTTTATCATATTGTTCCAAATGTTTATCTCATTGTTTAATTCACATATATTAACTTCATAATTATTATATTTTAATACTTTTGGCTGTCACATTTGTATATTCCTCTTAAATTCTAATTTATAACACTCCTTCTATAAATTGGTTTCCCCTGAAATAATTTAAGTGCACCACCTTTGAGTTACATATTCTTCCATTAAATATTAACATTTTATTACCTAGCACATTAAAATTACTAATCCCATTTAAGATTATATAACACATATAAGTCAGGTTCTGCATGGTTTCCCTTTCTAATCTTAATTTCATAAAGTTTATCTAGTTTCAGAAAAAAAGAACATGTTAATCTGCTCATTTAATAGGCCCTGATGTTAACTCCATTTCATCTCACCTCCTATATATTTCATTTATTTTAATATATTTAATATATTTAAGATATTTCAATGTGTTCAATAAACATATTTCATTATTTATTGCAATTATCTTTATAGGTAATAAAGAGCATAAAATTCCATTATCAATGAAATAACAATTAGTCAACCCTCATGCCAATTTCACCTTCAAATCTCCTCCTACACTATTACATTTATTATTTATTCCATTCATACTTAAATCAAGAGAAATAAAAAGAAAGTCAGCATTCCAATCCTCAGAAAAGAAAGATTCAATATATTTAATAATCATGTTCCATATGTTCATTATATTTATTTCTTATACATAAAGGAGAGAGCTTTACCAAAAAATAACACTTCTATTATCCATCTTCTATGTCCCCTTTTCACAACTAAAATTTATCTATATTATTCCCTACACCTTGCAGAACCCTCTCTCCCAAGGTTATTCAACCATTATCTCTGTGTAAGTTTACTCCCATTTTTCAAATTTCCCATATTCCTTTATTCCCAGATCCTGTTTCTTTTGCCTTCCATCCCTAACATTTCCCTTTTATTATTTCACTCAATTTTTAACCCCTTCTCTCTTTTTGACTATCTTCCAGCCTTCAAGTTTCTGCTGATTCTTTTCCCCTTTTTTTATTTTCCAGATATTTCCCTCTTTACTCAATTTCTCAACCCTCCGGCATTTTTCCCAATTCTTTTCCTCTTTCCTCTGGGTTCCTTTGTTCTCGATGATAATAGTTAAAGATGGCCCCTTCTGGAATTTGCTCCACCTCTTCTTCGATACTTTGTTGTTCATACTCTGACTGCCTCTTCAAGAAATTTAAAAGCGGGCCAAAAGTTTCACCTTTTTCCTGCAAGGTTTTCTTAATTTTACCCAGTTCCAGTTTTATGCCTGAAAGGATATTTCCATTTTACAATTTTTATTTAATCCAATTGATGTCTTTAAAGTTAATTCCCAAAAAACCCGGCTTCTGTTTCTTTCTTCTCAGCTTTTAGTCCTCAATTAGTCCAATACCAAGTCCATAACGAAATCAGCAAAATCCAAAACAAAGTCTTCATATATCTTTCTTTACTTCAATATTTCAATTTTGGAAACTCTTATTTTATTATGTCAGTTTTCTTTGTATTTTAGAAGACAGGTTCTTTAAAGAAAAAAGTCAAGTTAAGTTTGACTCAGGTGGCTCTTTGTTCTAACAAATCCACAGCTCCTCTTTTCTTTTCCTTCCCAGTTATTCAGAGCTTTTCAAGCCACACAATCCACAAAAGGATCCAATTGGTAAACATTTCCTCCTTAACAGTCTTTAGCAGTCTATAAATCAGCTTAAATTAATGCTTAAATGAAATCAAAATATACTCATCCGGAGTGGCTGTATAATTTCTTTATGGCTTCTACCTCTCTCGGCTCAAAGCTCTGTCCTTTCACAAAGAATTCACACCTTTTTTTTAAACCTCTTTCAGTTTGCAGCTGAATTCTTTCTTAAGAATGCTTTGTAGTGTTAATCCAGAGGGTAATTTTCAGTTGATTATTTAGTCCCGTATTTCATGCTGTCTGCTTCTTTAACTCTCTCCTGCCCAATGCTTCTTCTAGTCTTATTCTCCCCTTTGGGGTGGCCATTAGACCACCGCTTCTGGTGTCTTCGGGAAGGAGCTGTGCCAGTCCAGGGAGGGGATTTACAACTCCCCTCCACCTGGCTGACAGTCTCCCCTTCCTCCGCCGCCCCTACGAGGCAGCTTCTGCCCCAGATCTAAAAGATCGGGGCTCTCCAATGCCGAAGCACAAACCAAGCTGCGAAGAACAATCGCGGAAAGGTCTGTCCTCGGGGAGGCTCAAAACCGGAAGTCAAAAGGCTGTATCTTTTGTAATGATATTTGGTATATGAAATAAGGTTTAAATAAAAAGGGAAACTACAGGTCTATCGTTAGACTTCAAAGTAATAATATAATATTTTGTAGTTCTGATTTGCTTGTAACCTTTTTCTAGTCAAATATTAAATTCATATTGCTCCAATTTCTGGAGAAGATCGAGAAGAAAGGAGAGGAAGCATACTTCTTTTGTGAGAAAATTTGCTCCCCTTTCTCTCCAGATTCAGAAGAGTGACGAAGAAGCCCCTGGAACCAGAAGATCCCAAAGCAAAGAAGAACAATAACATGTGTAAGTTCGCATTGAGAACAAATGAATTTCAGACAGAAAGGTTGACTTACAGCAGCCAACCCTTCCTTACCAAGGGTTGTCACTTTATGTTCTGTCTGTAATCCTCACTATTAGCCTGATTCTGAGAATTGCATTCACAACACTCCTTAAGAAAGGCAGGTTGGCTCTCAAACATACTGTATTTTATCTATATATTGTAAAGTTTTCTTCTTCTGGCATATAGCTTTAAAAGGCTCTGAACTCTAGTTTGACTCTGCTTGCAAAGCTTTTCATACACAATTTTTTTCTGCCATAAAAATACTTCCTTCACTCAAGCCAAACTTGTAGCAATGACTAGATCTATATTTTTCAAAATTGGCAAGTTTAAGATGCATGGAGTTCAACTCCCAGAAGTCTTCAGCCAGCACTAGATTAGATGGCTGTTTCCATGTGTTCTGAGGCTGACAATATGGATGTCACTACCCACTAGCTCCTTTAGAAAATTTAATTCAACTTTCAAGCTCAGGATTTTCCCACTGAAATGTAACCAGATCTAAATCTTGGTGACTTTATCAAGTTTCATACATGCTGCACTGTGTTTTAGCAATCTAGGACTACATCTTTTTTTTTTAATTACATTTATATGCCGTCCTTCTCCGAAGACTCAGGGCAGCTTACAATTTTTGGGATGCAACCCAGTGTGCTCAGCAATAGCCTTCATTCCATTGTATATGCCTGCTTATTACTAAGCGGCATTTTTACAAGGTCAGCTAATTGCCCCCAACAATCTTGGGTCCTCAATTTACCTACCCCGAGAGGATGGAAGGCTGAGTCAACCTTGAGCCTGGTGGGATTCAAGCCTACAGCAGTTGTAGGCAGCTGGAACTTAAGTGCAGGCAATTAACAGCCTGAGCCACCAAGGCTCTTTTAGCTTAATAAATAAATGCAGATCACTGTCAAAATTTGACACTTAAAATGGACTTTAGTCACTTACCTAAACTACATTCCAACATGCTTGCACTGGAGAAGACAGAATATCAAAGATAGTTGGTTCCTGGGTAGAATTGGGTTGATTTGTTTTTGAAATTGAGGTAATTGGGTGTCCAAACATGCCTAACATTAAACATACAATTATAAGATCTATATGTGCTTTGTAGACAGAAAGATGCTGAGTTTGTTCCAGCTTCTCTTTGAAATGCAGTCATGTTTCTATAAATTAGTGCAGCTGTTTAACAGCTGAAACAGTAACACTCATCGTGTTTTATTCTTCATATTTCCATTTTATATAATGTAATCATTTGGCTTTGAATGTTGCCTGGATACTACAAACAATTCTTCTGCTTGTTGTGAGATGCTAATGACCACAAACGTATAGTACCTCTGTGTATATGTGTCTCACTCACACACATATACGCACCTAGTATGTATGCATACACATTTTTTTCATCTCTTGCCATAGTGACTAAAATAAAATAAATCATCTTTAGAGCAAATTGGGGAAATATGTTAGAAAGAAACGTGATTTTTAAATCTGTTTCACAGAAAATTCTTGGAAGGTTTGCTCTGTTGGACAGTGGCAAGTATGAATTTAGAAGGTGGTTGACACATTAGTCCATCTATTTATAGCTAATAAATGTATGTAACATTCCTTTAAATATTACAAAACCCCATGTCTGTTCTTCATCTTATTCAAACTGTACCTGTACCTGCATGCAGAAAAGTGAGACCTTTTCAGAGTTTTTGTCTCAGGAAAATAGCACAAGATGAAAGTGTACCTGCCCATTAACTTGGCAAATTATATCTGCCAAGGTAAAAAGGATATGGGACAATTTGTAGGAGAAAATCAACTGGTGGGTTATTGAATTATTATTGAATTATTCTATGTACTTGCTGATCTTCCCACTTTAGGACTCTTCAATCATTTTCCTCTGCAGTTCTAGTTTCAGAAGCCAACTTTGGGGACTACACTCAAAAGCTCTGCAGATGAAGAATCAATGGGAATGAAAAGCATCCAGCATTTTTCTCCCTAGGTATTTTTCTGCAACAATATTTCCAACTCCAGTTAAGGAATCTTTGGTTTGCTAGTGTGGAAGCTATTTTACTACTGATCATATTTATACCATTTTATTGCTTGCTTTTTTTTGTTTTAATTCATAGATGCCATGTTGTCCTAAAGGTGGGATATAAATGTACAAATAAATAATACAAATGTCAAAACACAACTTTTGGCAGCTCGGGGTATAGAGTTCCTGCTCTCTGCTAATATAAATTCAAGCTTTATGGGCTTTGATGAAAGTATCAACACAATCTGAGAACAGAGTTCTCCTTTCAGTTATACACACTATAAAAGTAAACATGATCAAATCAGGTTATGAGTAAATAATATGACATAGATTATTTTCTTTCTTAAGTAAGACATAGCAAGCTTCATTTATTCCAGCAAAAGCTTTCTTCAAGAGCTTTTCCAAGACTTATATTCTTCCAATTGATCTTCCAACTGACTTTACAAAGTCCTTTGTAAGAAATGGGTATTGAATATAGGGAGACAGCAGAACATATATTAGAGCTATGTATGATCTGTTTATACAGTATGATCAGTTCGTATGACTATTTCTTGAGTTCTGGGAGACTCAGTGTGTCAGCAGCTTAAAGATGCTGGATTTGCTGGCCAGAAAAAGTCAACTCTCTATACTCCAGTGGTTTGAGTCCTAACACTGCATCATGGATTGAGCTCCCATCACTTGCCTCCACTTAAGCCTAGCATTCAGAAGCATGAAAAAATGCAAGTAGATAAATTAGGTACCACTTTGGTGGAAAGCTAATGGCCCTTTGTGTGGTAGCAAGAAATCAATTGGGGCTGGACCTGCCCAAAAAAAACCTCAGATGATGCCAATACTCTACAGAATGTCATTAGTCAATCTATGTGTGAAGCTAGTTTGGCCCCTGCAATGCACCTGTGAACATGAACTAAATGACTTAGCAGTCTTATGCAACCAAACTACTCTGTAATAACACTGCAGATTCCCTGACTTTCAATGTACAAACACCATAAAATAAACAAATAAATAAACAAAACAAATAAATAAATACATCTTGAATTTCAATTGTGCTGGTTTAAATTTGTCCTCTGCAAGCCGTATAAGGGAGTGACTTTTCACTATCTCAAGATGTCCTTTCTCTTTCATAATTACTTCTTCCTCTGGATGATAAGTTTTCAAATTTCCTTTCTATAGGACTTATATCTTATCCAAGATAAATATGAAGTTAATATAGAGGGTTTTTTTTCAGAATCATTGAGAAGTTGATAAAAAATAGCTCTAATTTATTTGGTATATAGCACTGAAGTTGTACAGATCAAGTTTAAAATATTGGATACATATTGCTTCTCTCAGGATCAATGCCAATATTTGTCATCTTTGGTCTCAGTACTTGACCTTCACACTCCCTTTCAAGATATATCAAAACCAATACTTTAAGCAATGTCAAGCATTTTAGTTCCCTACACTGCCTTTAGAGTTGCCATATCAAGGACTTTGTATGAGAACTTGAGATAAGGAAAAAACATCTTAGTTGAACTTTTAGCACCTCTGCTAGTATTCCACCAAGTAAAATTGTTAAAGCCACCATTAACTGGGAGTCAGCTCTTCTTCTTTTCAACCATATAAAAAGGGTTTACACCAACTCCATCTTCAGTTTCCATAATATACTCCACACAACTTCAAGGGTCTTTTAATCTCCCAGAAGCAAATTGAGGGATGCTATATGAAAAACAGAAAAGCTGCAAATCATGAATACAATTTTTGTTATATTCAACCAAACCAAGTAACTGCAAAATTTTGTTCCTGGAGATGGGAAGATGGGAACATCCAATCCGCCACCTGCCATTTCTTTTTAAAATAGTTCAGTCTGACAGAAATAATTGTTTCTTTTACCTGAGAAAGCCCCACATTATTTTTCATATATCAGCATTTTTTATGTGAAATCTTGACTTTTCTAAAGGTGGATATATTTCATGTTCAGATTTCATATGAAAAAACTCTATTTAGAGTTCAGTTATGCTAGCTTAATTAAAATGAAATGATGGCTACTGAATACAAAATGCAATTCTTAATTCTGAATAGGATTTGGACATTGACCTTCGTTAAGTGAAATATTGATTGATTGATTGATTGATTATGTGCTATCAAGTAATTGTCAACTCTTAGTTACCACATAGATATATTTTCTCCATGATGATCTGCCCCAAAGCTCCTCCTTCAGCTCTTCCAATGGGGTCCCTATTGTCAGGGTAACTGAGTCCATCCATCTTGCTGCTGGTCCAGCTCTTTTTCTCTTTTCTTTTACCTTTTCCATAATTACAGTTTTGTCCATAGAACCCAGACTTTGCAAAATATGTCTGAAGGAGGATAATTTGAGTATGAGAA
The DNA here is from genome assembly GCA_009733165.1 of Naja naja. Taxonomy (NCBI): domain Eukaryota; kingdom Metazoa; phylum Chordata; class Lepidosauria; order Squamata; family Elapidae; genus Naja; species Naja naja. Next base: position 293,244,929 of record CM019148.1, read on the forward strand.
TGAGGAAGCATCTCCTGGTAATTTCTTTGATCTGTCTGTAGATGAGGAATAGCAAGACGATCTATATTTTATTGTATTTATTTTATTTGTTTGTTTGTCAAGCATGTACAAAATAACAAGCATAGGTATGAACATAAACATGAACAAAGGAAGTAAATACAGATAAATGGGGACAGTAAGAGAAGGACAGTAGGCACACTGGTGCACTTATGCATGCCCCCTTTAAGGACCTCTTAAGAATGGGGTGAGGTCCACAGTAGACAGTTTGAGGTTGAAGCTGTGAGGGGTTGAGGCTGTAACAATGAAGTCAAGTAGGGTGTTCCAGGCTTTGACCACTCTGTTGCTGAAGTCGTATTTTCTGCAACTGAGTTTGGAGCAGTTTACTTTGAGTTTGTATCGATTGTTTACCTGTGTATTATTGTGGTTGAAGCTGAAGAAGTCATTGATGGGCAAGATGTTATAGCAGACAATTTTGTGAATGATGCTTAGATTGGACCGTAGGTGGTGCAGTTCCAGATTGTCCAAGCCCACAATTTCAAGCCTGGTGGCATAAGGGATTCTATTGTGAGTAGAGGAGTGGCGAACTCTTCTAGTGAAATATCTCTGGATCCACTCAATTGTATTAATGTCCAGTGTGGATTCCAGGTGGATGAGCTGTATTCAAGAATTGGCCTGGCAAAGGTTTTGTATGCCTCTAGTTAGCAATACAATGTTACCAGACAAGAAGCTTCGCAAGATTAGGTTAACTCTTAATGCCTTTTTGGCAATGCTGTTACAGTGAGCTCTGCAGCTTAGATCATTTGAGATGAGTACTCCTAGGTCCTTGACAGAGTGAGGGTTGTCTACGAAATTTGTGTCTGCCCAACTGGTATTTGGTGTCTGATTTTTATTGCCAATGAGTAGGGCAGAGCATTTGTTAGTTGAAATTTGCAGTTGCCAACTACGTGACCATTCTGACACATAATCAAGGTAGTTTTGTGTCCGTAAATTTCATTTCTCGAAGGCCATAGGACTAAAACATTTTTTATGATAAAGCTTAGTTATAGTCACAATATATTAATATCTCTGGATTTGTGTGTTATGTTAACTAAGTTGTGTCCAGGTGTTTCAGCCTGAATATGCAAGGGTGGGAGAACCATTCTATTACTTCAGTGTAAGTAAAATTCAGAAAAGCTGGATTTTAGCAATGATGAATGCTGAGAGACATTTTGTCACTGCTACACCTTCTCCTTCTCCTTGACAACAAGTCACTGTTGTGGGTCACCCAAAAGTCAAATTTAGCAGTCTGGCCCCAGATCCTTTCTTCCATCCCCAGCAATAGCTTGTTTAAATGGATATGTTTTTCTCCTTTTATTGATAGCTTCTTTGTCAGCTTCACTATCAGAGTTTAAGAAAGTAACTGATGACTTGTAATGCAGTGTGAGCTACCTCTTTAAAGTTTTAATTTTAAATAATAAATTGATGGTAAAATTTTTTCCATCCTTGATGCTGGTGAAGATTCTCAGTCATCCAGGTCAAAATTGTCTCAAAGGTGCTTTTTCAAAAGGCAATTGGACTTTTTTTCCTTGAGGAAGAGGAAGAAAATATTTTGCTTCTCATCCAAGGAACTTCTTTCTCCTCAAGGAAAAAGCAGTCCAGTTGCTTTCTGAAAAAGCACCTTTGAATTTCATCTGAGTCTCTCTTGTTCAGCACACTGTCCATCAGGCTAAATGGCCAAAAGAGGGCAGCAGAAGCCAACTAGACTATTGCAAGTCTAACCATCAAAGCAGCCTTTAAGATATGAAGACAGTTATGCTTAGAATAATAGATTGGCATTTCTTTAAAAGATTGTTGAGCTTACATTTCCAGCTCGCCTGAGTTTAAAGTGTAAAGCATTAAAATGTGCTTTTTTCCTCTTTCATAATTAATTCATTTCAAAGGGCAAAGATGAAGGAAGTAAATGGGTTCTTCCCTCTGCTTTCTCTCATGCTGGCTGTGAATAAATGTATTCACACCCCCCTTTTTTGGGGGGTGGGTTCTTTCATATTAAAATTGTGGAGGCATAAAATTGTTGGAATTAATCACAAAAGAATGACTGAGTGTTATATGTGATGAAAAATGAACGGTATGTACAAATCAAAAATCTAATGTGGCAAAAGTTACTAATGCTTTCATCACTTTATTTCTTACCCCTCCACTTTTAGGTCCCTGCTCCCCAAATCAATCATCAACTGAAATTCCATGCTTCCCAGCCATCATGGCTTTGGCAAATTTGGGGATTCAGTATGGAAGTGTCTGATAATGTTCCTTTATATCACCATTTTCAATGCTTACCTTTGTCCCATAGCTTTCCAATGGATTTAATTTACATTTTACACTATAGGTAGTTCTCAACTTACAGCAGTTTCTTTAGTGACCATTCAAAGTTACAATGGCATTGAAAAAAGTGACTTATGACTGTTTTTCACATTTGCAACCATTGCAGCATCCCCAGGATCACATGATCAAAATTCATGTGCTGGTCACCTGACTCATATTTATCAGCCTCAGTGGTGCAGTGGTTAGAGTGCAGTACTGCAAGCTACTTCTGCCGCAGCCAGCTTCCTGCAATTTGGCAGTTCAAATCTCATCAGGCTCAAGGTTGACTCAGCCTTCTATCCTTCCAAGGTGGGTAAAATGAGGACCCAGATTGTTGGGGGCAATATGCTGATTCTTAGAGAGGGCTGTAAAGCAGTATAAAGTGGTATATAAGTCTAAGTGCTATTGCTATTGCTATTATGACAGTTGTGTCCTGTGGCCATGTGATCAGCTTTGGCTACCTTTCGATCAGCGTAGTCCATGGGAAGCCAGATTCTCTTAACAACTGTGTTACTAACTTAACAACTGCAGTGATATCAACTGTGAAAAGAAAGGTTATGAAATGTAGCAAAACTCACTTAACACCAGAAATTTTGAGTTCAATTATGGTCGTAAGTCAACGACCACTTGTATATTTTTTTTAAAATTTTAACTTGCCCTGAGGGACGTGGGATATTTTTCAGGAAATTTTATAATTAGTGAAGAGGGCACTGATGGTTGTGGTATACAGCAGTTTAGTGAGGAAGGAACTTTTATCAACTGTTGGGGCAAAAACACAACAGTTCTGTTTGGTGGCGCCTGGGAGATGTCCTCCCTTATCCTCTTTCCTTGACATCTGCAGTGCTGCGCATGCTTCTACCATCTTACTTCTTCTGTTTCTTGGTACGGTCCATTTCAAGACTAACAAAGTGTAGCATCCCAAAGATTATACTGCCAAGTCAAGGAAACAGTAAAGGGGAGCACATGGAAATGTTTAAAGTTACTGCTATTCTCATTTAGACCTGAAAAGAACAAGCTTGAAGATACTTATTAATGGACTTTAAAAGATGTTTCTTAAATTGAGATTAAGTACCTAACATTTTCTACTTCACTAGTTTTTTTAAAAGGCACAAAGTGGTAATTTTTTTCCCTTCTGTTCAATTTTGTCCAATTTTCGGACTGCCTAGCCAAGTCTTTTCAGTTTTCTTGGCCAGGTTTTTTTTTTTTTAGACAGTGCTTTGCCATTGTTTCCTTGCTAGACTGAGAGAAAGTGTCTGGCTCAAGGTCATCCAGCTGGCTTTATGCCTAAGTCAGGACTAGAATTCCTAGTCTCTCAGTTTCTAGCCTGTTGCCTTAACTATTACACCAAACTGGCTAGAAATTGTAGAGAATATTTGTAACTTGGGCTGTAGATTTAGGCAGAGGTTTGTCCTTCTAGCTTGCTGTTTGGTTCCTGGACATTTCATTACCAAACTAGGTAACATCTTCAGTGGGAGTTTTTTGGGTGGAAGTGTCATGTTTGTTTGTATAGGTCTTAGATGGTTGGTTGGTCTTGTGACGGGTTAAATCTCAAGACTGATTGAGTCACAAGACTGGTTGAATCACAAACTATCATTATTTTTGTCAGATTGGCATGGGACATAGATATGTCATTGCATTTAAACAAAATTGCTCATGCTATCCATCAGGTCTACCTGATGCTAATGTCACTGCATTGAAATTCTTGTGATTAATTAAAAAATTGTTCTGTTAATAAGAGAGTCCAGTATGTGAACCATCAAGTTCTTTCTGAAAGCTTTTTTGGGGGAGGGAAGGGTGTGTGGTATCTTGGATTTGGTGGGTGATTTAGAATACACTATACTCCTGTTTACTATATGTCTTAATATGTAGTATATATTTGCAGTAGACCATACACAGCATTGTGCATCAGTCACTTGCAGGTGCTAAATCTTTGCTTGCCATTTACTATGATTTGAAGAAGAAAAAAGGCTCCACAGTTTATGATGGAAAATTGATGCATCCAAGATCAGGCATCATGGAGTTGACGGTAGCATCTCTTCGTCTATTTCAACCCAGATTTTAACCTTTGTAAAAAAATAAAATAAAATTCCTTTTCAAAAATTAAAAACTGTTAAAACTGGTTGGCTAATTGCAGGCAATGACCAGAAAGTAAACTGACCCATTCAGGTTTTATTGAAGAATGCCATAGTTATAGTGAAGTATTATATCTACAGCAAACGTGGAAGACCATTTTCACCTTACTTACTTCCAATTGGATTAATCACGGAAATTCATTCCATCTTTTTCAATCTGCAGCTGATAGACAAGTATAATTTTTCAGGCAGGCCAGGGGAATCTGCTGCGTTAGACTCCATTTGGCACACTAATAAGAGCTTAGTGTCATTAACCATAGGACTAACTGGAAAAATGTTTTCTTTTATATTTTTACTTAATCATGAGCCTGATGTATGTTCAGGGGTGCAGAAAGATAGCTGAAATGAAGTGGAGTTGTTTCTAGTTTCTGCTAAACACACACACACACACACAAAATGAAAATTTGCCTGACATTTTATATTGACAGAATGTGAAACAGGCTGAAACTAACAAAATGAAATTCAGTAGAGACAAGATGTAGGACTGGGCATGCCTTGCTTTGCAAAAATAATTTTTTTAAAGGATTTAGGGGTTGCAATCAATTGCAATCCGAACATGAGTCACAAGTGTGATACAGCTGCAAAAAATGTATAATGCAGTTTTTAACAGCATTAGTAGAACAGAAGGTTAATAAAGCAAATTATAATTGTTTCACATTACCCTCTTTCAGAAAATATTAAATCCAGTTTGTGTATAATGACGGATGAAGATAAATTTGGGAATAGGCTTAATGGAAGGTAGCTAAACTGGCACGTAAAGCAAATTTTATGAAGAAAGTTTGACAGAATGAGGTATGTGTTACTTCCTGAAGACAGGGAGAGAAACTTGACAGCATTTCTAAAATGTTGAAAAGGCTGTCACATACAAGAAAGCAAAGATTTATTCTTTGTTACTTCAAAAATCAGAACTGGATCTCGAGGCTTAGGTACATGGTGATAAATTTGGATGGAGCCTTAGTTGAAATAGCAGACTCTAGAGGTAGCAGTTGTAGATTTCAAAGAGAATGACATTTAAATGAGAGATTGGATTAAACAACTTATAGAACATATTCTGGCAAGTTGGTGAAAACCAACTCTGAAAGTTCCCGTGGTTTTCACCTAATTAAAAGAGTAAAACTTCTCCCCTCCCAGGTGTCATCAGTCACATTGTCCAATAAATACAGCTGGCAGGCTCATCTCTTCCTTCACCAGCCACCTGTTATGATGACCTTGGTTCCCACAGGAAATACTTTCTATTTTGACTACTAGCTGGGCTATCTACTTCCCACCCTCTCTCAGGCTTTGTGGCAACTATGAGGCAGCACAAGATGGCTTCAGCCAGGTTCACTTCAGAGTTGACATAAAGACTTTTAAGAAATTGAGGTCAGAATACTTGGGATTGCTTCTGACTAGACTTAGCTACCTGTTCAGATTTATGGAGTTTTATGGAGGTGGTTCTTCAAAGGCCTCTATGAATGATCTAGCCTAGTGTTTCTTAACCATGGCAACTTTAAGATGGATGGACTTCAACTCCCAGAATTCCCCAGACAGCATGGGAGTTGAAGTTGTGTTGAAAGTGTATGGACTCCACTTTCATGCAGGGAGGAGAATTCTGGAAGTTGAAATCCACCCATCTTAAAGTTGCCAAGGTTGAGAAACACTGGTCAAGGGCAAGAGTGTACAAGAAAGAGTTTCAGTGGTGTTGTCTTGGTGAAATATACTTGCTGGTCATTTTTAAAAATCAACCTTTTAATTTGTTTCAGTCAGTCTTCTCCATTCTGAAATCTCTAGCATCCACCTTATCCAAAACCTTTTGAGGCTCCCAGATTGGAAAAGGCCATTATTAGCTTTCAGCTTTGTTTACTGTCTGCAAATGTCTCTATTTTGTAAGTTCCTGAATCTGAAAGTATTTTATTTCATATTATAAGAACTTTACTAAAAGATGGTCTAAGAATATTGCTAAATTAGTCATTTTGCCACATAAAGTTTTTACTAAAAAACACTTCTGATACGTAGGTGTTTTAACAGTTATATCATATTACTGCTACTTAATTGTTTTTATTATATATTGCCTTGTTTTTCAGTCTGAGCTGAAATGAATGCTTTTTTTTAAATGGAAGGAGACGAATATGAACATTCCTAAATCACAGCTATGCAACTTCCAGTGCCTCCTGGATTGCATCAGATTGATTTCTAAGTGGGGTTTAGAGAAGAGAAATGAATATTTTCATACATTGATGAATTCTCTTGTTCCACATTTGATCCAAACAAACAAACAAACAAACAAACAAACAAACAGTGCAGCTTTTTTAGCCCCTTACACTCTAGAAAAGGTTTGTAGCAAATGGGACATGGAATTTAATTGAAATGCTTCCTTTCACCCAGGAGCTATGCTGTGGTGGATAAGTACCTACATCCCTAACTTTGCATGTACTCTGGTTTCTTCCTATAAGAAGTAACTTTCTTTGGATTTTGTTGTGAATAATACTTAACATTGTGTGCACAGAGTTGTATTTTTCAGAGTAATTTTACTCCAGGTTTTGATTATGGAGACTCCTTTCAAAAGTCCTGGGATTAGACTGGACTGAGGTAGAGGTATTTACAGTGCAACTCTAGGTGTGACTCAGAATCAATCATTATGCTTCACTATGCTCAGCATAATATATATTCTCAAGTAAGTGAATATAGGATTGTTATTTACAATTTATATATACCATATATACTTCACTTGGAACAGGTTTCTCTGAATCCACTTGGCTTTGTTTGTGAGCAGGAATATGTAAGATTGCCCTAATTGAACTATTCTCTTTGCTGGTGGAATGACTTCTGGATAATAATGTTTGTGATCCCAAAAATGTATTTAAATTTCTCTGCTTTTCACAGGATAGAGAGTATTGGAATCACCACTACTGGAATGGTCTTGTTGCAAACCACATTGAAGAAATAGTCATAACATAAGGAAATATCTCCCAGGTTGAATCTTTGCACCTTGATCGTATATGCCTAGACCAGTGACAGCAGTGAGATCATTCAGGCATAGCCAGGTGTGAGATTACAGGACAGTCAATCTCAGGTACAAAATAAATTCTTTGGTTATCAGTATACCACTTCAGTTGATAACAAAAAAAACCTGTTTTCCTCTGTGCTTTGTACTGTCAGTAGAAATTGCAAAGCACATAGAAAGTTAGAAAGGCTGCTTCAAATAGACCAAAAGGTGTGTATGAAGGGGAAAAAAAGATTGCCAGGTTTCCTATATCATTCATTATTTCATATTTAATTCATTATGACCTCATTCAAATAGCTGGAAGCTTATCATGCAGTTTCCCTTTGAACCATCCACAGACCAGAAGCGCAGCACAATTCAGGGCCCATTTTCTATGCCTGTTCTGACAGTTTCGTGGCTTACAGCTGTCAGCAGAAATGGAGTAAACTTCAAACTAGGTTATGCAGATGCCATGCCATATCATGGACCGATTCCAAGCCACATTTGTATTAAATGTATGGGCTCATGTGTTACCATCTGAACTTAGATTTTTTAAAAAATCTTCCATCAAAACCCTTGAAAATATTCAGATGCTGAGAATTTATAGAGCCAGCTATTTGTTTGATTGAGTCAGAAATAAGAGGTAGAATAATGAAACAGAAAGGAGCATAGAGGATTACTGTTTGGATGTGAACTGGTTTCTATAGTTGCTCTATGTAGGTATTAAAGATTGGAAGCATTCAAGATTTTGGAGGGATGTTTGTTTGTTTTAGCATGCACCTCTCCAGTAGGAATGACAAGGATTTTGACAGGAATGTGAATTGCACCCTGGATGATCTCTCCCTGTTCAGTGCAAAGAGGAATGGTTTCTTTCACCTGTAAAGGGCAAACTATTTTTTTAATGGAATATTGGTATATTCTTTAAGAACTTCTAGAGAAATTCCAGGAAACATAAAGATTCTACAGAACAGTTTGGAAACCTTCTGTTTGAGCCTATGATTGTTGTAGAATAGAATAGAATAGAATAGAATAGAATTGAATTGAATTTTTTTATTGGCCAAGTGTGATTGGACACACAAGGAATTAGTCTCTGGTGTATAAGTTCTCAGTGTACATACAAGCAATAATGATACATCAAGATCATAGTCATTGTAAAAATACATTCATCATAAATCATAAGATACAACACTTAGCGATAGGCATAGGATACTAAATAAGCAATCAACATAAATCATACTAGGATGCTAAATAAAACAATATAAATCGTAATATATAAGCTACAAAGTTATAGTCATAAGAAGATAAGGAGATAAGTAATAGGAAAGATGAGAAGAATAATAGTAATATATCCTTACTAGATAGTTTGACAGTGTTGTGGGAATTAGTTGTTTAGCAGAGTGATGGCATTGGGGGGGGAATTGTCCTGTTGTTCTGGCATGCAATGCCCTATAGCGTTATATAATAGTCAGTAGAGTAGCCCCATGATGGTGAAACTATGCCATGCGTGCTGGAAGTGGCACACAGAGCCATCTCTCTGGGCACGCTAGCTGTCGCCCCTTGCTCTTTTGGGTTCCGGCACATGCATGTGCACCAGCCAGCTGGCCTTCATGCACATGGGAGCACCAGAAACTGAAAAAACAACTCCCCAGAGCACATGCATGCACTGGCCAGCTGGTCTTTGCACACATGGGAGTGCCAGAAACCGGAAGAACAGCTTCCCGGCATGCACACAGTCTAAGCTTCTGGTTTCCAGTGCTCCCGTGCATGCGCATCAGGCAGCTGCTCTTCCAGTTTCCAACACACATGTGTGCACAGTGCCGAATAGCCATTGTAGAAGCATAACTTTATGTTTATGGCACTTAAAAATATTATGGTGTAGAATAGAAGCCTCCAACTTTTTTCCATTTCTGGTTATTTGCTGTTGGTAGTCTTTATTTAATGATAACAGCTGGATTTTTGTTCTAAGTCATTGCAGTTGTTAAGCAGTTCACCATGTGACTTGGCTGGATTTTCTGATTGTTTTTACTCTGCCTTTGCAAATTGGTTTTATTGTTTACTGGCTTTAATTTGTGGAACTGAAGGTGGCTGCCTTCAGGGAAGTGTGGGGTGGAGCCTTACCAGCCATTGTAGGGCTATTTATTGTGGCAATTAACAGAGCAATAAAGGACTCTATCGATGCCTGCCTCTGCCTAGGTGACCTGGGAAAACAATATTCAAGGAACTACCAAGGAGACAAATAGACAAGCAGATAATCAAACAGTAAACAATATATATATTGTTTTCTATTGGCATCATTAAAATATAATCATGACTAAGTTTACTTCATCAAATGAATTCAACATCTTTCCACTACATACACATACATACATACATACATACATACATACATAGTCATACATACCCATACAAATTTGTATAGATATTTTTCTTAATATTCCTTTCCAGTCCTCCCAGTTTATCAACAACTTATTTTTTGCCTGTGGTGTGAAAGTGTAGCAACAGATGTGGCTAATGTGTCACTTATCTGAGGCATAAGATTTTGCAACCTTCTTGGTAAAGCTGATTTCATCAGATACCTGAAATTTTATCTTAAATTGCAAGTTTACATGAATAGGAGCTGGAATTCACACAACATGATAGGCCATGTTTCTCTTATCATATTGAATAACTGCAGTTGGGTGGATTGTGTAACATGTTAATCCAAAACAGAAAGGGGCTTTGTGTGAAGTATGAACAGGGTTACTGTTACAGAGAGGAAAGGATTGCTAGCAGTAATGTTGGGAATGGAATGGAGATCATACAGCAACAATTGTATTACAATTTAACAATGACCATTGACCAAGCAGTTTGATGGGTAAAACTGCAGTTGATAGAATAGAACTTTCTGAAATTTGCAGTTAACACTAAGCCAGGAGGATTTTTTTACATCCTCTATACATCATACTGATTTGGAATATATGTCATACTGTCTAAATCTAATCCAATGACATTCAACAATGTAAATTTAAAGTCCTGCATCTGGATTAGAAAAGTTAGATATATGGGCACAGGACTAGGTAGGGAATAAAAAAAGAATCTAAGTTTCCTAATGGGCCACCTACAAAACTTGAGAAAGCTATGTGATCATCAGCTAAAAGAGCCAGGACAATAAGGGTTTTATTAACAGAAGCATTGCATTCAGCTCAGGGGTGATTATAGTGCCACTGTTTTCCCCTCTTATTAGACCACTCTTGATGTACTCTGTTCACTTCTGGATATCACATTTTAAGGGAATGTGGACAAATAGGAGTGAGATCCAAAAGAGAGCTGCTTGGTTAATAAGGTGTCTATACAAAGTCATATAAAGCAACATTAAAAGACCTGAGCAAGTTTAGATAGATAGATAGATAGATAGATAGATAGATAGATAGATAGATAGATAGATGATAGATGGATGGATGGATGGATGGATGGATGGATGGATGTGGATGTAGAAGGTAAGTAGATAGGTTGGCATGTAAGTATGACAATGACTACAGACTATCTAAAAGACTGTCACATTGAAAAGGGGTGGATCTATTTACTGTTGAAACTAAGAGAAGAGCAAAGACTGGTTGCAATTAAAACAAAGACAATTCACCTTGAATATTAGGATAATTTTTTGATGATAAGTGCTATTAAGCAGTGGAACCATCTACATAGAACAGTAGATTCTCCCTCACTTGCCATTTTTTGTAAAGAGACTAAATGACCCCCTAGATTAGTTTTTGCATTGTGAAGGAGGTTGGAGTTGATAAATAAACTCTCTTCCAAGCCACATGTTTTATGATTTTGATGGCCTTTGTTTTAAAATAACTATCAGTATAATCACCTAACAACTAATGTTCTCAAAAGCTTCCACCCTTTGTTATTGGACTGAGATGGGTCTTCTATTTCATATTGATTTTCTTCACTTTCAATTCATCAATAAACAGTCTAGCATGTAACTATGTGATATGCTGCTAGAGATTAAAGATGTTCTTTCTCTAATGCACTTAATATACTGAGTATTTAATTTCAAGCTTGACATTAAATTTAATAAGTTCAATAATTCTTTTAGAAAATGTTCCTGATGAAAAGGTTTTTACATATGCTATTCAGATGGATTCCTGGTCTCTTTTTGCAAAGTTGTTATTCTTCTTCTTAGCCTGAGCATTAAAACTGTAATAGTCCATGAGAAAGTGTCTAAACACTGTGATATTCCCAGTGTTAACTTTGAGTGCTTTGCTGCTGTTGTTGGTGGGGTGATCGGTTTTAAGGATGAAATTCTATTTGTAAACAAATGAGTGATTTGTATATTAATGCAGTGCTGAATCTGGGAATATATTTTCTCTGAGGTAAATAATCCTATTCTGGATAGGATGTTGACTCTCCTCCCATCTTTTTTATTTTTCTGGTTCTGCAAGGCTTTAAATAATATTTTGAAACTACCTAAGGAATTATTAAGTTTTTAGTCAACACAACACTTATTTCCTTGGATTGCTGGTTTGTATACAATTCTTCAATATTACTGCATCTGAGTTCAGGCATCTGGTGTGTATACTTGGGCTTTGATCCTGTAAGAAATATCCTCTAGCTCTTTTTCATTACAGGGAAAAGAAAAACCTATTTGGCTTTCAAAAACTAAACACAGCAGTAAAGTCCAAGTGTTCATTTGGGGAATCAACTCTCTGAGACATTTTTTATCCCATTTTTTTTCTAAGAGAATGTAACTGACTTGTTGTTTTCTGAGTTTATTCCTCAATTGATCCTTCTATACTGTAGTGCCTTGCAAAACTTTATTGGGGTACATGCTTACAGTTAACTATCAATTTCATTTTCTAGCCTGCTATTTCTGTCTATAGCTGCCAACCAAATACCAAATATTTGAAATATTGAAGGAGGCAGTGGTGAGGCCTCTCCTCAAGAAGCCTGCCTTGGATCCGGCTATTTTGAACAACTTCCATCCTGTCTCCAACCTTTGCTTCATGGTGAAGGTTGTTGAGAGCATGGTGGCCCGATAGCTCCCAATGTTCCTAGAGGAAGCTGACTATCTGGATCCATATCAATTGGGTTTCAGGCCCGGGTACAGCACAGAGATGGCATTGGTCGTGCTGGTAGTTGATCTCTGGCGGACTCAGGATAGAGGTTATTCCTCTATCCTGGTCCTATTAGATCTCTCAGCGGCTTTTGATACTATCGACCATGGTATCTTACTGCGATGCCTCGGGGGGTTGGGAGTGGGAGGCAATGTTTTACAGTGGTTCTCCTCCTACCTCTCGGGACATTCACAGATGGTGTTGGCAGGAGGATCGAGTTTCGCACCGAGGCCCCTCACTTGTGTGGTGCCTCAGGGGTCGGTCCTCTCCCCCCTCCTGTTCAACATCTATATGAAGCCATTGGGTGAGATTATCCATGGTTTTGGGGTGAGGTATCATCAGTATGCTGATGATACCCAGCTTTTTATCTCCACCCCAAACCAACCCAGTGATGCCCTCAACATGATATCCTGGTGCCTGGAAGCGGTATGGGTCTGAATGGGAAGGAACAGGCTTCGGCTCAACCCAGCCAAGACCAAGTGGCTGTACATACTGGCATCTCGGATTATCCAGGATGTTCTATCTTTGGTCATGGGGGGAGAGGTGTTACCCCCCGTGGAAATTTAGCCATCCTCCTGGATGCACAGCTCAATTTGGAAGATCATGTAGGAGCTGTGGCCAGGGGGGCATTTGTACAAGTTCGCCTTGTGCGCCAGTTGCGCCCCTATCTGGACCGAGATGCCTTGCATACGGTTACTCATGCACTCGTTACCACCCGTGTAGACTACTGCAATGCTCTCTACATGGGGCTGCACTTGAGGACCACTCGGAGGCTTCAGCTGGTGCAAAATGCAGCTGTGCAGCTTGTGATGGGAGTGTCCTGATACTCCCACGTTACACCCCTCCTGCGTAAGCTGCATTGGTTGCCGGTTGCCCTCCGAGTGAGATTCAAGGTGCTAGTAATCATCTATAAAGCCTTTCATGGCTTAGGTCCAGGGTATTTGTGGGAGCACCTGCTGCCAGCAATGATTTTCCATCGCCCTGTGTGCTCCCACAGACAGGGTCTCCTCAGGGTGTCGTCGGCCAGACAATGCCCGCTGGTGACCCCCAGGGGGAGAGCCTTTTCTGTGGGTGCGCCCACCCTCTGGAACCAACTACCTGTGGAGCTTTGGGTGGCTCCTGACCTTCGATCCTTCTGTCGTGACATGAAGACTTGGCTTTTTCGATCAGCCAACCTGCACTGAAGGGGATTTTAATTGTTTTAATCTGTTTGTTGGCTTTTAATGTTTTAAGGTTTACAATTGGGGTTCTTCGATTTAATAGTTTTTTAAACTTTGTGTTATGTATGCAGGTTTGAAGTCATTGGTTTAGTTTGAACTGTTCTTGTAAAATGTTAGAAATGATTGGATTAAAAAGTGCGGGAAAACCCTGCACTCTGATTGGCTGTCAACTGCGGCTGCTGGCTATAAGTAGCAGCTGCAGCTCAGCCAAAGCAGGTCCGTTCTGAGCTGAAAGTCACAATAAACTTAAGAGCTGAAGCACTCCGTGTCTGCCTCTTCATGCAAACTTAACACTTTGTATTTCTGTTTTTATTGTTGTGAGCCTCCCTGAGTCCTTTGGGAGATAGAGCGGCATAGAAATCCCAATAAACCTAAACCTAAACCTAAAATGCTATAACTGCTGTAAGGGAAAAAAATGCTGCAGCTGCCAAAAAAACCAATGCAATTCTATACTACATCAACTGAGCGGGGGATATTATGATCATGTGAAGTGTTAGTACTGCACTTTACACTGCACTAGTAAGACTGCACTTGGAATACCACATCCAGTTTTGGTCACCACAATACAAAAAAAAAGACGTTGAGATTCTCAAAATATTTCAGAAAAGAGCAACAAAGATGCTTAAGGGACTGGTGGCTAAAGCATACGATGAACAGTTGTGGGAACTGGACTATATCTAGTCCAACAAAGAGAAGGATTAGGGGTGAAATCACACAGTCTTCTAACATTCGAAGGCCTGTCACAGAGAAAAGAGTTGACCTATTCTCTAAAGCACCCTGAAAACAGGACAAGAAGTAATAGATAGAAGCTAGAATTAAGGAGAAATTTTCTGTCAATGAATCCATGTTGGAAATAAGCTTGGAGTTCATCTAGTCCAACTCTCTGCTTGCATTGGAGACCCTATATCATTCCAGACAAATGGCTGCCCAATCTCTTCTTAAAATCTTCCAGTGATCCAGAAGTTGTTAAGAAGATATTGGACATCATTTGTCTGGAAATGGCATAGGGCAGTGGTGGCAAACCTTTTCGGCACTGAGTGCCAAAATGGGAGCATGCACGCATGCATGCACCAGAAACCGGAAGAGCAGCTTCCTGGTGTGCCATGCAGGAAAGTCAGAAACCGAAAGCTCAGCTTCCCGGCATCCACATGCATGCCAGCCACCTGCACATGCACATACGTGTGTGAAGACCAGCAGGCTGGCATATGCATGCATGCTGGGGAGCTGCTCTTCCAGTTTTTGGCACTCCTGCATGTGTGAAGACCAGCTGCCCAGTGCGCATGCATATGCTGGAACCCAGAAAAGCAACAGGCGACAGCTGACATGCCCAGAGAGATGGCTCTGTATGCCACTTTCAGCATGCATGTCATAGGTTCACCATCATGGGTATAGGGTCTCCTGAGGAAACAGGGGGTTGGAGTAGAAGACCTTCAAGGCCCCTTTCAACATGAATTCATCCCAACATGAACAGGGTTGCCATATCTTGATCAGATAACTACCAGTGAGCAGTCTGTATCTCTCTGCTTCTATTCAGGCAGTCGTGTGGCAACCCAATGTAGGAAGCACTATGAAAATATGGACATGTAAAATGAAAATGGAAGAAGTAAGAGGAGGGAAGTTCTAAGAAGGAAGCAAATCCAAAAATAGGGTTTGATGTTTCAGTTTTTGAGGACGAGAAGAGCAAAATTCTGCTACATAGGAATACTGTAAAAAAAATCTAAAATCAACTTATGCATAGTTTGGCTATTTAATCCTTGGATTTCCTTACATAGAAGGGTTTACAGAGAGATACAGACAGCTCTGATTTTTTACAGAAGTAGATACAGACAGCTCTAACTTTTTGCAGCTCACTTTTGGGTTATCTGAGCAAGATATGGCGACACTATTCATGTTCTGGAAATTCTGTGTTCTCAAAGTTTTCTGAATCTTCCTGCATTCTGAGGGATAACATGTCTCCTTTCTCTTCTTCTTCTTGCTCCTCCAGCTCTGCATGTTGTACTTTGTACAAAGGAAAATTCTAAAGGAATTGACATTTTAGTGATGTAGGGAAAAGATGATTGCTAATGACCAGGACACATATAGGTATAGGGGTTTCTTAACTATGGAATTAATTTTTTTTACTACTGGTTCTGTGGATGTGGCTTGGTGGGCGTGGCAGGGGAAGGATCCTGTAAAATCTCCAGTCAGAGGTGGTATTTGCTGGTTCTCCGAACTACTCAACATTTCCGCTGCTGGTTCTCCGAACTATTCAAAATTTCTGCTATCAGTTCTCCAGAACTAGTCAGAACCTGCTGAATACCACTGAAACTCTTAAGAACAGTCTTGCAATTCAGTTGAATGAGGAGCAGAGGTAAGGGAAGAGAAAAGAGAATGGCAGTAAGAAAGATAAAGTGTGCTTCTTCGCTTTGCTTCTACCTTTGTGCATCATCACGTGTGGCCTCTTACCAAAGCTGTGATATACAGTAGTGTGTTTTTAACAGGAAAAATATATATCTGCTTCTGCTATTGTGGGTATTTTGCTGGATACTACCAGAAAAGGAGAGCAAAAAAGGTGGGGGGAACAGTTGTTTTCTTGTCCCTGTGTGATCATATCTCTGTGCACACATTGTCTTGAAATAGCCTTACAGAGTACAGCTACTGTATGTCACTATTACTATACCTGGCATTAATTTGTGTGCTATGACTGACAAGAGTAAAAGGAAGTGACATCTATGTAGAGTTGATAGGATGCTAAGTTAACCTGTATTATTCCATTCAGTGAAATAAAAGACATAGGAATAACCAGACATATGAGAATTTTCATCACGTGCAAGAATCCGTGTGAAGCCAATAATCCTTTCTATATTCTACAGCTCTTGAATGAGAACCTATAACTGTTCAAATGAGATTATGAGTGTTGTACCTTGTGCAGTAAAACCAATCCGAAGGCTTGAAAACCTTTAGCTTTGTGTCAAGCCTTTGCAGGGAGTTGGAATCAGAAGCTGACCCTTCTTCAAAGTGCACCCCTTTATACCACTTATGCTGTCCAAGGGTAATATGGATTAGCTGCATAGAATGTGACCTTCACCCTTATAAATGTTCACCATTATTAGATTATTTTATGCATGTTCACTGCTCTCCCCTCCCTATGTAAAGGCTATCATCCAGTAAAATCACAACGTCATGCCATCTGTGGAGTGTCTGATTTAAGTACTCTTTTTAAGGTTCTTCTGGATGCATAATTCAACTTGATTTATAATCTGAACATGTGCATACACAGACCAGCAAGAGATCATAATTTGGGACTACAGATGTTGGCCACATGCCTTCCTTATTTTGTTTGCCTTTCAATGTTTAAATCAGTATTCAATGTTTAATCAACCTGCTTATCTGTATCCATGACACACACACACACACACACACACACACACACGAACATTTGTATATTAAATATCATTTGTATATTAAACATTTGTATATTAAATATCCTATAGTGGTGTACTTGAGACAACAGGACTGCAGCTTCTAGAATTGTCAGTCGGTATTGCTTTACATTGGCTGAAGTAGATTGTAGGCAGTTTTTTTCCTGGGATATTACAGCTATTCTTTTTTGCAAGAATGTACACAGAAAAGTGAATACTGAAAGAAGGAAACATGATGCATCTTGGACCACTGCAATATGTTGGGCTACATCTCGCATCATCCAATATATTTAGAAGATCTACAGATGTTTTACAAATTCAGTTGCAAGCATAATAAAGTCTATTAGTTTCCTTCTAACTTAAAATAAATTAGGAGTTAGGGATTGCTGATTTTCCTGGCATCCCTCTCCTAATTGTCTTGCTCCACAGTATTATTATTACTCTGAATGGTTTGGTAGGCTTGTGAATTTTTTTAATAGCATATCTAAAATTAAAGGTGACTACCATGTTTTTAAATATTTGATGTTTTGTAATTTGTACCATTTAAAGTATCTTCATTCTCTACACCAAGCATGATTCCTTATAACTTTCAGTATTAACGTTTGAATATGTCTGGGGCTGACAGGGCGTAGAAGCAGTGAACTGAAACCTTCCTTCCTGCAAGTCTCATGTCATGTGTGAAGGATATCTCTGTATTATGTATTTACCACTGAAGGACCTTTATAAGGCATTTAACATGAGCTTCTTCAAAACATCATGCTGAGATTTTTAAAAAATCAACAAAAACAAGAGTGGAGAATTATCAGCATGTTGTTTTATATGGTCAACACTTTTTGCCTTTTTAAGGGTGCTGAGAAACTAAAAGAAAGTATCTGAAGGACTAAAGAAAAAAAAAGAAGGGCAGACATTTGGAGATTAAGTTACTCCATACTGCTTTATGCCTTCCGCGTTAATATGATTCTGACCTGGCTTCCTTTATTAAAGCAAAACTAGGTCAGCACTTAAGTTTTCAATTTCTTCCACCTGTAAAAGATACCTTAACTTGATCCTCTGTTCACACTACAATCTCAGATCTTGGGTTTTCTTCCGAAATACTATGGCTTTCCATTAGAGCAAAGCTTCTTAGAGGCAGCCTTGATAGCCATATGTAAACTTGTCAGCTTCCAGATTTTAGTCAGGCTTATTTTCCATGCTGTTACTAGTTAAGGTTCTGTCTATAGGAAAGGTGGGCAACTATGTCCCCTCTCCAACCTGTGAACTTCAACTCCCAGAATTCCTAAGCCAGTATGACTCAAATTATATACTGTATATGCTGACCCAGGAATTACATACTGTATATGCTGAGGTTCACAGGTTTGAAAGAGGGCATAGTTGGCCACCCCTGATTTACAGATATTTTGCAAATTCAGTCACAAGCAGAGGTGGTACTCAGCAGATTCTGACCAGTTCTGGAGAACCGGTAGTGGAAATTTTGAGTAGTTTAGTGAACCCGCAAATACCACCTCTGATTGGAGATTTTACAGTATCCTTCCCCTGCCATGCCCACCAAGCCATGCCCACAGAACTGCTAGTAAAATAATTTGAATCCCACCACTGGTCACAAGCATAGCATAATTTACTAGCTTTCTACTCTTCTAAGCTTCCATGCTTTCATTTTTATGGCACAAATCTGGTGTTTCAATGACGCCATCCTTGGGGAACTATTTCCTTTTCCTTTAAAACAATATTTTTGCTTGCCCCTTAAATTATTTCTTTAAATATCTCTGGTTCCTCTCCTGTTTCTTTATGGTGGTTCTAAAAATCTGATTTTTGAATTTTGCCAACATGTATTTGGCTAGAACTGGTTTAGATGACTCCCTGCCATTCACTCCAAATGTTATATAAAAGCATTGTGTTATTTTAAAGACTGACTTAATATACCATGGCATAAAATTCCAGGAGCTCAGCGCCATTTCATCAGAGGCATAAAATATGACTCTCAATTGGCATTTGTTTGCTTCATGCATGGGTAAAGGAAAAATTTTAAATAATGGGGCCAAAAGGCCATGATGTGTAGCACAGATCTGTGACATTTCTATGGAAAGTTCAAATAAATGTAATATAATGCCCATTTACATCTAAAGCACAACATTGATAACAGTTGGCCTAATTTTGCTATGTTGCTTTTGTGTCTATAATGGGAGAAAAATCCATAGTTGTAATTACAACTTCAAGTACTGCAATATCTTTAAATTTGCTGATAAGTTTCATTAGAGCCATATTGCGCTGGAGTTTCAATTTCAAGCATTTGTTCCATTCCTTGTAGAATAAAAAAAATTAATTGTGAACTTGGTAGGTAGAAACACTGTCTCACTATATAATGCCATCAAATGTGTTTGTGCTTATATTGGTTCTGCAGACAGACTGACCTGAGATTTCTAATAATTCTGCATTGCCTTTAGAAAAGCATTGATTGTTGATTATGGTGTTTCATGCTGGCAGGGAACAAGTATGGGGAAGGGTATCTTTTATTTGGCCCAATAGTCCAGACCAGGCCACCCAAATTGCACTCCTACCCCATACTGCACGGATGTCAAACTCAAGGCCCGCGGGCCGGATCTGGCCCGTGGGGTGCTTAGATCTGGCCTGCAGGGCCACCCTGGAAACAGTGAGGGACCGGCCCACAGAGCCTCTGTCAGCAAAAATGGGTTCCCGAGCTCCGTTACCAGCTGAGACAGGCAACAGGCACCCCTGACATGAGTGACATTGAGCAGGCCATGCCCACTCTGGCCATACCTGTTAAGTTCGCATAGAGAGGCAGGACGTGGAGTGCTTCAACTCAAAGTTTATTGTGACTTCAGCTCAGAACAGACCCAATTTGGCTTAGCCGAGGCAGCTATATATAGCCGGCTGCCTTGGCTGACAGCCAATCAGAGTGCAGGGTTTTCCTGCACTTTTAAACCAATGATTTCAAACACTTTACAAGAACAACCAATCATATTCAAACTCTGCATACATAACAATACCCATCCTGCCTCCCTGAGGTTAAACACAACCCTGATGCAGCCCTCAATGAAATCGAGTTTGACACCCATGCCATACTGGAATTATTTATTTATTTATTTATTTATTTATTTGAACTTATATGCCGCCCCATCTCCGAAGACTCGGGGCGGCTTACAACTAAAACAGGAACAATAAATACTTAAAAAACGATTAAATTAGATTATAAGTCCAAACATTATAAAACCTTAAAACCATCCCTCCCCCAAGGGGGTCACAGCCCGGGTTGGTCAAACAACCAGGTCTTTAACTCACAGCGAAAGGTGCGGAGGTCAGGGGCCAGGCGGAGCTCCAGAGGCAGTTGATTCCAGAGGTCAGGGGCCGCGACAGAAAAGGCTCGTCGTCGGGGAACCGCCAGCCGGCATTGGCCCGCCGACGGGACCCCGAGGAGTCCTTGCCTATGGGCTCGCACAGGGCACGGTATTTGATATTGGAAGAAGACGCTCCCTTAAATATTGAGGACCCATGTCGTGAAGGACTTTGTATGTTAACACCAAAACCTTGAATCTCACCTGAGCGCAACCGCAACCAATGCAGGCGCGCAGGAGGGGGGTCGTATGGGAGAACCGGGTAACTCCATCATCACCACCACCGCCGCATTCTGCACCAGCTGCAATCTCCGGATGGTATGCAAGGGCAGTCCCAAATAGAGAGCGTTGCAGTAGTCGAGCCTAGAGGTAACAAGGGCATGAGTGACCGTGCGCAGGGCATCCCGGTCCAGAAAAGGGCGAAGTTGTCGAACAAGGCGGAGCTGGGCAAAGGCCCCTGGCAACGGCCCCCACCTGATCCTCCAACCGAGCCGTACATCCAGGAGGACCCCAGATTCCGCGCCTATCCACAGGGGTAACACCTCCCCCTATGGCCAAAGATGGATAATCTAAACTGGGCGGGACGCCGATATGCACAGCCACTCAGTCTTGGCCGGGTTGAGTCGAAGCATGTTCCCGCCATCCAGTTCCGTAGCATCCAAACACTGAGTCATCAGGGAGAGGGCATCACTGATCTGGTCTGGGGTGGAAATGTACAGCTGAGTATCATCAGCGTACTGATGGAATTTCACCCCAAAACCACGGATGATCTCACCCAGCGCTTCATGTAGATGTTAAATAAAAGGGGGGAAAGGACCGACCCCTGAGGGACCCCACAAGAGAGCACCCTAGGGGACGACCTAACCCCCCTGCCAACACGATTGCGACCGCCCGAGAGGTAGGAGGAGAACCACCAAAGAACGGTGCCCCCCACTCCCAACCCCTCAAGGCGACGCAAAAGGATACCATGGTCGATGGTATCGAAAGCCGATGAGAGGTCTAATAGGACCAGGACAGAGGAAAAACCCCTATCCCGAGCCCTCCAGAGATCATCCATCAGCGCGACCAATGCCGTCTCCGTGCTGTAACCGGGTCGGAAGCCCGATTGATATGGATCTAGGTAGTCCGCTTCATCCAGGAAAAGCGGAACCTGCTGAGCCACCACACTCTCAACAACCTTCGCCAAAAAACGAAGGTTGGAGACTGGACGAAAGTTGTCTAACACAGTCGGGTCCAGGGAAGGCTTCTTCAGGAGGGGTCTCACCACTGCCTCTTTCAAGGCGGCGGGAAAGACACCCTCCCTCAAGGAAGCGTTGATAACTGCCTGGAGCCAACCGCAGGTGACCTCCCTGGCGGCATAAGCCAGCCAGGAGGGACACGGGTCCAACAAACATGTGGTGGAACTCATTCGCCGCATGATCCTGTCCACTTCATCCTCGGAAACCGGATCGAACTCATCCCAGATAACAACAGCCAGACTCCCTGTACCCCCTTCCTCAGACCACTGCAAATCGGAGGACAACCCGTCCCGAATACGAGCAATCTTATCCGACAGATATTTAACAAATGCCTCAGCCTTACCCCGCAACGGGTCCGGCCCCCCCTCTGAATGAAGGAGGGAACGAGTAACCCGAAACAGGGCGGCCGGGCGATTATCTGCAGACGCTATGAGAGTGGAGGGATAAGATCTTCTCGCCTCTCTCACAGCTACCAGGTAAGTCCTAATAAAGGCTCTTAGCTGGGCTCGGTCGGACTGGGAACGGGTAGACCTCCACCTGCTCTCTAAACCCCTTCGACGGCGCTTCATCCCCTGGAGCTCCTCAGTATACCAAGGGGCAAACCAGGATCCACGGCGCGTAAGGGGACGCATGGGGACAACCCTGTCGAGGGCCTCTGACGCAGCCCATTGCCAGGCTATTGCCAGATCCTCGGCAGAGCTGTGAGCAAGGGAAGAAGGAAAAAACCCCAGTTCTGCCTGGAACCTCTCAGGGTCCATTAGGCGCCTGGGAGATAGTGAGATAGTGATCAGACCATGGAACAGGCAAAGTCGTGATAGTGACCTGCCCTCTGTCACTCCGCCACTGTTCAGAGACAAAAACTAGGTCAAGAGTATTTCCCCCTCCATGAGTAGGGCCTTGAATCAATTGGGTCAGGCCCATGGCCTCCATAGAAGCCATGAATTCCTGGGCCAAACCCGACCCCCAGGGAAGGCAGGTTGAAGTCTCCCAGGACCATAAGGTCCGGGAGCTCCACCGCCACCCCTGAGAGGAGATCAAGAAGCCCAGGCAGGGCCGCTGCCACACAGCTGGGGGAAAGGTATGCTAGCAGCAAGCCCACCCGCCCATTAGGCCCCCATCTCAGGAGGAGAATCTCACTCCTGCCTATCTCTGCAACAGAGACCTCCCTTGGAAACAAGGTCTCCCGAATAACCACGGCCACCCCACCACCCCTACCCTGGGCCCATGGCCGGTGCAAAACCCGAAAACCTGGTGGGCATAAATCAACCAGAGGGACACCCCCCTCTGGGCCCAACCAGGTCTCAGTGATGCAGGCCAGGTCCGCAGCCTCCTCCTCAATGGTCTCCCGGAGGAGGGAGGACTTATTAGCCACAGACCTGGCATTAAAATACACCAACCTAAGCCCAGGGATCCTAATTCCATTGCCCCCTCGGGAGAAGGTCATAGGGTCGGAGCATGCAACCGGCCTTAAGTGTCGGGTGCGCGCTCCCCTAACCTGATATGGCCCTATGCCTCGTCGTCCTCTTCCAATCCCGACCACCCTGGGAATCGCCCCCATCCCGGGCCCGAGCCCGCCGCCCCCAACCCCACACACTCCCGCCGCACCCCGGGCTGCAAAATGACCCCTCCACCCCTCCCCCTCCCTAACCCTTTAAAACAACGAATTAAAAATTTTAAGATTCGACCCTTAACCCTTAATTTAGAATTTGGCCCATTGAATAAAACTAGAACAAGCTTCCTCCATATAGTAACCACCAGGCAGTGGTGGGATTCAATTTTTTTTTATTACTGGTTCTGTGGGCATGGCTTGGTGGGAGTGGCAGTGGAAGGATACTGTAAAATTTCCAGTCAGAGGTGGTATTTGCCAGTTCTCTGAACTACTCAAAATTTCTGCTACCAGTTCTCCAGAACTAGTCAGAACCTGCTGAATACCACCTATGCACCAGAGGTCCAAGAGCTGGTTCAGAAATCTGGGAGCTGCCAGAATCTAAAGCCACATTGGGTTCTAGACCACTGAGTTATGTATATGGACAATTGTTTTTCTCTGTGTTGTTCAGAATGGTGATGTGTGTTAAGAGTTATCAGAGGCACCATTAAATCAATATGCTAAAGCTTTTGAACAGAGAAAACAATAGTGTTTGTTTACATACTAAAAGTAGGCCATGCTCTTGAGAATTTCTTTGTTCAAGGGCAAAAATGAGAATAATTAAGGATGTTGATTCTAGGGACAAGAGAAGTTAGTGCTGCAGCTTTAAATTCTTATGCTTGCTTGCTTATTTATTTATTTATTTATTTATTCATTCATTTATTTATTTATTTATTTATTTATTGGATTTTTATGCCACCCTATCTCCCGAAGGACTCAGGGCGGCTCACAACAATAAAAACAAAGAATATAAAATTTAAAAAATGATTAAATAAATAAATCCCAATTACAGAATTAAAACCGACAAACAAATTAATAAAAATCCCCATCAGTCCAGGTTGGCCAGTTGAAAAAGCCATGTTTTCAGGTTGTGACAGAAGGATTGAAGGTCAGGAGCCATTCGAAGCTCCAAGGGCAGGTGATTCCAAAGGGCGGGCACACCCACAGAGAAGGCTCTCCCCCTGGGAGTCGCCAGTCAACACTGTCTGGCTGACAGCACCCTGAGGAAGCCCTGTCTGTGGGAGTGTACAGGGCGATGGGAAGTCGTTGCTGGCAGTAGGTGCTCCCGCAAATACCCCGGACCTAAGCCATGAAGGGCTTTATAGGTGATTACCAGCACGTTGAATCTCACTCGGAGGGCAACCAGCAACCAATGCAGCTAACGCAGGAGGGGTGTAATATGGTAGTATTGGAATACTCCTATCACAACCCGCGCGGCTGCATTTTGTACCAGTTGAAGCCTCCGTGTGGTCCCCAAGGGCAGCCCCATGTAGAGAGCATTGCAGTAGTCTAAATATGTAACATCTTCTTTGTCTCTCATTCACATGGCTACCCTGCCATGTTTGGCTATAAAAGCTATAAATACAAATTAGGTAGCCTGCAACTTAAGCATGCATAACCAAGATTGTGTGGTAAAGTGACTGATTTTCATCAGGATAAAATCCTATTTTAATCAAAACATATTTCCAGATGGATTTTTGCCCCCCCCTCCAAAAAATAAGAGGTCAAGGTTCAGATTGTGACAGCATACATTGGGATAATTGAAAAGCATTTGGAGATGGAGTGGGCATGGCTTACCTCTTGAAGATCATTTGTTCCCATTCTCATTTTAAAATCTCCCACAGCACAAAGGGCATAAAACTGAGCCCTGAGCTTTCCATTGATATTACTGCATCCTCATAATTCCACATGAAATCTGCTTAAGTTCAGCAGATTCAGAAATTATGCATCTTTGATGTATTAGGGCTAATCAAAAAGTTATAAAACTGGTTTGTAGGATACCCCTTCAGCTAGAAGTCATATTAAAAAAAAAAATAGAGGTGAAGGACTTGTGGCACAACAATGTGGGCAAGATGGCTTCCCTAGAAAATTGCAGAATTTGGTAAATTCTTGAATATTTCAGAATATTCCAAAGCTTTGGGAAAGGTCAGAATTATGAAGCTGTTGGTTGCACATCTAAGATAACACAAGCTAAAGTTATTATATTTTTCCTCTTGAATTGAGTGTAAAATATTCTGCCCTTTAGATCTACTCTTCACCATTTAATTCATTTGTTTATATCCTATCTTTATTATTTTTACAAATAATTCAAGGCAGTGAGCATATTCAACACACCTTCCTCCTCCTATTTTTCTCACAAGAAGAGCAACTCAGTTGGGTTAAAAGAGAGTGACTGTCCCAAGGTCACCCAGATGGCTATCATGGGTAAGGCAGAACTGGAACTCATGATCTTCTGCTTTTTAGCCTGATGCCTTAACCACTAGACTAAACTGATTCTATGGTATGGTATGGTATGGTATGGTATGGTATGGTATGGTATGGTATGGTATGGTATGGCATGGCATGGCATGGCATGGCATGGCATGTAATAGAATTCACTGCCTTAAGTGAAAGATTGGAAGTCCTATGTTAAAATTCTATTGTCAGGGTTCCAAGTAATACACCATAGCAAACAAAACTCCAAGGCAGGTAGATTCATCAAAGCATAGTTTTATTGGATATATCACATTGGCACAGTTCTGTTGAAAAATGACTCTGAAGGTTCCTGTGGTTTTCACATAATTAAAAGTAAAAGGTTTCCCTTTTCCCAAACAATCTTTCTTCTTCTGCTTTTGGCAGCACGCAAGGAAAGCAGCAAGAGTCTTTCTTTCTCTCCCTCAAACTCTGCCAGAAATGAGTCTTTGGGACCCCACAAGGCATCCTGCTCCAAGAGGCTACACCGGTGTGACAAGTCTCACAAAGACTCATTTCTGGTGGAGTTTGGGGAGAGAAAGAAATACTTCTGCTGCTTTCCTTGCATGAAGCCAAAAGAGCCCCTCTCTCTCTCTCTCTCTCCTCCCTCCCTCCCTCCCTCCCTCTCTCTCTCTCTCTCTCTTCAGGTGTGAGAATGTCCTTGGTTCCCAGGAGAAAGTACCGTATTTTTCACACTATAAGATGCACTCCTGCCCAAAAAAGTGGGTGGAAATGTCTGTGCATCTTATAGAGTGAACATTGCAGGGGTTGATGCTCAACTGCCAGGGAACCCAGAGCCTTCACTGCCAAGCAGCTGATTGGTGGTTGGATCAGTCTCCCAGAATACTGACCAGCTATTCTAGGCAGCGGGGATTGCCACTGCCATTGCCTATCACCACCCATTTGCCACCACCTGTTCACCACCACCCATTCGCCACCTGCCCGTTTGCTACTGCCCATTCGCCACCACCCGTTTGCTGTCATCTGATTGCCATGGCCCATTCACCATCATCCGATCGCTGTGGCCCATTCACCACCAATGTTTCCTCTTTTAAAGGTAATGTACGTCTTATAGTCTGGAGGGTCTTACAGTGCAAAAAATACAGTATTTTGTTTTGGCTACAAACCCCAATTATCTGTATTCCCCCCTCCCCATCCCTTAGCTCCAGTGTGGCAACACTGAAGAGTCAAAATGGCTTCGTTCAGGTCAGCTTCAGGGTTGACATCTATTCCAGGGCCACTGGAACAACTCTTTTATTTTTCTGTATTATGCTTTCTTTTTTCCCAACTGTTTTGGAAGTAGAAAGTTATACAAGAATCTGTTTAGTATCTTAATGTGAGCTTCTTTAGCACAATCGTACCTGGCAAAATTAGGAACCTGTCATGCTGTTACAGGACAATTGATGTTTGAATATAATGTAATTATATTATGTTTAACATTCAGAATTGTAAAGGGTTTTTTGTGGATAAGATATTTGAAAACTATGTTATTACTCTACTTCAGGCATATTTTGATCTTGTTTCTACATGTTTAATTTGATATTATTCTAAAATGTGCTAGTCTTATTGACTTTAAAACTTAGAATGATAGATTTAGGAAGGATAGATTTAAGCCATCAAATTATGCTTTTTGTTCATTGTATCCTAAATAGAGGATTTTCAACATGTGACTGTCTAGCCTTTGTTTGGACACATTGAGTGAAAGAAAGTCCCTCCCCTCCCTTGGTTACATGGAGATTATTAGATTGAGATTTAGGGAATGCAGCAAGAATAATCCATGCCATAAAACAAATGGAGTGATAGGGTGATATTTTTTAACTTGTTTTCTACCAGTTGGAAGAGACGGAAATAGGGACCACGTGTAAGCCTTAAATCCTTGCAGAGGCTTCAAGCATTCATATGCCTCTTAAAATCTTAAATCCCAAAAATAGAGATAGAAACTTTGGGGTGTGCAAATAGGGTGACAGGAACAGGATAAATCTGTTCTACTGATAGGCAGTTTCATCTACGCATTGAATTTTTACCTTTAGAAGATGCTATATTAAAGAGAAGTCTTTGACTCACATATTCTGCTTCAGTAATCTATTTTGTTGATGAAATATTCAATACCTGCATGGATATACTCCAAGTGTGAATTAGTAATTAAAAATCATACAATGAGCCTCATAAAGGTCTTCACAAATTACTATTGAATTTGAAGTAATAGAAGGAGGAACAGAATGCTTCTATGAGGGTCAGATACGGTCAGTCGTTGACCTACAAAAGTTTCCAGCTGGCTCAAAAGGAACTTCATAGGGCTGTAGACAATGTTCTAGCAACAACTATATTAATGAGAGTTGTTGCTGATTTAATGGTTTATAGATTGTAATTTGGAGGGGGTTATATTAACTTGGTACAGCTAAGCAGTATGTGGACTCCCTAGTAGAAAAGTCTCAGATTTAATGGAGGAATGGAGATAAGGGAAAGGCAATAATCCATTAATTCAATGGTTTATCTTGGATTGCTTGAGCGGGATTTTCATTGGATCTGTTTTAATTTGATGCATCATTGTTAAGCAGAATCGACTTTGATATTTGTATTTTTAATTACTTGTACAGGTTTGTAAAATATAAGTTATTTCATTTTTAAAAAAATAACCTAAGTCATTTTTAATATCAAAGGATAGAGGATTGCTGGATGCTATGGTGTGAGATTTCTTAGCACCACCATACCATTACATTTTACACTGGACCACAGCCTGCAAAGCAAGATGTAATAAATTGTCATTCTCTAAGGTGCTACTTTTTGGATTTTTGCTCCTATGTTAAATTTCATTAAGAGGTATTCTGATTGTCATGCCTGACCCTGAGATTTATCTACTTCTCTTTTGCTGTTCAAAGCAGGGTTTTTTTTTTTTGCTGTTTGCAAAGTTGGATTGAACAAACATTGACTGATGCATATAGAAACCACATACCTGCTGTGCTTCAATGTTACATTTTAATTGGACTGTTGTATAGCTTAGGGGATGAGCCACAAGAGAGTAGCCAATTACTCTGTATATCTGTCTGAAAGCCTTTCCATTATAAAATGCTGATTGAGATTATATAGCTCTATATTGTGATGTGTTATTGATTTCTGTACACTCTATCCTGCACACGTGAACAGTCTTGTTAATTGACAATTACCTTTTTCCTGTGCTTGAGAAAACTGACACGAGTATGCTAAGGTGGTAAATTTAATTTGAACTAGGCATCTTCACATCTGTTTAATCTTTAACAAGTTCCATTAGATTTCCTGCTTTTAATTTGACTTGGTCCATATAGATATAAAAGAGATGACAGTTATGACAGGGGTGTCAGACTCAATTTCATTGAGAGCCATAACAGGGATGTGTTTGACCTCAGGGGCTGAAATGGGCATGGCCAGGGTGGGGATGGACAGTTTGACATCACTCGTGTCAGCGGTGCCTGTGGTGGCCTGTGTACTCTGTCAGAGAAAACAGGCCCCTGAGCTCCATTTTTGGCTGTAATAGCTTCCTGCAACCCGTTGTTTCCAGGGCAGCCTCATGGGCCAGATCTAAGTACCCCATGGATCTGGATCTGGCCCCCAGGCCTTGAATTTGACACCCCTGAGTTATGGGAAAGCAAAGATTTAGGCAAAAATATTTGACTGTATTTATTTGTTAGATTTCTTCCCCCTTTCTAATGCCTAGGGATTGAGATCATTAGCTCCACAATTAGATTTAGAGTTGAATTAGGTTTCAAATCTGTTAGGTGCTTCCAATATTTTTGCCAGTTTTATAGCAAAACCATTTTTAAGAAAGAGGTATATTGTCCTAAGAAAGAGGTGTATTGTAGAAGATACTAAGGAATTAATTTTAAAGTCAAAATTTGATCCAGAAATTATGCCTGGTGAGTGAAGGCTCTCAGACTATGAGGAGTCAGAAATTATTAGTCTGAAGACCTTGATGACTCCTGAACTACAATTAGTATACAAGAGTTTGGAAACCAGGCATATATCACAGGAATCCAGAGCTGAAAATGAAATTTTGCAACATAAAATAATGTCATCTGAAAGCTAGAACAACTGCTAATATTAGAGCTCAGATTTGTTGATTAAATCTTTATGAACAGAGATCTTACCACCATTGGTAATCTGTTCTGGGATTAGAAGAATCAGGGAAGAGACTGCTATGGAGTCTGAAGCATCCAAGGATGTAACTAAAACTTGCTTGGGATAGCAACAGCAATATCACTTAGACTTATATACTGCTTTATAGTGCTTTGCAGCCCTCTCTAAACAGTTTACAGAGTGAGCATATTGCCCTTCATTTTACCAACTTTGGAAAGATGGAAGGCTGAGTCAACCTTAAAGCCAGTGAGATTCTAACTGCCAAACTGCTGGCAGCCAGCAGTCAGCAGAAGTAGCCTGCAGTGCTGTATTCTAACCACTGCACCACCATGGATCTCTATCATCAGAAAATATAAAAATATTATAATACTCAATTGACTACAAAGTCTTTTTCTTGCCATCAGTTTTCTATGCTTCTATCCTAAGTAAACCAAAAGACCCAGCAGCCCCAGAAGAAAATGACAGGAAGCATCCACAACATGCAGTGTAAGTACTGCAAGAAACTCCGAGGTCACTCTCATCAACACTAAGAGGGCAAGCCACTGGAATGTAAAATTAGAGCAAACCTCACTCCCTACTAGCCCGCATGATGTTACCTAGCTTGATAATGAAATGTCTGCAAGAAAATAGCTAAGCTCAGAGACACCAAGGACCCAATAGTTCAATCCTGAACTACAAATATTCTCTTCTGTCATGTTTTATTTTTCTTCAGGAAGTATCTTGTATTTCATTGCATGCTAACACATTTGAACACAGTTTGAATGGAGAATCTGTAAACATTTTAAACCAAGCAAGGTTCCAGAATTCCCATAGTCCTGGAACTCTCACAAACCATCCATCCAACAGACACATTGAAATAAATACCATCTATAGAAGAAAGCAACCAAAGATCAAAGGAAGGGCCATAGAGTTCTAAGTACATCTTTTCTTATCACACATCTGTTAACCAGCATCCAAATAAGCAAGAATCAGCATCAGAAAAACAAGAACAAATCAAACAAGATACAATACCTCAATCAAGGCTAGTCAGAAACACACACACACACACACAGAGTATATAGTGAGCCAACAAATATATTCCTTCATGATGATATTACTTTGCCTGATAATGAGAGACCTTTATTTTCTTCCATAAAAGTGTTAGCCTGAGAACTATTTCTTACCAAAGTTGTACTCCTATCCAGGGGTGCGATTCAACCAGTGTAACAACTGGCTCAGTGATAGTGCGCTTTGTGTGTGTGCAGAGCATTTGCTACTGAACTTCTCCAGCAATCTCTGTGTGTTAAACAGCTGGCGCGCAGCAATCCGCTGTGCCATGTGAATCAGCTGAGCTTGCAAACCAGAGCCAAGGTGGGCAGATGGGCCCAACAGCTGATCGTCAGAGTGAACCAGTTCGCTCACAGCTGATTCTTGGAGTTACCGGTTCGGTCGAACCAGGCTGAACCGGTAGAATCCCACCCCTGCTCGTATCTTTAGTGTTTCTCCCTATGGTATTCTATATAAAGCTACCTGCTAGACAGGATTTTGTTCAAAGACTGCTGTTTAACATTTGAGTTAATATTAACATGTTTAATATTATCAGTGACTTAGATCAATCTCCTAACCAGTACTGGATTGATCATCAGCCAGAAAGTTAGCTGGGGCTTATAGTAAGACTATTTTTTTTGATTGTTTCATTATGTGCCATCAAGTTGATGTTGACTCTCAGTGATCACATAAATATATCTCCTCCCAAAAGACCTGTCTATAACCTCCCCCTTCTTGTCTTCCAATGGTGTATCTATTGCCACTCTACCTTCTTGCTTCCGATCACCCTCTTTTCTCTTTCCTTTGACCTTTCCCACTATTAGTACCTTCTCTAGTGAGCTGGAGCTTGTGTAATGGTCTGAAGTAGGACACCTTGAACCTAATCATTTGTGCCTCAAATAAGAACTCTGGATAGATTTTTTTTCTTGACTGTCCACATTGTTCTCATGAGTCTTCTCCAACACCAAAGTTCAAAGGTGTCAATACTCCTCCTATCTTGCACCTTCAAAGCCCAACTTGCATTTTCTTAACTGTCACAGGGAATATCATGGCTTGCACACTTCAGATCTTACAAGGATAGGCATACCATTTAATGATAGAATATGCCTGACATTTGAATTTTTTCCCAAGGTATTCATGACTGCTCTACTAAGAGTGAATTTGCTGTGTGTATCTTGACTGCTTATGCTTTACTATTGATAGTTGATCCTAAAAGGTAAACATCATATACTGCTTTAAAATCTTCATTATTAATTCTAATCCTATATCTGTTATCATTACTTTGGTCTTCTCTATATTTTTATCCCATATTTCACTGTGTTTCTTGACTTTTATTACTAGAGCCTGCAAATCCTTTGCATTTTTGGCTATTAGTGCAATGACTTCAACTTAGTACAGGTTATTATTATTATTATTATTACATTTATATGAAGACTCATTCAATTTTCACAACAATTTCAGCAATAGCCTTCATTCCATTGTATATGCCTGCTTATTACTAATTTTTACAAGGTCAGCTAATTGCCCCAACAATCTTGGGTCCTCAATTACCTAGAGAGGATGGAAGGCTGAGTCAACCTTGAGCCTGGTGGGATTCGAGCCTACAACAATTGTAGACAGCTGGATCTTAAGAGCAGGCATTTAACAGCCTGAGCCACCAAAGCTCTTTTTAAACAAGTTTTATTCAATTTTCCACATTTTAACGTCTCTTTTCAATAAACAGCATGATTACAGGTTTGACATATACATACAAATATGACCATAACTACACATTCAGTTTTTATATTCAATTTCTTATCTTAACAATGTTTTTATATATTTTCTATTTTATCATATTGTTCCAAATGTTTATCTCATTATTTAATTCACATATATTAACTTTATAATTATTATATTTTAATACTTTTGGCTGTCACATTTGTATATTCCTCTTAAATTCTAATTTATAACACTCCTTCTATAAATTGGTTTCCCCTGAAATAATTTAAGTGCACCACCCTTGAGTTACATATTCTTCCATTAAATATTAACATTTTATTACCTAGCACATTAAAATTACTAATCCCATTTAAGATTATATAACACATATAAGTCAGGTTCTGCATAGTTTCCCCTTTCTAATCTTAATTTCATAAAGTTTATCTAGTTTCAGAAAAAAAACATGTTAATCTGCTCATTTAATAGGCCCTGATGTTAACTCCATTTCATCTCACATCCTATATCATTTCATTTATTTTAATATATTTAATATATTTAAGATATTTCAATGTGTTCAATAAACATATTTCATTATTTATTGCAATTATCTTTATAGGTAATAAAGAGCATAAAATTCCATAATCAATGAAATAACAATTAGTCAACCCTCATGCCAATTTCACCTTCAAATCTCCTCCTACACTATTACATTTATTATTTATTCCATTCATACTTAAATCAAGAAAAATAAAAAAGAAAGTCAGCATTCCAATCCTCAGAAACGAAAGATTCAATATGTTTAATAATCATGTTCCATATGTTCATTATATTTATTTCTTATACATAAAGAGGAGAGCTTTACCAAAAAATAACACTTCTATTATCCATCTTCTATGTCCCCTTTTCACAACTAAAAATTTATCTATATTATTCCCCTACACCTTGCAGAACCCCCTCTCCCAAGGTTATTCAACCATTATCTCTGTGTAAGTTTACTCCCATTTTTTCAAATTTCCCATATTCCTTTATTCCCAGATCCTGTTTCTTCTGCCTTCCATCCCTAACATTTCCCCTTTTATTATTTCACTCCAATTTTAACCCTTCTCTCTTTTGACTATCTTCCAGCCTTCAAGTTTCTGCTGATTCTTTTCCCCTTTTTTATTTTCCAGATATTTCCCTCTTTACTCAATTTCTCAACCCTCCGGTATTTTTTCCCAATTCTTTTCCTCTTTCCCTCTGGGTTCCTTTGTTCTCGACGATAATAGTTAAAGATGGCCCCTTCTGGAATTTGCTCCACCTCTTCTTCGATACTTTGTTGTTCATACTCTGCGACTGCCTCTTCAAGAAATTTAAAAATGGGGCCAAAAGTTTCACCTTTTTCCTGCAAGGTTTTCTTAATTTTACCCAGTTCCAGTTTTAGTGCCTGGAAGGATATTTCCATTTTACAATTTTTTATTTAATCCAATTGATGTCTTTAAAGTTAATTCCCAAAAAAACCCGACTTCTGTTTCTTTCTTCTCAGCTTTTAGTCCTCAATTAGTCCAAAACCAAGTCCATAATGAAATCAGCAAAATCCAAAAGCAAAGTCTTCATATATCTTTCTTTACTTCAATATTTCAATTTTCGGAAACTCTTATTTTATTATGCCAGTTTTCTTTGTATTTTAGGAGACAGGTTCTTTAAAGAAAAAGTCAAGTTAAGTTTGACTCAGGTGGCTCTTTGTTCTAACAAATCCACAGCTCCTCTTTTCTTTTCCTTCCCAGTTATTCAGAGCTTTTCAAGCCACACAATCCACAAAAGGATCCAATTGGTAAACATTTCCTCCTTAACAGTCTTTAGCAGTCTATAAATCAGCTTAAATTAATGCTTAAATGAAATCAAAATATACTCATCCGGAGTGGCTGTATAATTTCTTTATGGCTTCTACCTCTCTCGGCTTGAAGCTCCGTCCTTTCACAAAGAATTCACACCTTTTTTTAAACCTCTTTCAGTTTGCAGCTGAATTCTTTCTTAAGAATGCTTTGTAGTGTTAATCCAGAGGGTAATTTTCAGTTGATTATTTAGTCCCGTATTTCATGCTGTCTGCTTCTTTAACTCTCTCCTGCCCAATGCTTCTTCTAGTCTTATTCTCCCCTTTGGGGTGGCCATTAGACCACCGCTTCTGGCATCTTCAGGAGGGAGCTGTGCCAGTCCATGGAGGGGATTTGCGACTCCCCTCCACCTGGCTGATGGTCTCCCCTTCCTCCGCCGCCCCTACGAGGCAGCTTCTGCCCCAGATCTAAAAGATCGGGGCTCTCCAACACCGAAGCACAAACCAAGCTGCGAAGAACAATCACAGAAAGGTCAGTCCTCAGGGAGGCTCAAAACTGGAAGTCAACTTAGTACAGGTTATTGATGTTTCTCCACCAATTTTAAAACCATGCTCATCTTCCAATCTAATCTTCCTTAATATATAGTCAGCATAAAAATTCAATAAATAAGGGGAGAGTATGCAATTTTGTCTCACTCTTTGCCAACTGAAGCTATCTGTACAGTGGTTTCCTGACCTGTATATAAGTTTCAAGTAAGAACAATAATATGTTCTGGGATTTCCATTTCTAAGCACATTCCACAAATTGACATGATCAACACAATCAAAGGCCTTTCTATAGACAATGAAATACATATTGACTTCTTTTTGGTATTCTTTGGCTTTCACAATTCCTTGCTAACTACAAAAGCAACACCATTCCAACTTTATTTTTCATGTTTGAGTAATAAACAGTGTAAACTTATGTTTGAAAATGTTCAATTCCACACCATCACAATTCACCGATGTCTAAGATGCCAATTTGTAATTAGTTCATTTTATCAAGAAGACTTTTGAAGGGCATCAAATAGAAAAATCCAGATAGGTACAAGGAAACTTAATCATACACAAGGGCTGCAGAATTGGGAAGTGAGGTGAATGTGGGAAACAATGACACAAAGTTTCTGAATAACATATTTCTAATATTTATTATATTGTTTATTAAACACATTAATATGGCATCCAACTCACAGGCAGTGACACTGGTGGCTTGCTAATAGCAAATTGAATTTCTGCAAGACATAGACATTTTTCTTAATTATGAACAGTGATTGAGTTTTATTTTTTAATTATTGTGTATTTTAATTACATTGTTAATTAAATGTAACTACAGGTTTCCTTCATTTTAATTCTTAATAATCAAATGCAACAGGAAGACTCAAGATACACTAATAAGCAAATTAAGCCAAAAGTCTAAAATACTTGCAGACAGATAATAGCCTACTTTTCAAAGAGTTTCTAGATGAAGAAAATTTCTCAGTTTCAATTTCTTTGAGAAAGTAGCTGGCACTCCTGATTGTTACATAAAACACTATTTAAAATGTGATATGGAATTCACATAGAGTATAGACAATAATCTGTTGTTCCACTTGAAAAATATGATATTTACAAATGTTCTGGTTTCTTTGACTGAAAATACTGTTATTTCTTCCTTCTAAAGAACAAATATTGTACATTATTGGAAGTATTTCTCCTGAGTGAGCCATCAAATTAAGAAATATTAAGAAATATCTGAAGTATCTGATTTGAAAAAATCATAATGTATGTTATGTACAGTATATTCTATCTTTGATCTCCCCCCACAAAAAATTAACCATAGTTAATTTTTGAACAGTGATTGAGGAATAATATCCTTCTCCCTTTAGAAATTTGAGAAATGAAAAAAAAAGATATAGGATAAGGATAGTACTTAAGTGAAAGCAAATGTAAATTTGCTTTTTCATCTAAAGCCATGATTTGTAGGATACCCATTTCCTAGGTTTAGGATAAACAATTTTAAATCCAAAGAAAAAAATAGAAAACATCCAGAATAAAAACTACATTATATCAGGGAGATTATTGCTTTTTAGCTAAAAACCTTTCAGCACTGGCTATATTCCAAGAAAAGCATTCCAAGTTATATTAACTTTTGTACCCAATGGGATTTCCAGCGTTGGCATTTGAAATTTGGTGTGTCTGTCATTTGCAATTATTGTCACATGTTGAACTGATGTGTGGCCTGAGGCCTTCAACTGCTGGATTTGTCTAGAGTATGAAGATTCTCATTACTGCAAACTGAATTTGCTGGGTGAAGTGTAGAAAGTTTGACAACAAACTGGGTATGAACTTCTGTAAATCAGTGTCATCGAGCTGCCTCTCAGCTGTTCCTCACATTCAGTCATGCACTTGAGCACTGCCAGGGAAGGATGGTTTCAGGTTTCATTTTATCCCTTCCTCTTTTTTTTCTATAAGATTTATGGATCTTGTAACTTAAATATCAATTGCAGAAGATCTGTAAGACGGAGACCTGGTGGCAAAACTAAATGTTTTGTTGCAAAATCGTATCATTTCATTCTGCATTCTCTATGTAATTTTAGTTCTAGAGGAATACCCTTTCCCCACAGATAGAAGAGTACACACGCACAAACATACACGTGTTCTCATGCATTAAGGACATATAAATGATGGCCTAAAATGAAACTTTTTATAAGGATTCTGTTGGAAATACTTGCTCATCTCCTGAGAATATAAATAGTTGAGAACCTATCATCCTATTCCTTAAGACAATAGGACCCTCAGTAGCGTAGTTCCTCCATTAATGGGATTTGGTATAACATTATCCATTCAGCATACCACATAGCATACATTTCTTATAAGATAAGGTTGTTGGTATGAGAATGAAAAGACCTATTGAGAAATAATAATTTATGCATGTGGCATTAGGAAAAAGAACATTATCAGACAGCTGGATGGATATAAGACTGAAGAAGTCTGAAGTTCAGAAGGTTGCAGTAATTTAATTACAAAGCTTTGTACTCACTTGATGCCTTTTCAGAATAATGAAATAGTTTTGCCACTCTGTCCTAAAGAGTTTAATTCTTATACTAATGCACAAACCTGTAAAATGCTTTCTGCAATTACAAATGGTGAACTTATACTAAATCCAAAAAAGGACCAGAAATGACAGAAAGGAAAGGAGCATTAGATTTTCATTGAAATGATTAAAAAAAAAAGATGGAATAACTATGTGACCTACAAAATATTTCCTTTAAACTTGGGTTGCCCTACTTCTAAATGTTTTAATCCTGAAGCATCTTGCATCAACAACAGTTAGATATTAGGTTAAATGGACCATGAATCTGAGCTGGTATGACTTTAGTCTATTCTGTATATGAATGTAGTATTACATATTCATAAACAGTAGCTCATGCTGTTTTTAATTCTCATTATTTCCTTTAGTCTACTTTGATAGATTATGTGGTGGGCTTGAATCTTCCCTCAAGCTCTAGAGAAATAAAATGTTAATGTATCAACTTTACAGAATGTGATTCTAACCCAGTAAGAGCTTTTTGAAAATATGCTGTATTTGTAACTATGTCTTCATTTCCATGGATGAGATTCTTGGACATAAGGTCTTCCAAGAATCCTGTCCAGGAACCATTTTCCCTGTATCTGAAATCATTACTATTTAGCATCTTTCTGAACTAAAAAAAATGAAGAGAAAGCAGACCATCCCACCATCTTGGTTTTAGTCTAGTGATAGGAGTTGAGATGTGGAAAGGTGAAGTTACCTTCCCACAGTGACTTTGCTCTGCTACCTGAATTCTCATAATAAGTCACAAACTACTAGGACTTTTCTCTTTGTCTTTTTCAGGTCTGCATCTCTCTAAGGAATCATTTCTTCTTCCCATGGAAGCTCACATCCTGTTACTACCATATAGGGCTGGAAACTACTTCTGTGGTTCAAAATATATTTTACAGCTCTTCTTTCTGACTATTGTGGTCACTTTGGGATTACTTTTTTTATTTTCATCCTTATAATCTGATAATTCCTTATCCTCTCTCATCAGTTGAAGGGTCACCATCAGATCTTTGATTTTTTTTCTTCAAGGTCTGATGAAAGCTTGCAATTGCTCCAAGGGTATGCTAGATTATTTTCAGCCACTAGATTAAATATTCCACAAGCAGCATAATTCATAACTGAAGATTCCCATCCTGCAATCTCTAATTGTATATATTTTAGTTAATATGAACTGAAGGCTTTTATTTCTTCTTTTTCCTTTTCCTTCCAGGTTAACCAAGTATACATTATTCTCTTAGAGAATAAATTTGCTAGGAATTGTTCCTTAGATTCCATTGCCAAATTCTACTACTAGACTGCATGCCCCTACAAAAATACAATTATAAACATGTCTGTGTTTTCATTTGTACACTAACAGTTGCATGTCCATATGAGTACACATGTGCCAATGCACTAGGCCAGCACTATCATTTACACATATTTATCTGAGAGATTTAAACCTGCCTTTTAAACAATACTCAAGGCAGCTGCAAAGTAGATAACGAACAATAGTTTAAAACCTATAACAAAGATAATGCATATTAAAATTAACAATCACAAATATTAAAATGAAACAATGTTAAAATGTATTTATAGGAGCTAGAATCTTATATTTCCTCTGGGAAAGTCAAACTCAAATGGCTTTCTGAAAAATTAACACAGTAAAAACCACCTGAATTTTCAGGAACTACTGTATTTTTCACTCCATCAGATGCACTCCCTCTCCCCCAAAGTGGGTGGAAATGTCTAGGCATCAATGCTGGTCCTTTGGTGAATAGCAGTCAGGCTGCAGCAGTGGGGGTTCTTTTACAGTGCTGAACCCTGCCTCTTCTGTCTTTGTCATTGCCCACCTCTTCTGTCTCTTCCACAGTTCAGGAGTCAATAGGCAGAGCTGGCACATGAGAGGAAACCTATTTGTGGTCGTCTCAGACTTTGCCTGATATTTTTTTCTTGTATTCCTCCTCTAAACCTAGGTGTGTCATATGGTGCAAAAAATACAGTACATATTCCAAGTTGATTTGGTTGCCTTTGAGAAAATCACAATCTTGGTTCCCATCCTATTACAGTATAGATATGATGCTAGTGGCCTTGATTAGCCAGCATGCAGGTTGCTGCATTTTATACCATCTATGATTCTAAATTTTGAAGGACAGTCCCATATCCAGTATCTTATTTTAATCCACAATTGTTATCATCACAGTGTAGGATATAATGTAGACATTATCATTGGCTCACACCTGTGCTCACCTTCTACCACTGATGCTGTAGTTTAGTTTACTTTATTGTCATTGCACCTTGTACAACAATATTAAATGCCATCTTCAGTATGCATTATAACTATAAAATGAAACACAAACACACATCCTTCACATTCTATACAATTGAATTGAAAACCCGATCCTGTACTATACAGTAGAATTCAGTTGTTCAACTCTAGCTGTTGCTTCTGCTGCTTCATCTCCAAGAGCGCTTTTTGGTAAGTCAAGGAACACTGCTGCAGTTAGAGGCCACTTGGAGACCACTTTTCCCAAGCCCACAGCATCTCCACATTCCAGAAGTCAACAAGCACCATAGAAAAATTGCCTGTCACATTTCTGGGGAAATCCTCAATTATCTGCTGGAAACCAATTAGATCCATTAAGTACTCAGGCAGACCATCTTAATCAGTCACCCACTCTTGCATGGTGGGAGAGTTCTCAATCAGTGAAAAACAAAATAAGAGCAAAATTGACCATTGTAAGAACAAAGAAAGATAGATATAAGCCATTTCTTGCAAAAGGAGCAAGAAATTCATTACATATAGTTTGATTTTAGGTTTGATTTTACACACATAGAGGATATACAATATATAAGCACACACATAATATATATGGCAATAATATGATTATGGCTAATCAATCAAAGGTTGCTGTTGTTATATCCACACATACATGTGAACATAGACACTCTTTGTCTAAGGCTCTTGGATTTCTATTGACATTGTCTAAGTTGTTCATTCCTACCTGCCAGGTGAATTCTGATGTTTAATTCCAACAACTGCTGAATGAATTCAAGTTGTTACTCACAATACAAAAACTGTGAGTTGGGCATCTAGTAAAAGCAAGTTTCATGTAGAATTCTCTTCATCTCCCAAGCCTTGGAGATATGGCTTCTAAAGCACCTGAAACCCTGAGATCTAACCAGATCTCAGATAAGAAATTTCCCTCATTGGTCTCAGATCTGCTTAGTCTTCCTTGACTAAATTGTGAAAAAATATTATAGATAAAATTAACATTAATAAATAAAATCCTGAAACCCAGATGCCAAGTAATATGGTTTAGGGAAATCTCAAAGTGGGGATTGGCACAAAACTGCTGATTCCCCTTTTCCTTTAATGGTCACATCAAGGTCTCCCATCTATATCATTTTTTGTCTGACACTACTTGTGGTGCAGTGGTTAGAAGGGTGTATTGCAGGCTAACTCTGCCCACAGCCTGGAGTTTGATCCTAACCGGCTCAAATTAATTTAGCCTTCCATCCTTCCGAGATTGGTAAAATGAGGACCTAGATTATTGGAGGCCAGTTTGCTGACATTGTAAACTGCCCACAGACAGCTGTAAAGCACTATAAGTGTTAGTGCTATTGACATATCGATATTATATCTGTATGTATAACTTTATCTGTACCAGTATCTATCTTCTTCCTTTTACTCACATTCTTCTTTTAACAGCCCCCCCCCCAAAAAATCCACCCTCTTTTTACTCTCTATTCTAGGGAACATCTTTCCTCAGCCACACTATGGCTGTTACGTGGCAGTGATCTTATCACCTGTCCATAAATCCACACTGGGTACCCATTGGGCTAAGAGTAGTGAGTCAAAGCAACAAAAATTGCTAGCTTGGCTTCTTTGGGACAATAATAGTAATTCATTCAGATGGTAGTTTTGGCAGTGAAAACAACCATGATTTTGGAGCAACAGAGCAACACCAGGAAGATTCAAAAGCAAATGAAGCTAAGGTCATTTCTCCATAATGCAATAATAAAAGCAACGAAGGACCAAAAGTCTCCCTTTCCTCCTCTTTGCCCCAATCAGCCATAATACATCATGCAACACTCCAGTATTACTCACCTAAACAGGACTAAATCCTAAATTTTTAGACATCTTATGGATTTTTCCTGGAGGCTTGCGTGAAGCAAAATGGAAAGCTTTAGTGAAAATAAAGAGATGCATTTCCCACATTTCTATCTAAAGGTGAAGCACAAATAAATTATTTGAGATGCAGTTGGAATATATCTGTGGTACTGATGCTGAAATCAATAGAAACACATTTTGTTTTCCATCATCATGCACAGTGTGAAAATGGAGAAGGATAAATTCCGCATTTGGTTTTCACTTCCCCTCAGCTATTATCTTATTCTCTGATGATGTCACTCATATTGCTAATTGATTTGAAACATTAAAAGCAATTACAAAGCTTGAATAAAGATGAAATACTAGATAAGCCTTTGGTGCATTAAAGATGATCACCAAGAGGCAGGACTTTCCATAGAAGATTAATAACAGGGTTGGGATGGAGAAGAGAGACTCCACAAACTTTCCACAATTATCTCTGCATTGGGTAATGAAGCAGAAACTTACACAGCCATGAACTAATTTGCTATAGTTTCTCTTGAGGCATGCTATCCAGATGGAGGAAGGTAGAAAAACTGTATAATCTTTAAATGAAAACTGAAACTGCAACAATTATCCTCATTTATGTTATTACTCCTTCTTTCTATTTTTTATTATTAGATTGGAGTCATCAGTTTTGTATGTAATTTTCTGTAGTTGCTTCTTTCATTATTTTTAATATATCGAGCATGCACATACTAAAACAATAAACTGCACATATATTTGCAAAATATGCTGTTCATATGCTGTAGCAATTTAACAGCTGCACCAGCTAAAAGTAACTCTTTGAACCTATGGAAATGAGTGAAATATGTTTATCAGGATAATGCTGAGTTGTATTTATGCATTTCATAATTTTAATACAAAACGATTCTGCTGAAAGCGCTTTGTGTTTTCTTGAGGGCCCTGCTATTTTCATTAATAATGTCACAAATGTAAGATACAGCCGATTACTCCTATATTAATATTTTAAACAGTGCTGTAAGAGAGATGAATGCAGTTTGTTATGTGTGAGATTAAAGCAAATACTTTTGCCAAATTTCACCTGGTTCTTTTCTACAGTGTGCAAGAGGAAGAATTAATGAGATATACATTTGAAACACATGACTCAAATGTCATCTGTAAATGACACAAACGTTTTAGCAAAAGTTCAGTGCTTTGCATTAAAAGTTAAAATGATACTCATCTTTGTACACTACATAGTTTATGGAAACTATGGTAATCCTTCAAATTTTGGTTGAGATTGCTGATTATCATAAAACAAATAAATAGGTATGAAGTAAATAGATATGAGGTTGTTGTCCTAGGAAAAATTATTCTATTAAAAAAAGATGAACAATATAAAATGTGTTAATTAAGAAGTGTCATAGATACAAATCTTCCAGTTTTATCTGATATGAAAATATTTGACATGATCAGCATCTGAATTACTTGAGATTTTTGTATATGCTCAGGTAAAGTATTTCATGGAATATCCAGCAACATACATGACTTTTCTTTTAAAAGTCCTTATTTCCAGTTATGTTTTTATTTTATCCCAAATGCTCTGAGAATTGCAGATAATTCTAGGAGTAGGAGCAATGTTTTCTAGCTTTGTGCTGAGTCTTTGCAGAAAAGAAGTATTTCTCTGTAAATATCTTTCCCTTCTTTTGAGCAGTTTCTGTCAAGAGATTGTATAAAGTGCTGAAAATGTTTTTCTCCTTTTGCTTTCTCAGGTTATTTGTATTATCCAGAGAAATTGGGAGAGAGACCATAGTTGAGAAGAGAATTTGCTGATGATTGATACTCAGCTACCAGGCCTAAAGGCACCTTCTTTGTGAAAATAATGATAATGCAACTAATTCTGCTATAATACTGATATTCATGCCAAGAGCATATATGTATCTCATAATGCTTTGCATGCATCTATTCTAGTATGGAAATCAGATCATTGTAAAACACAGGGTTCTAGAAAAAGCTTTCTTGAATATTAAGCTGCTCAACTTCTTGCTTCCGTCCTTTATTCAAGCAGCATTTGATGGAAGAGTAGCATTACTTTTATCAGCTTTTCTGCTAATATTTGATAAGTTTTATTCGTTTATTATTTCATTTGCCCTGTAAACTAATGTGTGCTTGAAACTACTATAGCAATCTTTACTTCAACTCAAGTTGCAAATTTTGCTCTACATGTTATGTTATG
This sequence comes from Naja naja, assembly GCA_009733165.1. Taxonomy (NCBI): domain Eukaryota; kingdom Metazoa; phylum Chordata; class Lepidosauria; order Squamata; family Elapidae; genus Naja; species Naja naja. The sequence continues at coordinate 293,288,594 of CM019148.1, forward strand.
CATACCAGCTATAGCTCTAAAAAGTGTAGTAAGTAAGAACATTGTGGTTCTTTTGCAATAGTCACAGGGAACCAATTTTTCAGAAAGACTAGATAGAACGATATCATGAGCTTTGGCATTTGTGATTTCTTAGACTGGAGAATGTTTAGAAATAGATATTCATTTTACACTTCAGATAAAGTCAGTACAAATAATCTATGTCAAGATACTACATCAACCAATAATTGTAAGAAAGCCTAGTTTAAACACAGAATAATAGGTCTGGAAGGGATCTTGGAGGTCTTCTCCTCCAGCCCTCTGCTCAAGCAGGAGACCAAATACTGTTAAGTTTGCATGAAGAGACAGATGCGGAGTGCTTCAAGCTCTTTGTTTATTAGTGACTACAGCTCAGAACGGACCCACTTTGGCTGGGCTGCGGCTGCTACTTATAGCAGCCGCAGTTGCCAGCCAATCAGAGTGCAGGGTTTTCCCGCACTTTTAAACCAATCATTTCTAACATTTTACAAGAACAGTTCAAACTAAACCAATGACTTTAAACCTGCATACATAACACCCCTCCCCACTAGGTTCAGTCCATACTCAAACCCCAGCCTATCTAATGTATTCTTTTAAATAGGTGGGGCTCTTACGTGTACGTTGAGACCTACGTGGTTCAGATGTTTTAAGGTTCTCACCTTGTGAGGGAGGAAATGTGTCTGCTGACATTTCCTTACTAGGACTTACAGTAATGGTAGAACCTGTTTGGTACTACAACCTGGTCTCTCCTCCTAATCCATCTCCAACCCAATGTCAGCACCTAAATCAGGTAATGATGTGCAATCTTCCATTTGTGAAAATGGTTGTTGGTATTGTGACAGGTTTTGGGATGGTTCCTGTCGTGTTAGCTCATTACACATGGGGTTGATTCTTGCTTGCTGATTACACTCATGATCCTCCCTTCCCCTAGAAGAGGCAGTAGGTATGGGAACCAGAGAGGAGCAAAAGCGATGCTCCTGAGGCAATCTGGATCTTAACTGATCAATGTGCCTGCTCCAGAGGACACCACCCTCCGTTTGTACCCTGTAAGACCTGGGGCCTGTGATTTGGGTTATCGCAGCAGGAATCCATAATGGTTCACCCATAAGGTTCTTAGCATAAACAGAATCACCCACAGTGAATGTGCGAATTTTGCTAGTGGAATCTAGTGGTGCGTTGGGTGCGTAAGTGGGATGAAGGCGATCAAGGGGAGACCTGAGTTTCCTACCCATCAACAATTCAGCTGGGGACAAATTAGTTGAGGGGTTGGGAGTGATATGCTGAACACTGAGAAGTTTTTCAACTCTCTCAGTGATATCCCCTGGACCCAATTGCTGAAATTTTTCCTTGGTAAATCGTACCATACGTTCAGCCTGGCCATTAGCAAGGATGCCCAGGGGCTGTCAGGGCATGTCTGATACCCTGTGTGCTAGATATGATTCAAAAAGGTTGGATGTAAATTGAGGGCCATTGTCAGAAACAAGCACATCAGGTAACCCGTGAGTCACAAAAAGCTTTTTAAGCTGTTTGATGACAGCTTCAGTTGTGGTGGATGCCATAGGGATAACCTCTAGCCATTTGGAATATGCATCAACTATAATAAGGAAAGTGTGCCCTCTGGTAGGGCCAGCAAAATCAATGTGAATCCTGGACCATGGGCCCCTAGGACATTCCCATTCCTGTGTGTGGGCAAGAGATGGGGCAGGCCTGACTACCTGACAGTTGGGACAAGATGCAACCCAGTTTTCAACCATTTTGTCAATACCTGGCCACCATACATAACTCCTGGCCAATCCCTTCATTCTGACAATTCCCGGATGACCCTCATGTAACATTTCCAAAACCTCTTTTTGTAGTTTTGCAGGAATAACCACCCTGTTACCCCACAAAATACATCTTCTTAATACAGATAATTCAGTTTGCCTGGATTTGAAAGGTTGGGCGAGTTGAGGTAGGTCTTGAAGTGGCCAACCCTTCTTAATCCAGCCTATAACAGGAGCCAATAAAGTGTCTTTGGCAGTCTCTCTGGCAATTTGAGCAGCATGTACTCAAAGCTTGGCAACAGTTTCTAGAAAAAAGGTATGAGTCTCAGGAACAGGGTCCTCAATGTGTGAAGGAAGTGGGCAGCGACTCAAAGCATCTGCATGCCCAATGTCTTCGCCATCTTGAAAACTGCTGGACTGCAGTGCGTAAGAAAGACCGTCCTCTTCCACTTCTCGGAAATGTCGGTAAGATCGTTTCCTTCCAGATACATTTGGAAACGATCTGCATATGACTCCCAGTCTTCTGCCGTCGGATCGAATGGGGCTGGGGGAGTGTTCAGCGCAGCCATCTCTCTCTTCTTCTGTTCCGCGTTGCCTTCTTCTTCAGGGAGATCCCACCTTCATCGCCAGTGTTATGTTTGCATGAAGAGACAGACGCGGAGTGCTTCAAGCTCTTCGTTTATTAGTGACTACAGCTCAGAATGGACCCACTTTGGCTGGGCTGCAGCTGCTACTTATAGCCAGCAGCCGCAGTTGCCAGCCAATCAGAGTGCAGGGTTTTCCTGCACTTTTTAAACCAATCATTTCTTACATTTTACAAGAACAGTTCAAACTAAACCAATGACTTTAAACCTTCATACATAACAAATACCATTATGGATAAATGGCTGTCCAGTTTCTTCTTGAAAACCCTCAGTAATAGAGCATCCAGAATTTCCAGAGGCAAGCAGTTCCACTGATTGTTTTCACTGTCAGGAAATGTCTCCTTGGTTCTAGGATGGATTTCTCTTTAATGATCTTTTACCTGTTATTTGTCTTTCCTTTGAGTACTTTGGACAATAGGTCAACTTCTCTGTGACAGTGCCCCAAGTACTGGAAGACTGCTATCATATCACCCCTAGTCCTTCTCTTTACTCTACTGGAGTTCCCTCAGTCATTCATTGTATAGTTTAGGCTCCAGGTCCCTTATCATCTTTGTTGTTCTCTTCTGTACTTTTTCTAGCATCTCAGCATGTTTAGCTTGTAGTTTTATTCCTTAAGTACATAATAGCTATATTTTGTTTTGAGAAACAAATGAGTTCCACATTAGTGATTTACAACATAATTTAGTCATCCAACCAATATGGTTTCAAAACTACAGTAATAAAGTTAGACTTTATGTCCCGTCAGGGAAGATGTGAGTTGTTTCCATGAATTCAGACACACATACTCAAGTGGTATATTTCAGTGCTTAGGGAAATATACCAATCAAGTGGTATATTTCCCTAAGCAAATAGAAACTGACACAACATCTACATTTAATATGACAACTTACAATAAAATTGAATACATAGTATTCCATTACAAATACATGTAAATATTCAAATACATACATGTAGTTGGTTACTTTTTTAAAATAAGAAAATAAAAAATAGGAAAGTTCAAATGTTTGAAAATTCTTTCGTCAGTAGTTTGCAGCAGCTCCTTTGGCAGGCAAAACATTTTCTGTAGTCAACTAAGAGTCTTTTATTTTTGTGTTTGTATTTTTTTCTACTCTTCCTTGCTGACCTGTTCTAGCTTGAAAATATTCTTGTGTAGTTTGAATCTTCTATATTCTGACTATTGGTTTTTCTCTCTAAATCTGCAGCAGTTTGATCTTATAAGTATGTAGAGGAAAGACTATTATTTCTCTGAAAACAAGTATACCAGAGAAAATAAAATGTAATGGCTTTGCACAAATTGAATTGAAATGATTTATTTCATTCTTTTTCAAATATGCATTTGTACCAAACAATTGTTTCATACCTTGTACAGAGATTTTCATTTCTTTTACAGAATATTGATTCTATGACATGATTTAACAGTTGTGCTACTGCCAATTTTAAAAAGTAAATCTATATGATCTTGTGCCTGTCTCTTTTTCTGCTATGCCTAAATGAAAACCTTCACAAAGTTGTGTTCAAGGATTTCTTTAAATCATAAACAACAGTGAGTTCCATGTTGCCAAAACCTAACAGGCTTTACTTTATAACTTTGATTGCTGGATAATTAATAAAACAGCAATGTGTTAGGTGCTCTAGTCTTTGTGTCTTCAGGTGCAGCTGAGAACTCTGATCTGTTTAACACTCAGATATCTCCTTCAAGGAAGTCAGGTTTACATTCAATGCCTTTCCAGCCGAAGGACCCAACTTTGCTATGTCATCTTCCCTAAAAGTTGTTTAAGACTATAAAATCAAAGGAAAAGTTTACACCTGTGAATGAGTGGAGCTGACTACACTGTAGATCATGAATGCTATCAGATGGCTTTAGCTTCAGCTAATATATGAAAATGTCCACCAGCAAATTCTAACCAGAATGTTGTCCTGAAATAGTGCATCTTCCAGGGACCCACTATGCAGTGACTTAGGAGAGGCCATTTTCCTACTCATGGAATCCCTTCCCTCTTCAAGTTCTGAATTGAGGTACTAGCTTAAGACATATCAGTTCACCAAGACTTTTACTTAAACTGATGCTTGTAGGCCTTTCTGGTTTGGTACTGTCCAATACTTTAGACTTTAAATACTTATTTAAGAACTTATAAACAATTTTTAACATTTCCTGTATTTTATATATATGCTGTTAATTTTAAATGAACTTAAATACTCTAATTTTTTTAAATAGTGGACTAGTCATTTTATAAATAAAATCTTCCTGTTGTTCTAATAAGAAAACAATGGTTGCTTTAAAAACTGTTCCTTATTCTAATTTCAAATGGCTTCCATGCAAAATAGCTTCTGCTGTATCTTCATACACACATATGAACACAAAGATCAAAATAAGAAAAAAAGTGCCAGGATGCTAATAACATTCTCATTTATCAGTCCATTGGTTTTCAGCCAAACAGAACAAAACAAAAACCATTCTTCAGGGGTTGAAAGATTTTGAGCTGTGTTTACACTTATAGCTATACTACATTTATGCAGTCATAAGAATGCAATTGGAAATGTAGTCAGATAGGCTTAGCATCCTCAGAGACATACCTCCTAACCAACATCTACAAGCCTAGCATAAGTAAATCTGGCTATATGCAGCCTGGGAAGCTTTTGGTAACAATAACATGAGGAGTTAAATTCAGAAAATTAAATAAGTAGCTACAGAACTAAAGCATGGGGAAAAGGAATTTAAAAAGACAGTGTGGATCTTTCTAGCTGGGATCATAGGTAGCCTTAATGTAAATTATATGAATATAATTTTATAAACCAAGACATTAGTACTCTGAGACAAAAATTATTAAAGTAATCTATCTGAAATAGGAAACTTTAAAAATTGGGTGTAAGAGTATGAACCTTGATTGTAATCCAAAATATTATCTCCAGAATTATTCATGAAAAACAATAAGCAATACAATAAGTTAGTCCTTCATTCATTTATCTTAAAATTGCACAATATCCACAAATTACATTAAGGATGAAATGATTTATTGGAATATGATGAAATGCCAAAAGAAGCAAATAGTTTAATAGAACAATCATAAAACAATTAGGAATGTTTCATCAGTGAACTATGAACTTGGAAGTTAATTTTAAGTATTTCTGCCATCATAAATATACTTTGGATAAATGATGTTAAGGAGTAGAAACAAGTTCTACCTGAACAAAGTAAAAGTGATGTAAATGAGAAATTAAAAATGACAGGCTGCTAGAATGATCTGGAAAAAGAAAATATACTGGTCATAGAAATGAAACTGATTGATGTCTTAATAACTGAAAGAATATACAAACACAAACTGGAACAATTGAAGAGAGAGAATTAGGTGAGAAAGGTAAAAAAAGTGGGGGAAATCAACTTCTAGTTCATTGAAAGGATTAAAGAGTAAAATTATTAGTTAAAAAAAAAGAGCATAACTATTTGGTCATAGTTAAATAGATGTTGGTATTTCTACTAATCCTAATAGCAATAGCTTACTCTTATATACTGCTTCACAGTGCTTTATAGCCTTCTCTAAGCAGTTTACAGAGTCAGTCTATTGCCAGTGGTAGGATTCAAATAATTTAACAACCGGTTCTCTGCCCTAATGATTTCTTCCAACAACCAGTTCACCAAACTGCTCAGAAAGTTAACAACCAGTTCTCCCAAAGTGATGCAAACTGGCTAAATCCCACCACTGCCTATTGCCCCCAACAATTGGGGTTCTCATTTTACCAACCTTGGAAGGATGAAAGGCTTTGCATTAATGGACTTCTTCTGACCATGACTGAATGATAGTTAATGGACTTCTGCTCATCATGGCTGAAGGCAAGGTTATAAGGATTTGTTTAGAGATAGAGATGAGATATGGGATAAAAAGATTGCTTGCTGTATTTTAAGTGAAGATGATAAGTTGTTAAAATTGTCAATAATTGTTACTTTATTACATTTGTTTTCTTTTTCTTTCTTTCCTATTTTTTCTTTCTTTTTTCTTTTTGCATTTCTCTGATTTATTTTTCTTTCTTTTCTAATGTTAACTTCTGTTAATTTTTATATTCTTTTAAAAAAATTACACACAGAGAGAAAGATGTTTTATTATAAGGCACTTTACAGAAAGATACTAGCAGCATTTAGACAGCAGTATGGATATCTAGTACAAAGAAATGGAAATAAATGCTCTGTTCAGGATATGAAATGAATTCTAATATCAGTTCTCTTTGTGGATCAGTATTGTTGAGTCATATCTGTAGGAGATAACCAGGGGGTTAAATGCATCATCAGTCTTGAGTCCCTTCGTACCCATGAAAGATCTACATCCACCTTGAATTTCACTGATTCTTATCTACCACCTAAATGTCTATGGACAGTCATTCAGGTCATGGTTGTCCCAAAGGTACTTTTTCAAGAGGAAATTGGACTTTCCATTTTTTCTCTGAAGACGTTTTGCTTGTCATCCAAGAAGCTTCTTCAGCTCTATCACCTATTTGCTCTGACCTTTAGTAATTCAGATTCTAGTAGAGAACATAAGCTTACAACCTTTATATTCATTTGAACTAACTGGACATCCTGATTTTCCTGTACTTGACACTTTATTTTATTTATTTATTTATTTATTTATTTATTTATTTATTTATTTATGTCAAGCGATTATAAGATTACAGGTATAAGTATAGACATAGTTATGAGTACATGAAATGGATACATATAAGAAAAATAAAAAGAAACAATAGGACAGGGATGGTAGGCACATAGGAAAGGGGTGAGGTCAATAGTAGACAGTCTAAGGTTAAAGTTTTTGGGGTTTGGGGAAGAAACCACAGAGACAGGTAGAGTATTCCAGACATTGACCACTCTGTTGCTGAAGTCGTATTTCCTGCAATCAAGTTTGCTGCAGTTAACCTTGAGTTTGTATCTATTGTGTGCTCTTGTATTGTTATGGTTAAAGCTGAAGTATTCATTGACAGGTAGGACATTGCAATATATAATTTTATGTACTATACTTAGATCGGACTGAAGGCAGCATAGTTCTAGGTTTTCTAGGTCTAGAATTTCAAGTCTGGTAGCATAAGGTATTCTGCAATGAGTAGAGGAGTGGAGAACTCTTCTTGTGAAATATTTCTGGACTCTCTCAACTGTATTAATATCAGATATGTAATGCGGGTTCCAGACTGATGAGCTGTATTCAAGTATTGGTCTACCAAATGTTTTGTATGCTCTAGTTAGTAGTGTGATATTACCAGAGAAAAAGCTACGTAGGATTAGGTTAACAACTCTTAATGCCTTTTTGGGCTATGTAGTTACAGTGGGCTCTAGCACTTAGGTCATTAGAGATGAGTACTCCAAGGTCCTTGACAGAGTTGAATCATCAACAAGGTCTTGACTATTCAGCTTGTATTTTATTTTTGGTTTTTTTTTTGCCAATATGTAAGATGGAACATTTATTTGTTGAGATTTAAAGTTGCCATTTGTTTGACCATTCTGATACATAGTCAAGGTCTTTTTGAAGGGTAGCAGTATAGACTGTAGTGTTGAATAGTTTTACATCATCAGTGAAGAGAACACAGTTGTTCTTAATATGATCACAGAGGTCATTTATGTAGAGAATGAAGAGAGTTAGTCCTAGAACACTGCCTTGGGGGACACCACTGTTGACAGGTACAGAATTTGATAGGACGTTACCAATTTTGACCATTTGTTGTCTGTTTGACAGGAATGCTTCTATCCAGTTATGAAGGTGACCAGAAATACCATAAGATTTTAGTTTTAGGAGTAGTTTGTCGTGTACCACTGAATCAAAGGCTTTACAGAAGTCTATGTAGATTGCGTTTATTGCTTTGTCCTGATCGAGTTGTGTAGTCCATATGTTTTTGCAGTGTAAATGTTGCAGATTACAGGATAGTTTTTTCCTGAAACCAAATTGTTTTTTAGAGAGTAGGTTGTTTGTCTCTAAGTGGAGGATAATGGATTGGTTAATAATTGATTCCATGACTTTACAGGTGACGCAGCATAAGGAGATTGGCCTATAATTTTCAATTAGGCTGGGGTCTCCCTTTTTGAAATAGGGATGACCATGGCTAGTGACCATAGTTTGGCAAGGAGCTGGTCTGAAGGATTTTCCAAAGATTATGCTTAGAGGTTCTGCTATGGCAGTAGATAGCTTTTTAAAGAAGTAGGCACATATTCCATCTGGTCCAATAGATAGAAATGATTTTAGATTGCATAGTGCTTTTTCAACATTGTCTTCTGTAAAATCGATATGTATTAGATCATCGTAGTTGTTTGTGATTTGACTAGGAAATACTGGGCATGAGCCATTGCTGTTTACAAATACTGAGCCAAAGAATGTGTTAAAGAGGTTGGCTTTAATGGTGTCATCATTGCAGTCTTTACCATTAGGTCCTTTCAGGGGTGGGATGGACCTTGAGTCTTTTAGTTTGTTGTTTACAAAATTGTACAAAACACTATCTTTAAGAGGGTTGCTGAAAAAGCCACACTGCACATATACACACGTGTGTGTGTGTGTATGTGTATGAATATATACATATTCATGTTAAAATCCCCCTCAAAAACTTTTCAGCAACACAGTTAAGTTACAGTTGCAACCACAGAACCACACAGTAATCTTCAAAGTTTGAAAAAACCCACAAGTTTCTCCTTCAAGGGTTGTGCAATTAAAGTGTATCTGATAACTATTTCTGTCTTTTAATGTGCAAATGTGTATCCTCTGACATGCTATTTTTCTCTACTCCTAATTATACACATTACTTTGTGATTTTATTCCATAAAAAGATCCAAATTCTTATTTCTAAAATTACACAGAATCTCCCAAATACCTATTTTAGTATTTATTGAATATGGCTGCCTATCTCAAATGCAAGACTTTGGGCAGCTAACAATATTTAAAATAAGATGATATAAGAAAAATAAAGCAAAATTAAAAAAAAATCTCTAGAGTTTTTTTCCAACATAAAATATGTTGTATGAATAATTATCTTTCCTGCATATTATGAAATATCTTGTGGGATTCAAAGTGATGTTGAAAATTAATTACTCTGAAAGTTTGATAAACAAGAAATACAATGGTCACAAGTGGTTGTGTCCTTTAAGTGTTGCTGCTCCTGGTAAAATCTATTCCTCTAAATTTATTCCTCATGGTATAACTTTTTATGTTTCTTGGGTTTTTTCTTTTTAAGAAATCTCAGAACTATCCATGCAAGCAAATTCCCAGTATAAGTTATAAATGCACTTTCCAGAACTTCTCTTAGAATATTTATAATATGATTAAATATAATTTGCTTACAACCAAGTGATTAAACAGTACCTTGTCACCTATCAATAAAATATCATTCTAAGTCCTTAGAGGGGCATTTCTTAGATTGTTGGCCATTATTTTCCTAGCTGTTTTTGACCCTACAATAATCACATCTCAGTTTTAAAGATTACCCATATGGTGAATTATAGTTAAGAGATGCAAAATGAAAAGCACTGAATCTCATATATTTAATACTCTCTGTGGGTTCCCTAAGACTGAATTGCTGAAATTATCTTTCTTTTTCCTAACAAGTCAAAATGTTAATATTATTCTGTTTTTGGTAAGTGCCATGTTACTGTATTAGCACCCATTGAATGATTCTATTTAAAAAAAATCAATTTAAGGTTCTCCAAATAAAACATTATATATGACTCTTCATATTTGTAAGATATAACTGAGAAAAGGATTACCTGTTTTCTCACATATGTATTATTTAAGATCACCAGGTCATTCCAGGGATATCCCTTTTTCTTGCCCAAAGGACTGATTTCCAAACCAGAAAAACCTTTACCTAAAGGTATTTCAATAAAATTGCAATAAAATTAGATGAGAAAGGTTTCACTATATTATGTATTGTATTTGTTGAAGCCTGGGTTGGTAGAATGGTAACATAAACCAGAAATGGATAGTTTGCAGGCCCTCTCTTAATTTCCCTCAAATAATGCTGATAAAGCAAAACAGGTTAAATAAGTAATTCAAGAAAACAAAAAAACCTGCATTTCTGTTTATTTAAATCTTATTTAAATTGGGAAGAATACTTCATTCTTTGAATATCTATCATCCATCTATCTATCTATCTATCTATCTATCTATCTATCTATCTTTATCTATCTATCTATCTTTATCTATCATCTATAAGAGCCTTGGTGGCACAGTGGTTAGAATGCAGTACTGCAGGTTACTTTTGCTGACTGCTGGTTGCCTGCAATTTGGCAGTTCAAATCCCACTAGGCTCAAGATTGACTCAGCCTTCCATCCTTCCAAGTTGGATGGATTGTTGGGGGCAATATGCTGACTCTGTAAACCACTTAAAGAGGGCTGTAAAGCACTATAAAGTGGTATATAAGTCTAAGTGCTATTTCTATCTGTCTGTCTGTCATCTATCTATCAAGTGGGTGACCTTATGCATCAACACTGGGTGAGGTATCACCATATGCTGCTGATACCCTGTTGAATGATGTGTTTTATATTGCCCAGAGTCACTTCTCATGAGATGGGTAGCTATATAAATTTGATTAATAAATAAATTTAGGGCATGCCATTTTTCCAAAACCAACTGTTAGCTTTGGAAGCCATATTCCACGCTGCCACATAGCCTGAGAAAGTGGGAGGGGGTGATTTCAATTGAGTAGTTCTAAGTTCAGTTGAGTAGTTCTAAGTAGACAAAATAAAATTCTTTTCTTAGTTCAAGTGTGGCGCAGCAGAGAAAAAGGATCTTACACTGGGACAGATCGTGATTGGTCCATGTGATGTGATGATGGGGGAAAAGGGGATGGATTGTAGTTTGGGACATTGTGGGAAGTCCGGGAAACTTTTAGTTTTGAGATTCCACAGATGTGCCAGGTGCTATTCTAATAAAGATACTTTTGAGATTATGCTTGTCTCAGAGTTACTGATTGGAATGGAGGTTTGCTGGAATGCTGACACCAACATTCATTCCTGACCTCATAAAGCCTCTAAAGAACTTACCGAAGAGAATAGTGACAATCTTTAAGATTTGTTATGATCCATCTGATCCATACTTACTTCAGAGCAGCATTGATAGCCTTCTTCCATGTATTCTTCTGCTAGAGTTATGCAAAGGCCAAATTAACTCAGCCCTCCAATTTAATGCAATGTTACAGACTGGGTCCTCTGTTCCTCTGCTTCCAGAGGAATGATATGAGTTATCCTCTCTTCAACCATCATCAGTTGTCCAGGTAGGAAATTTTCTATTCATCCAGGTGTAGGAATCATTGGGACTAGAATGAGGAATTAGAAATTTACTTGAAATAGCATATTTCAGTCTATGAAGTCACCTTCTTACTTCACTTAGCTTTAAGTTCTGTGTCAGTTATAGGGAATAAGGGCTTTTCTCATTTGCTTGGTATACATACAAGTATGCCAAGTATATAGGTAAAAACACCTGTTACTTCTGAGAGCTAACTTTTTCCTTGCTAGTTGTTCTTGAAACCTTTTAACCCTATTTCATAGTTCCTGTATGGTAAAGTTTCTGATAAATCTGGGAATGAATGTTTTAACAGGTGACTTTAAAGACGGGATGATTTTCTCCAATGTGACTGTATCATTATTATTAGGTCAGTGATATATTTTTTAATAGCCTCAGGTCTGTTAAAGTGACAAAATTCTACCAATTAACTACAGCATGTTGGGGGTGTATGAATTAAAACATGCCCTCTTTTCACATTTCAACTAGTTAAGGGAGCTCTGAAACACCTTCTGGATCAATACCAGTCTGTACAATGAATCTGAGAATTATGGAAAAAATCTTTCCCCAGTATTCATGTACTTTTTGGGTCTCTTCTTTTATAGGTTTGATATTGCTGTCAATTTATTATTTTCTAGATTGTGCTGGCCTAAGATCCTGGCACAGTCTGTAGCAGTGAAACCATCTACATCATTATATCTTAAGGAAAACAAGCATGGCTAGCTTTACTTTTTAATAGCAAAGGCTGAAACCCTCTGAACATTAAGGTAGAAGTAATTATAAATAAACTGGATAGTGTTTACTTTTCTTCAAATATGCATTAGATTGCTTTAGTATATAATTTGTAGTCTTTTTAATTGCTTAACACACTTGTACACATGTAACCTCACTTTAAATACAATGATTAAAACAATGGCATAAGTAGAAACTACACCATAAAACAAAGATGGAACTTTGTTTACTCTGAAGAGGTTGCTTGTGCTCTTTCTCTCCCTTTCAGATTTTTCTCCAGAAGTCGACATTCTGAACATTGGAAGAGTGGAGTCACGGTTAGTGCAATCTGTTAAAACTGAATTATTCCATCTGTCTGCGATAAATTCATGAAGTTTAAAGCAAACTTATTTAAATAGGTCCAGTGTCAATAGACAGCATTAAAGCAGAGGTATGAAAGCAGAGTTCTTTTATTTTTGTTTATTTTTAATGATATGTACAGAATAAAAACAGAAACAGAAGAGAATTCATTGGATTTGCAAAATGTAACTTTACATTTTAAATGAGAGCCAGTTTGGTGTAGTGGTTAATGCACTAAGCTAGACACCAATAAACTATGAGTTCTACCACTTCGTGTGGAAAGCCAGTTTGGTGTAATGGATAAAGCATCAGGCTAGAAACTGGGAGACTGAATTCTAGTCCCACATTAGATTACAAAGCCAGCTGGGTGACCTTGAGCCAATCCTTTTCTCTAAGCCCTAGGAAGGAGGCAATGGCAAACTGTCAATCTTGCCAAGGAAAACTGCATGGAATTGACCAGGCAATCACTTAAAGTCAACACTGAGTCAAACACACACAAGCACATATACCTTTTACATGAAGAACTGATAGCATCCTAACAGAAGAAAGACATTTTATTATTATTCTTACAACTCACATTATATTGGAATGATAATTAGTTTAGTATTTTAAATGCTATTATTAAAATCAGATCAGGGTTCACAAAACAGCCAGAATATAACCAAAATGTGAATAATTCCCCCCTTAGCATTATGGCCGATGAGATAAAATCTAGGGTTTTAAAACCTTTTAAAAGTGAAATGTCAGGTGTGGTAGAACACTATAGGCAGAAAAACATTCCCTTGTCAGGCTTGGAGCAGCCCACTCTGGGATTGATTCCTTTCTGATATTCTTAGAATCGTCTATTTCATAATCATTCTGTGCTCTTGGACAAGAGTGGGTAGTAGACGTGGAACAATAATGAAAGGATTTAAACATCCATTATTTTCTAAAAAGAGCTTTTTTATATAGAGCCTAAACTAAAAAAAATAGTCTCTAATAAACCAATTCTCTACCTTTACTTGCAGATGAAAAAAAATAACAAACCATTTTAAACTCACAGCGGATTTTCAAGTAGCTGTTCTGCAACAAAAAATTGCAACTACACAATGGAATGAGAGACTGCTGAAATTGCACGCATGAAAGATTCTAGATTATCTCAAAAAGTCTTAATAAACACAATGGGTTTTTAATATCTTACAATTGTTAATGATAAGGTACTTATAATTTGCCCCACATATAATCTGCATAATCACCCTGTCTTGCCCTCCTCCTTTTCCTCCTTCCTTATCCCAGTTTAAACCCTCCATGCAGCTAATGAAATGAGCTGTAGTTTATGAAAATGATGCTTTTTAATAAAATGTCTTAATAAAAAAAAGCCACTGAATTTCTCCTACTCTTGGGACTACCTCTATTCCTAGATGGAAAAAAAAAAACTAGCAAATTGCATGGACCTCATAAAAGTCCACAAGTGAAATGTTGATTTTATTGCCGCTTGGGAACTACTACTGTATTTTTTGCAAAACAAAAACAAAAAACAACAACCCTGAAAGAAACAAAATGTTGATTCAGAGATTCCATGATCATAATTATACTAGGTTATAGACAAAATAGAGATAAATACTAGTCTTAGAATAACAGTTTGACTTATTTTTTTTATTCTTATCTGTACCAAAGGAAGTTGGAAGTCATTATTTTTCTATTTTTCTTACTTTCTTTTCTTTTTCTTTTTGTACCACTATTTTCTCTTTTTTGATTTTTTTTCTTTTCCAAATCTGTTTTTTTCCCTCTATCTTTTAATTTTGCATGTTTGAAAATTAATCATTTTTTTAAAGTAAAAGAATTGCTTCACCAAAGGACTGTAGCTTGGGAACCTTTATAAAGGAAGCTAGAAGAGTCAGGAACAGTCAGAGGAGTCTCTCTCTCTCTCCATCTCTCCCTCTCCCTCTCCCTCTCTCTCTCTCAAACACACACACATATAGACACACATCTTCTGCCACCACACTCTAAAATGTTCCTTATATGGAGGAAGAACAATGTCCATTTTTGTGCACGTATGGTTTCTGCTCCATGAATCTCTGAAAGTTCAGAAGGGCTTAGATTTAGGGTTGGTCTGAGGAACTCTGCTTTGTATATTTCTTTAATAACTCCAAGTAAACCCAATTTAATTTGGAATTCGCCTGATGCAATACAAGATGGTCACCTACAGTGTCAGAGGGAATGCAGAGTTTAGCGAGATTATCCTTTTTGCTCCTTTGTCTCAGTAGAGACAATATCTAGAAATTAGCCACAGACTATAAAAGAGAAAGGTTATGTTCGGGAGAACGCACACAAAAATAGTTTTTCAGGAAAAAAGCTGGTGGATAAATGCCAACAGGTTTCTGTGCTGTTAGTCATCCTCTTATCCTTTCAAAATGACAAAGGGCTCATTAGCTGAAATAAACTCGCCTTGTATTCAAAATTGTACTGTTTTCTGTGAAATTGGATTTGGTTTGAGCACCAACATAGCTTATTTAAAAATGCATTTAATGGAAATGGAAGATATTGTAGGACATTAGCACCCACCCCTCTCCTAGGAAAATGAAATATTTTAGGACAGTGGTCGCCAACTGGTGGGCCACGGCCCACTGGTGGTCTGTGGAAAAATTTTGGTGGGCCGCAGAAGAAATGGCCCCCAAAAGCAATTAATCTGGGCCACGCAGTTCTCGCACCTCCTGGCTCTCCGAGGGACCCCGGAGTCAGGTCCCTGAGATGCATGCACCAACCAGCTCCGACACATGGTGGTGGCAACAACAGTCCCCATCCCCAGTGCCCACTGTCAGCTCTTCCCCATTAGTTCTCTACCTTTGAATTGCTCCCGGCTCTCTTTCCTTCCCCCTCCGCCCCCCGCCCACGTACAGGCAGGCAAGGAAAGGGAGACGGAGCTGTGTGCAGCTCTCAGCTCTTCCAGCCCTTGCTGCCTGTCCCAATGTCTAATCCTCAGAGATGCAGGCAAAGCCGCTGCAGCGGTAGTGCCCTGAGTTGCCTTAGCATGCTTGGTTAGTTAAGAATCGCCCTGCCAGAGAAGGAGGTGGTGCTGGAGGAGGAGGAGGCAGTAGAGGAGAAGCAAACAACTCAGGGTGCTACCGCAGTGGCAGCTTTGCCTGCATCTCTTAGGTTTTGATGTTGGGAGAGGCAGTGAGGGCTGGAAGAGCTGAGAGCTGCACATGGCTCTGTCTCCCTTTCGTTGCCTTCCTGCATGTGGGGGGAGGGGGAAGGAAAGAGAGAGAGCCAGGAGCAATTCAAAGCTAGAGAACTAATGGGGAAGAGCTGATAGTGGGCGCTGGGAGAGGGGACTGTTGTTGCCGCCACCATGTGTCGGAGCTGGTTGGTGTGTGTATCTCAGGGATCTGACTCTGGGTACCTCGGAGAGCCGGGATGCGCGAGAACTGCAAGTGGGAGCATTTGATGATTTCAAAGAACTCCTGGAACATGGTAGATTGGCGTTTTATAGGACTCAGTGAAAGAGTGAGCTTTGTTTCGTCTCTTTTCCTCCCCTGGTAATGCGAGAGATGCTTTCTCTCTCCCCCCTCCCCCAAATAATCACTGGCTGTGACTGGGTTTGGCAGCAAAGTGCTAAAGTGAGTGAAGTGCCCCCAGGGACACCTTTCCTTGCCTGTCTCCAGGTGAGGCTGGAAGAGCCCCCCCCAGCTTTTCCTCGGCTGCAGATCTGAGCCTCTCAATCCTCCACCCAGGATCTAAAAGGAGCTCCCACTTTCTCCCCCTCCCCTCCCCCAATTAATCACCAAGAGCGGCAGTGCTTCTGCAGCAGCTGCCTGCTGAGAACCCTCTGCAGTGGCAGCCAAGGGGCGCTGCCCCCCAAGGAGAGCAAAGCCCCCTTTCTGCCTTTGCTTCTCCCAGCAGCAGTTGCCCCGAGGCCTGTCAGCTCAGAGACACACACACACACCCTGCCCGCTCTTCTGTCTCTTTGGAAGGTGCCAGGTGCGGGGAGACTTCCAGCCCGGAACTTTTTATTTTGTTATCATTAAGCATTTACATTTTTGTTATAATTAAATAAATAAGTGTGTGTGTGTGTGTGTGTGTGTGTGCATGTATATCATGTATGTATGTGTGTGTGTGCATATGCGTATATATATATATATATATATATATATATATATATATATATATATGTAGGTCTTGGTGTATTCGGGTCTTGTCCCGTGTAAGATTGAGAATACCTTGGCAACGTTTCGACGAAATCTCATCCATCATCTTCAGGCTGGTGTCTTCAGCTTCGTTCTCCTGGAAAGTGTGGATGAAACTCTAGAGTTGGATGACTAAGTTGATGTATGCAGATTGGATGGCTTTTCCTGAGACCCTGTGTGGTGAGGTGCTGGCTGTGTGTCTCTCAGCCTTTTGTGTTGTAACGACCTGGGTAATGGGCTGTGTGATGACCTTCTGAGTTCTATTGGTTGTGATGTCCTGGGTGTGGTGCTGTATCTCCTGGGTCGTTGTCTGTGCTGCAACCTCCTGATGTTTGTGTTGTGATCCCTGAGTTCTGTGATGTAGTATCCTGGGTGGAAGGCTGTGATGTGGCATTCTGGGCCTTGGTTTGGCTCTGAGTTTGAGGTCTGGCTATGTGTTTATAGGTGGTCAGTTTGCTTAGTTCGGGGGTTGGAGGGGGTGTAGCAGCTGGTGTTGCAGCCATGGTCTGGTTTCTGGATGGTGGTTGCCTTTCATCTGTGGCGGGGATTGGGTGAGTCTGGTGAAGGAGATTGGTGGTGGCATCATGTGTTACCGGTGTTGGTTTATGGCTGGGACTCGTTATGTTGATTAGGCTAGTTTCCAGATGTCTGGTATAAGTATCATCAGGTTTTCATGTTATGGGGGTTTCTCTATTTCGATGGCTTCTTTTCTCTTGTTGTGTTCAGTATTGGAGATAAGTTTGGATCCCTCAAAATCAATATGTCCTGTGGCTTTAAGGTGTGGTGTGCTGGCTCTGTTGTAAGCGGGTTGGTTTGCTGTGTTGTTACTTCTTGATTGGTTGATGGAGTTGATGTTTGCAGATTGGTTGGCTTTTTTGTAAGACCCTGTGTGGCTGAAGTACTGGCTGTGTGTCTATCAGGCTTTTGTGTTGTAACAACCTGGTAATGGGCTGTGTGATGACCTTCTGAGTTCTATTGTTGTGACATCCTGGGTCTTGTGCGGTAATCTCCTGGGTTGTTGGCTGTGTTGTAACATTGTGAGGTTTCGTGGTGTAACCTTCTGAGTTCTGTGATGTGATATCCTGAGCAGATGGCTGTGATGTAATGTTCTGGGCTCTGGTTTGGCTCCGAGTTTGAGGTCTGGCTATGTGTTCATGGCGTGTGTCAGTTTGCTTAGTTTGGGGGTCGGAGGGTGTAGCAGCTGGTGATGCAGCCGTGGTCTGGTTTCTGGATGGTGGTTGTCTTTCATCTATGGGGTAGATTTGGGTTTGAGTCTGGTGAGGGAGATTGGTGGTGGCATCATGTGTTATTTTGGGTCTGGTGTTGGTTTTCCTGGCTGGTACTCATTTGTTGATTAGGGCTAGTTTCCAGATGTCTGGTAGGCGGGAGGTATCATCCCGTTTATTCATGTTATGGGGGTGTTTCTCTATTTCAACGGCTTCCCTAATTATTCTCTTGTTGAAATGTTCAGTATTGGAGATTAATTTTGTTCCCTCAAAATCAATTTCATGTCCTGTGGCTTGAAGATGCTGGAAAAGGGAGGAAGTATTTTCTTCTTTTCTGACTGCATTCTTGTGTTCTGCAATGCATGCATTTATTCTCCTGTTGGTTTGTCCAATGTATGTGGCTGGGCAATTTTTGCATGGTATTTCATAAACTCCTTGGTTTTCTAGCTGGATCTTGTCTTTGGGGTTTCTTAAGATTTTGGCTATTTTTTGGTCAGTGCCGAAGGCTGTCCTGATATTGTGTTTGTGGAGAATTTTACTGATTTTATCTGTAGTGCCTTTGATGTAGGGGAGGAGGGCGATACCGCTATCCTGTTCTGTGTCTTGGTTTTTGGGGGGTGTCTCCCTTAGGATTAGGTTGGTAATTGGTAATATATATATAAATAAATAAAATAAATTTATATTTAACATAAAAAAGTTTATATTAAATATATTAGCTTTAAAAAAAATTGTATAAGTGGTCCTCAGGATTTAAAAGTATGAGTTTAGTGGTCTCTGAGATCCAAAAGGTTGGTGACCCCTGTTTTAGGATATACTAAAAAGGCAGAATATTTCCCCTAAAAAGAGAAGTATAAACTCAGAAGCAGAAACTCACCTCAGAAGCAGAAGCTCACCCCCACCTTTGTTAATGGGTAGGCCATTAAGGCCTGGGCCACGATATTCTACATAACAAAGGCCTCTACCCATCTCACCACCTGACATGGGGAAATTGCATCAGCCAGCACTCAGGTGAAGCCATGTGGTCCAGCTAAGAACCCCGCCCCTGGGAGTCTGACAGCCAATGGGATACATTTCTTACACAGGAACAGAAAACACTAAGGTGGGGCCCAATAGAGGGTATAAAACCAAGGCGCTCGCAGCATCTCTTCCCTTTTTCGCTTAGAAGCTTCAAGGCATGTGGTCCTGTCCACCATTAAACCTTCTTTCCAAGCAACTTCCATGTTTCCACTGTCTTTTTCCCCACTTGGAACTGAACCCAGAAGGATATTTCTTCCAACAATAGTAAAATAATGAATAGTAAAATAATGAACAGAACTGTGAGGACATTAAGATCTTTACAATCACTTTTCTTTTTTAAAAAAAGTTTTTTTAAGCATATTTTTATACCCATTTTTCAGGTATTCTGCAAAAATGGCAGATGAAGAGCGAATGGAATAAAAATGGGCATGAAAAAGAGACTTGACTTGAGAAAAGGAGTGGAGCAGCATGCCAGAGAAAGAGGAGGAAAAAAACCCAGGGAATCTTCTTCACCCCCTTTGGGGAAGAAATTAATCAGCGTAGTAGGATGGTACGTATGATTGTTATTTAGGGACACAGAGAAACAGGTTGAGAGACAAATAGCTGTGGAGTCTGTATTGCATATTTTGGAAGAAATTAGCTTGATGCAATCTTTCTATTAAAACTAAGAAACAAACTGAGAAAACAAATTAATTTTAGAGGGATTTATTTTAGCATTGATTTGGAGAAATTGCCTTGCCTGTTTTGCTGGAGCAAATTACTCTTTCAAGGGGTGTTAGGGTTTGTTTTTTAAAGGGGGCTCACGTTTCATTTGTGTCTGGCATTGAATGTTGAGTTTTGCCATCTTGCGTGACAGTTTTGTGACTGGTTACAATCAATAAAGGCACTCTGCTGCCATGACAGCTGCAATCACATCACTTGCAATATTGTCTCACTACTCTAAATCTATCACTGACTCAAGGTAGTTTGAGACCCCCTGCTGTAAACCATGAATTTTATTCTAGACAAAATTGGAGGATGAATAACATGAGATTTAAAATAATGGACTTCTTTGTTGTTATTGTTTGCTTAAGATTGTCCAGTGACATAGCTGCCTGTTCCATAGTTGCCTATTCCATAGGTTCTTTGCAGGGGTTGGCTTCAAATTTTTTTAGCAAGGGGCTCTCTGCCCTAATGACTGGCTGGGTGGGTGTGGCTGGGTGATCATGTGACTGGGTGGGTGTGGCCAACTCAACGTTGCTTCTTTGCCCTAATTACCTAAAATGATATATACCAAAAAGCTGTTTATTATTTCATGCATTTAATACTTAAATAAAAGTTTGGGTGAAGCCAGGCTTAATAGCAGTGACTGTCTTAGTGGAGTTTAGTGGAGTTTCTGATGAGTTATGTGATTCTTATTATTTGGGAATTAATCCCCTTGGAGGCTAGTGGCTATGTTATCTGATTTTCTCAATGGCTCTCCCTCACAAGCATTGAGTGGATTGTTTATCTAGCTTGCAACACTTTTACGAGGTGTGAAATGCTCTCGGCTGAATGCCCAGAAGTTCAATTAAACCTATAAAGAGCTTTTTCTTGCTGCTTGTTTTTCTGAGGTTATTGGGGGCTCTCTGAGCCCTGCAGAATCTTAGCTAGGGGCTCTCCGAAGCTCCTGTGAGCCCCCAGCAGCCCACCCCTGGATCCTTGGCTTCTGGCTGAATCGATTTGCTTAGTTAACACTTTTCCAGGAGCCTGGTGTTTCTCTCAGTAAGGCTTATGTATATGTTGATGTTCGATATTGTGGTCGTGTCACCTCTCCATTCTTGTTTCTGTGTATTCTCAACATTTTTGTTTCTACCTCTGGACTTGTTTTCATTTTTACTTCATTACATTATTTACATTACATATGTACATTACATGACATAATGTATTACATTACTACAGCTTGTTTTCATTTTTCAGCCTTGTCATTCTTCTATTCACATAATAAGATGACTACCTATAAGACTAATGCCAGTTGAGGTATAATTTGCCATAGCATAAATAAAATGCTAAATAAACTAATTTGCCTAAATCTAAATCACTTCCTACTTAAAGAAACAAAACAGAGCATTTCCCATAAATAGCATATTATAGTTTCCACCACCCCAGGAATATTGTCTTTAATACACATGAATGCAATAATACTGAATCTAAATTGTTGATATCTCTGTGTCAGTGGTGGGATTCAATTTTTTTTTACTACTAGTTCTGTGGGCATGGCTTAGTGGGCATGGTGTGGCTGGGTGGACATGTCTTGGTGGATGTGGCAGGGGGAGGATACTGCAAAATCCCATTCCCTCCCCACCCCACTAACCTGCTTTCCAGCTCTGTTCTCCTGTGCAGGGCAACAAAAAAGACCCAGCCAATCAGCTGGGACTTGGTAGGCACAGAATATATGGGGGCAGGGCCAGTCAGACATGGTATTTGCCAAACTACTCTGAACTACTCAAAATTTCTGCTACCAGTTCTCCAGAACTGGTCAGAACCTGCTGAATATCACCTCTGCTCTGCGTGAATGGACATCAACAGACTGTCTTTGGACCTCACTTTTTGCCATTGTTTTCCTACCAGCATCATCATATCTTATATTTTCAGTATCCCTGTCTCTTTTGAAAGATCGTTAAATATGAATTCTATTAATATTGTAAAAAGAAGTCCTAAAATATGAAATTAATCTGAAGCTAACAAATTGAACCCAAATATTTTTTGGCAGTGAGCTGCAAAGGACTGTGTAAAAAAAAAAAAGCTAGAATGGAGTGTGAAGATTACACACAGGCCTTTTATTTCTTTTTTCTCCTTTGGTGTTTTCTTTATTAGAGTTGAGATCTTGAATGCATTTACATTTTAGGCAGGCAGTGCGATGTCCCATCTGTTCTGATTGTTCTCCTTCCCTTACCCCCAGTTAGTTGGCTGGTGTCTTGTGTGCAAATCTGATTTGGTTCCCGATTAATGCCTTCATTACAGAATTTTGCTACGAAACCGTATGTTCCTTCATTGTCTCAGCCATTTCTTCCGTATTTTTTTCCTTAAAGTGAGACTCTAATACTCATGGGATGAGAACATAGGTTGATCAATAGCAACACCAGTTTATTGGGTATACATTGCCCATGTTCTGTCATCTCCTGAAAAAAAAAAGGAATGACTGTTTTCTAAAGGCAAGGGAGAACAGTGGGAGGACTTTAAGCACCTTGCAATTTTAGAGTAGACTTTCAGGACAAGAGGTGGACGATGCCCTAAATATTATTTTTGCTTTAGGCTCCTGCAATCATTTCTTTAAGGCTTCTTTCCCAAAACTCTGATACTGCCATCCTTTTCTGTGCCTGGTTGGGATACAGTACCATTTGGAAAATATCTCAGTTTGCCTCTTTGTACAATGATTGCATTGTATGCTTTATAAACAGATGACTCTGCCCAGCCATCTTTCAACAAAAAGGTCCAGTCTTGTGTATCTTTTCCTTTCTCCTTGAGAACATCTGAGCCTCAGATGCCTCAGACAACCATCCAATGCATATGTTAAGCTTATTAATCATATATTCAAAAGACTAGTCCCAACATTGTGCAAGGATTTAAACTTCAAGCATATAATTTTAAAAGTCATTTTATAAAACGATTAAAAAAAGAACTGAAAAACATTTTAAGTTTTTATTTTAAAAGCATTTTTCTTTTCCAGTTATTGGCAGCATCCATTTGATTCACATAAATATGCCATGACTCTACTTATAACAATTTAAACTTGAATCCTTCTGCAAAATGCTACATTAAAGCACAAAGTAAAGCTTACATGTTGTGATTGTTTCTACAGATTGATTTTTTTGAAATGGAGAATGAGGACCTTGATGTCTATTCTGATAAAGTCCTTGGGCAGATTATTAAGCATCACAGCTAGGAAGCCAACAGTTAACAAGAGACAACATGTGTATGGCACAAAAATGTTACACTAGACTAACCTTATCCCTTTTTCAACAGAGTTATTACCTTAATAGAGTGTGGAAATGCTGTGGACAGAGCATACCTGGATCTCAGCAATGCATCCAAAAAGTCTCCTGTTATAGCTTCATTTATAAAATAGGAAATATGATGACACAAGTGTGAGATAGATTCATAATTGACTGAATGACTATCTGATACCTAAAGAGTATTCATAAATATGAAAATCTCTTAGCAAAATGTTCCATAATAATCTGCCTTGATCAGGCTCCAACTCAGAATACTGTGAAGAGTACTAAGCACTATAACTAAAATAAACTGGTAAACTGACAGGAATTCAAAGGAAGACCATAAAGACAGTGAGGGAACTGGAAACCAAACAGCTAAAAGAATTGGTCACAACATTCCAAGAAAGAGTAAAGGAATGCTTGATAGTTATCTTCTGGTAACTAAGAAAATGTCAGATAGAAGATATCAATTTGATCTTGGTTACCCTACTGACTAGGATCAAAGCCAATGGTTGAACCTGTAGGAAAGCAGATATATGGTATAGGACTTGTCAATCAATGGGAAAGGCTGCCTCATGAAATGGTGTGGTCTCCTTCAGTGAAGGTTTTCAGTCATAGGTTGGATCACCATCTGTCAAAAATGTTTCATTGGAAGTTGGTCTTCTCATTTTCACCTCTATTCTGTTTACAGATTTGTGCATCATCCAGTCACAAGTTGTCTAGAATAATAGAATACATGATAATAAAAATACAAAGCAAATCTCAAGCACCCAATAAAATCCATCACCTTGCTATAACAAGAATTAAAAGTCAAGAAAGGAGCAGCACAACACCATCACTAATATGTAGTTATAAACCCAAAATAGATTGATTTTACCCTTTTTCTCGGGGGGGGAGGGGGATGTTGGTTGCAAATCTTTAGAAGGTAACCTATTGCACAGTAGTGAAATTGTCATTGAGGAGGACTTCTGGGACCCCATTCCTTGGATTATTTTGTGGGGTGGGGACACTAAAAATCCCTTCCTGGAATGATTCTACACTAGCAACATAGTCTTGAAAGAAATTGTCCTGAAGATAATGAGGAAGTGAACCATGTTGGACTTTATAGATTATATCAGGTTTTTTTTTAATATTGATATCCTCATCATGCAAATGCTGTGATTGACATATTTGTGCCAGATGTCAGGAATCAAGTTCTTCTGCTGATGTCATCATATGCATGCTATCATTTTGGTAGTATCATTTACTGCATACACTACTGCATTGAATTGTTATATTTATCATAAATATTCAGGTAATTAGAGTTTGAAATACTATCAGTCCTTTATACCTAACAAGTCTGACTATGCACATTGCCACTGAAGAACAGAATTCTAGCAGAGAAGTACTTGGTAAATTAGTCACTGGCATTAGTCAAGGAAGTTTCTAGTTCTGACATTAAAAAAAACATTTTTGTTTGTTTTAATATAGGAAGGAATGTTCTAATTCTGAAACCACTCTGGAAGATAAATGGTTTTTGGATTAGCAGATCAAAGGCAGTTTTTCATGAACCTTGATGGAATTCATGAATTCAAAAACTATTGCCAGCAGAAATAGCAAACATGGTAGATTTTTATAGCTACAGAAAGTTATCCCATAAGCCTCTCCAGCCAACTGATATAGAATATAGAATACCTTTATTGTCATTGCATTCCACAAATACAATGAAATTTGAAAGCTACTCCAGCACAGTGCCCCAAACACCACATCACAATCACACTACAGAGTATTTAATAATAATAATAATAATAATAATAATAATAATAATAATAATAATAATATTCCTAGTCTAAAACCTATCTAAAACATTTAGTAAGTTAAATAGTTTAAAAATGGCACTATATACATAGAACTAAATCACAAATGCACTGTTTGATTCAAGGCAATTATTACCTTGGAAAAGAAACTGTTTCTCAGTCTATTAGTCCTCATTTTAAGGCACCTATAACGTCTCCCTGATGGTAACATGAGAACGGTCTGTGGAGATTTTTAGTGCTCTAGAGAGGAGTCTGGTCTTCGCAATCTCTTCCAAAGAAGAAAGAGAGCAACCGATGATTTTTTGAGCTGTGTTTATAACTTTCTGGAGCATCTTGTTATCCACTACTGAGCATCCAGCATACCACACTGTTACGCAGTATTCCAAAATGCTCTCGATGGTGGAATGGTAAAAAATAACCAGCAACTTCTCACCCAGACCACTTTTTCAGCAGCCTCAGAAGATCTTTAAGTTTAAGCTTGTTTTGTAAACTTTACTGGATTTACCAGGACTCACATATAATAAATTCTAATTTAGGAAAGCAATTTTAAGCAATTTAAGGAGGGAATAAGTCCCATTGAACTAAATAGGATTTAATTCTGAGGAAACATGCTTAGTAAGCTATGAAGTGTAGTGCATTTGCATATGTAAAGAAAGTCAAATAGAAATCTTTTAATTTTTCAATTGGTCCCCTGCCTCTAAGCTCATATAAATACAGACCTAGGGAAGGCATAACAAGAGGTTTTGGATTATTCTCTCAGGTAGCATAAAAGCTGTTTATTTGCAAGTTGTTATGGTTTGCTTTTAATTGTTTTTGAAACTAATTATAGTGCATACTTTTAGGGAAATAAATGAATTAAGAGGCTTGGAATTAATTAATTAATAGCTTAAACCAGTCTTTTATTTTTTATTTTTTGGTTATTTAAATGAATTGCCTTGATTTAAATCACTCTTTCTCTACTTGGCACCCAACTTAAATAAATTGCTGGCCTCTATCACATCTTGGGAAAAAAACCCACTCTATTCTGAAACTAAAAGCTAGGATCAATGGGTTGTGAGTGAAAAGGGAAATCTGGAGAAGTGTTGAGCCTGATCACATTGAAATAGACATTACTGTATAATAAGATTGCATCTTGATGCTCATGCTTGGAGTTCTTGTATTAACTATGTTGAACTTTATACATCAGAGAATCTTATCAATGCTATGGCATCATAGGATTCATCTCCACAGCCTTTTTTTTGGCTATTGTTTCTTTCCATCTATAGACCAGATGTAACTCCCATTGTCCTAAACCTGTCCCCATAGTGTTCCATCTCCCTATACCATATCCAGGGTGGAACCATGCTGTTTTGGTATCCATATGGCTCTACTGCATAGCGATGTAAGATCAGTGACCGCTGATTTCTGATAACTGAATTTAAAGTTAATTAACTTATCATTGGAAAAGCCTCTACCAATCACCATTCAGAACATATGCTAGGGCATTGCTTGTACAGCCCAGGGACTCCATCCAATCAATTGGGAAGGTTAATTAAGATCTGTTTAGTGATAGTAAAGAATACATCTTTCTTGTTTGCTATGTTGTGATGAACTGGATTTGTACAACCTAAATATTGTGCTGTCCACTGCATAAATGGTTTTGGAATGTTGGTGGGTGGGAGAAATGAGTTAAGCTACTGGATGCTCTCAGAGAGAGCCAGAATATTTTCCAAAATGATTATCCATCTGTCAACTCCTGATCACTAACCAGCAGCCAAGATTACAGTTTTCTGCATCCTTTGGCTTGTGCTTAGCAATTGTTGGGACCTGTGTATCTGAGGTACAAATTGACTTTTGAGAAAGAGTGTGTTTATGAGCAGGTAGTGAAGTTGACCTATTCTTCAAACTACATGGAATAAAGTGACAATGGGACTGTGATTCCAGTCACACTCATAGCTCAAGGAATGCTAATGTAAAGCAAGGTATTTTAACCTTGGCAACTTTAAGATGTGTTGGACCATTCCCAAAATGCCGCAGGTAACATGCTCATTGGGAATTCTGGCATTTGAGGTTCACACATATTAAAGTTGCTACACTTGAGATGGAGTAATATAGAAGGCGGCACCCTGTCTATGCTGTAATCCCAAAGCATGCGGAAAGTCTCTTAGATCAACCTCTCATAGCACAGCACAAATGGAAGTGACATTCATGAGCAGGACTGTGGTGTCACACTTCACACAGAATCATAATAAATCAATGCCTTAAATTGAAACAAAGCCATATTAAGGCTTAATGCATCACATGAATCCAGTCATAGTATGAACAAAGAACTGAGAGAGGATTGTTTTCCTTCTTTTTCAACTCATATTTCCACACATTTCTCTCACTTTCAGAAAATATTTAGGTGAAAGTTTTGGAAATTATTTCTCTACTTCCCATTGCCTACTCAATTTTTCTTTTAAAATAAGCCTCTAAAAAGAGTTTGTTTGCTTTTAGTCTTTATTACATTTCAAAATATTTCATGACAACAGTCTTGAAGTTTTCTCATACATTTCTTCTCATTGATCTAGATTTTAAAAAAACACCAATACCAATCAGTTTAATGAAACTAGATAAATACTTTATATTAGAATTATATTGATTTTTATTGCTTTTAAATTACCATTTAGTTTTCAGAATGAATTTTGCTTCAGAAATAAGTAATAGAGGCAAGAACAATTGTGTATTTATAGGAAAACAATTGTGCCATTTGAATAAATGGGGAAAATATGAACAAATGGAAGCATCGCAGTTCTGATTAATATTTCTCTTATAAAAGATTTCCAGCATGGTAGACAAAAATGCTATCGATAGAGCTTTTACAAGGAAAAAAATTAAAAGATGTTTTTGAAGATTGAGCTGAGTGTAAATTAAATGTCTTGAATTTGAAACAATTAATCAAATTGTTTTGGCCCTTAAAAGTGGGAAAGAAAGGAATGTTTTGTTTTCTTGGGGGTGGGGATGAAACTATGTTTTGGGAGGATGCCACTTGCTTTGCCTTTTTCTCTTTGGAAAAACGTTGTTTCTCAAAGCACATTCAACAGCAAAACGTCTGCCTAGCTCCATTGCCATTACCTTCTGCTTAAAACAGATGGTAATGTTCTCACTTATTCTTTCTGTTTCCCCTGCATATATATGAAGTAGTGTACCTGTTAGCAGGCGATGGATTGCATTGCCTTAAGGATAGGAAAGCAAAATAATGCACTCTCTTCAAATCACTTTGCGTATTTAGCCCCCTAAAAATAGCCAGAATAGATTTTTGGAATTGAAACCTGCATTTCAGAGGGTAAAGCTAATCAGTGTCATCTTTTCATGAAGGACTGAGTTATAGTGAATTGGTATATAGAAAGATGTAGGTATATTGAGTTACTTGTGTGTGGGGGGGAGGAAGGGATTCTCCACAGATTTATGTCCACACTGATGTATTTCAGTGGAGGGATTCAACTTTTTTTTACTACTGGTTCTGTGGGCAAGGCTTGGTGGGCGTGGCAGGGGAAGGATACTGTAAAATCTCCAGTCAGAGGTGGTATTTGCTGGTTCTCCGAACTACTCAAAATTTCTGCTACCAGTTCTCCAGAACTGGTCAGAACCTGCTGAACACCACCTCTGTTGTATTTACATTACACTAAAGTATTTACATTATGATATAATTTAATTACATGTATTATAAGTACATGTAATGGTTTTCTATCCATTATTCTTTAGCATGATGAATAAATTGGTTGAGGAGGGGAGGGGAGGGAGAAATAATAGATATCTGATGCCTGGAAATGTTGTCAGTCACAGTTGTGTTATTTTACCTTTTAAGCTTCTTTGCCTTGCATCCTCACTATGACAAGATGGCCTGCATAAATAAGAAAACAGCTGTAAAATTTGGTGATATGGAAAAAAATAACATTTAACAAAAATGACCCTGCAAGGTAAACAGAAGAGCAAATTAAAAAATAGAAGGATTTTTTTTGTAATATAGAAGTACTTTTTTTGTAATATAGAAGTACTCATCCAAGACTTATTTTGCAACTAAATCTGTTTTGTGAGTAAAAATCTGTTTTGTGAAGTGAAAGAGGTATGCTTATTTGTGTAGTGGATATTGGACATTGCTGCTCCTCCTCCAGCATGGATGTGTGACCTGTCTGATGCCCCAACTTTCCATGTACTTCTTCAGCTCCTTTTTTTGCACATCCTCTCACAATTATTACTGATTTCCCAAGCTTCCAACCAGATTGACTTTTGTTTATTGTATTTAAGTGTGACATGGATCAGCAGTGATTTCCAAGGGACTCTGACACTGCAGAATGGAGATGAAATAGCATTAATGCTTTCACTCATAATTTTGTTACTGAAATCACTTTTCTGTGGTTGATCTTTGTTTCAGAAACCAATAAAAGTATAAGGGGAAAATAGCACAGGAAAAGTAGAATTGGTCTATGCCCATATTGTAGTCCATTTGCAGTTGCCTCCTCTTGCAACTATTTTTATTTTAAAGAAAAACCAGAGACTCCAGAGAAGAAGAATCAAATGTGCATTTGACATCATTTGCAGTTTGAATCAGACAGTAATAACATTAGAATGCCTGGAATGCCCTATCCAACTCCATTGTCAAAGCCTCAACCCCTCATAGCTTCAATCTCAAACTGTCTACCATGGACCTCACTCCATTCCTAAGAGGTCTGTGATGACCCAGGGTGGGGATACAAAATAAACACAGTCACAAAAACCTGGTGAAGCCCCTTTTATTCCTTCACTTTGCTTCCAAGCTCCAAATATCCTTGATGGAAGATAAAAAACTCCCACACAAGGAGTTACAAGAAGGAGGGAAAAACAACACAAACCAGGCAAGATAAGGGCTGGAGGACGTGCACCAATAACACACATTGGGAAGGATGCCAAACTCAGAGAGGAACCATAAACTAGAGATATTTCCACGTTTTGTTTCCAGCGTTCGCCCGTACGCATGTCGGACCTCTTATTCAGTTGTCACAGCTGCAGCCCATGAAGAAGATCAAAGCCCTCTCCTCCTGAGTAGACCATGTCTCTCCCTTATCCTCTCCTCCCTGTGTGCTCTAGGATGGAGAGGGGATGGGCCTGGGTCCTCCTCTGACTGCCCAGATGGCTTCTGCCCTTCCCCAGCCTCCTCCGCCACACTTCCACTCCCTGACAGCTGTTCCTTCTATGACTCAGAGTCATTCTCCATCAGCATGACAAGGTCCATAAAGGGGGTGTGCATAAGCACACCAGTGTGCCTATCGTCCCTGTCTTACTGTCCCCATTTATCTGTATTTACTTCCTTTGTTCTTGTGTATGTTCATGCTTATACTTGTTATCTTGTACATGTTTGACAAACAAATAAAATAAAATAAAATAAATAGAACAACCAAAGTGCCCCCAATGTATGAACTTAACTGACACAGGGAGGTCTTTGGGGGCCAGGAATCAAAAATAGTAAAACAGTGACTATAACCATGCATTTGAAGATTTGTCCATTTATTACATGGATCACAATTGACATAAAAAAGGCAGGGCTTCAATGGCATGGTTGCCATCTTGATATTTTGACCTCCCTTGTTTCATGAACATCCATGAACTCACCTAAGGTTTCTAGTGTTTAGATCAATGAGTGGAATAACAGAACAACAGAACTGGAAGGGACCTTCTGGGTCTTCTAGTCCAACTCCCTGCTCAAGCAGGACACACTATATCAGTGATAGCGACAGCAGTGGTATTCAGCAGGTTCAGTTTTGGTGAACCAGTAGTGGAAATTTTGAGTAGTTTGGGGAACTGGAAAATACCACCTCTGACTAGCTCCTCCCCATCTATTCTCTGCCTCTCGAGTCCCAGCTGATTGGCTGGGTCTTCTTTTGTTGCCCTGCACAGGAGAATGGAGCTGGAAAGCAGGTTAGTGGGGTAGGGAGGGAATGGGGATTTTGCAGTAACCTTCCCCCAGGAGTGGGGAGGGAATGGGGATTTTACAGTATCCTTCCCCTGCCACGCCCACCAAGCCAAGCCACACCCACCAAGCCATGCCCACTGAACCGGTAGTAAAAATTTTTGAATCACACCACTGGATGGTGAACCTTTTCAGCACTGAGTGCCCAAAGCATGTGTGTACACATACCCAAAATGCAACATGCATGCCCCTGATGCACGCACCCCTCCATGTTCATGTGCCCCCCTGCACATGGCCCTGTGCATGCACCCTGCCCCCATGCATGCACCCCACCCACCCTTCTGCGCATGGGTGGCAGAGACCTGAAGACCAGCTGGATGGTGGATGGCATGCGCCTATGCATGGTGGAGTAAAGCTGGAGCGATGGCGCATGTGCCCACAGAGAGGGCTCACAGGTGGCACGCATGATATAGGTTCACCATCACAGCCCTATATCATTCCAGACAAGTGGCTATCCAGTCTCTTCTTAAAAGTCTCCACTGATGGTGCAGTGATGTTTAAAAGCCTCTAGTGAAGTTTTTCAACCCAGGAAACTTAAAGATGTGTGGACTTCAAGTCCCAGAATTCTCCAGCCAGCACTGAAGTTCAAGTCTGCACGTCTTAAAGTTGGCTGAGGTTGAGAAAGACTAGTTGGATTTTACTCTCTATTACAAGCACATAAATATATTTCTTTTTTGCATTTATGCCTACTCTTGTAAGAGTGCTTGCTTATCTTGTGCTGTACAATACATGACTGTTTTATATGCAGAGGTGCAGGAAGACTACAGGAGAACAGCAGTGTTCAAACAATTGGGATATGTTCTTATGTAGTAATAAAAATCTAAATTAAAGGGGCAGGCTTGTGAAGTAAATCAGTACTTTAGAGGGAGTACACAGAACTGTTGCAATGGGATATGTATTCCCAGGTTGATTGTTGCTGTTTTAAAGAGCAATTTCAATTCGTTCCTTATCTTGTGTATGATGCAGTGTGATCTCAGTGTCTATGCACCATGAAATCAACTCTGCTTGATTAACTACTTATGTAAGCTGGATAATTAATTTTTTGAAATAAATAAGTTTCTTGACATGCCTTTACAAGCAAACACAATTTCAGACTAGATTTATACTGGATTTATACACATTTATACTGGATGGATGGATGGGTGGGTGAATGGATGGATGATATAGATATCTAAATAGCTAGTTGCTAGATAGATAGACGGAAGGATAGATGGATAGATAAATAGATGATAGATAGATGATAGATTTAACTAATAGCTTGAACAGAAGTTAATTAGTTCATTTATATTTTGTCCTGAAGAATTTGTCTTTTCATTCAACTGCATTGGACAATTTCTTCCTTTTCTTCAATTGGCCTTAAAAGGAAGATTGTGTGTGTGTGTGTGTGGGGGTTTCTATGGAACATGAATTGCAGAGAACCTTGTATCAAGATTATCTTGATCTTTTACATTTGAGTTTCAAATATGGCTGTCAAACAGAAAAGACATTGGTTACTGTTATGGATGATCTTCATTGGGCCCTAGACAAATGGATGTTGTTCTGGTACTATGACACCTCTCAGTATGACTCTGTATTCATGGCAATTTTCTGGACCACCAACAAAAGTTAGTGGTGGAAAAAAAGTTTTATACTGGTCCTTCCTGAATCAGCAATTCCAGTTGTTGTTATCAGGGAATTGTGATCAAGTCTTGGCTAT
This sequence comes from Naja naja, assembly GCA_009733165.1. Classification (NCBI taxonomy): domain Eukaryota; kingdom Metazoa; phylum Chordata; class Lepidosauria; order Squamata; family Elapidae; genus Naja; species Naja naja. The sequence continues at coordinate 293,321,146 of CM019148.1, forward strand.
ACACTATGAGATTTTTTTTTCATATCTACATAAAATCACTGAGAGAGGTAACCTCCAGAGGAGATGGGCAGCACACAAACCTAATAAGGAAAATAAATAAAAAATAAAATAAATAACTTGTCTTGAATAAGAGATCAATATACTGATGATAAAATGCATTGCATGTTTCTTTTTGGAGCCAAATGAGATGCAGTGGATGTCATCCAATATTGGGAGGCTATAAGGAATTGGAGAGGGTGAATCAAGCTCAAAGAGAATACTAGCAGGCAGATTTGCTGACTGTTCAGAACCAATCTGCCTAACGTCTATGTTATGCAGGTTTAAAGTCATTGGTTTAGTTTGAACTGTTCTTGTAAAATGTTGGAAATGATTGGTTTAAAAAGTGCGGGAAAACCCTGCACTCTGATTGGCTGGCAACTGAGGCTGCTGGCTATAAGTAGCAGCCACAGCCCAGCCAAAGTGGTCCGTTCTGAGCTGTAGTCACTAATAAACAAAGAGCTTGAAGCACTCCGTGTCTGTCTCTTCATGCAAACTTAACAGTCTAGCTCACTTTGGCGACGAGGATGGGATCTCCCTAAAAAACAGGCAATATCGTGGAACAGAAGAGAGCGAGATGGCTGTGCTGAAATTCAGGTTCTCATTACTTGCAGACTGGATTACTGCAACACTTTCAAAATTATTTGGAAATGACAACGATCTGTGCCGACACGAAAAGCACTGTTTCTGAGAGGCGGTCTTCTCACGCTGCGGTCCGGCAGTTTTCAAGATCAAGGCATTGGTGTTCAATCAGGAAGGACTGGTTTGGCCTTTCCCACAAAAGCTTGTTGAAGAGCCCAAAGAAAGTTTCTAATGACTCCAATTTAGTGAACTAATTTGTCTCCCCATAGCCAAAGGCAGTTACCCTTATGCGGCAAATACTTGCAGTATGAGTTTGTGCTGCATCTTCAGCATGGGGCTTAAACATGACTTTGTTGCTTGTTATTTATTTAACTGGTTTATTTTTTATTTGAATTCCTTCCATTTTTAATTATTGTTTTTTTAGTTGCTATTTCTCTGCCTTTGGATTTTTTTGTGAGCCATCGCAAGACTATTCATGAGGGAAAGTTCAGTCAGATAATAAAGAACTAAACGAAGCTCTGATCAACTACAAATGCAAGTTAAAAATATAAATAAAAGTAGAAGAAAGAAAGTCTTAAGTGCTTTTGAAGAAAACATTATTAATCAGGCTCGGTGTATTTTGGATGTATATCTTTTTCAAAAAAAGAAATATAGGTACAAAAAGTATACCATATGTTTGTTATATATCCAGTTGACAAGATCTGGTTTATTATATATCTGACTGACAGTATCCAGGAGAAGAGCCATCTCTGCTGACCCTACCACCATCTTCTGTGCTTCCTGGTCCCCCTCCACCCATCTTTTTAAATTTCATATTATTGTACTTCCATTGTTTATTTGTATTCCTTTGCTATTGTTGTGTTTACGTTTTTACCCCCCTTTATTGTTATAAATGGCCTACAGTAGCCCCACAGCGAGATGAGTGGCAAATAAAAAATCAGATATAGTCAAGAGGTCAAAACACTTGTTTTTAATTACAGTTAATTACAGACCATTGTCCTGATATTATGGAAGTATAAAAATTGTTATTTGAATTTTCAATGGTATTTCTTATTTAATCTTCATAACTGTAAAATACACATGTGATCTTTATAAAAGATGCTGGTGTTGACCTATAAAGCCCTTCATGGCATTGGACTGGGGTATTTGCAGGAGACCCTGCTGCCAATAACGATTTCCCGATGATCTGTGTGCTCCCACTGGCAGGGTCTCCTCAGGGTGCTGTCAGCCAGGCAAAGTCAGCTGGCAGCTCCCAGGGGTAGGGCCTTCTCTGTGGGAGCACCCACCCTTTGGAATCAGCTGCTCCTGGAGCTCTGGGTGGCCCCTGACCTCCGATCTTTCCACTGTGGCCTAAAAACATGGCTGTTCCAACTTGCCTACACAGACTGATGGGGGGGAGGGTTTTTTAGTTGCATTTTTAAATTTAAATGGTTTATGAGATTTTTGGTTTAATAGTCTTTTAATATTTGTATAGTTCTGTTTTTAGTATTGTAAGCCTCCCTGAATCCTTAGGGAGATAGGGCGGCATATAAATCTCATAAATAAAATAAATAAATAAATAAATAAATAAAATACTAATATATTGTCAAGATATTAACAAGTCAAAAAATATAAAACCACTTAATTGGTTATAACTGCTTCAAAATGCAACACTCCCTATGCCTTAAGATCCTTACTCAAAAGGTTATAAGCTCACATTCTTAAAACAACGTGTGCGCTGGAATACTTATTACTTGCATTTCTTAATGGGAAAGCTCAATCACTTGTTGGAAGTGCATGCAGTTATAAATGTCTCAGTTTATAATAGTGGTTTATTTATTTTTCAGCATTTTAGCTAATAGTGATTTTGATATGATAGATCTTAGCCAAGTCTATAAAGATAAAAGCTATGCTTATGCTTAATGTAACCTATTCTTCCTTTACTGTTATTTTTAAATAAAAAGCAACATTTCTTCAGCATTGAGGGAGGTATGTTTTTTAACCCAGAACAAGAAGATATCTGCTTAAATAGTAAACAATACTATTGTTTTTGAGCATATGAGCCCAATAAGTTTTATCCCTTATTTATTTATTGATCTGCCAAATTTATATGGCTGCATCTCACAGGTAAGTGACTCTGGGTGGGTACATTAAAACTTATTCCAATGATAGTATATTTTATATGCAGAGCTTTGTACCAATATATTTGTGAGACTATATTTTTGTAAACTTAAAAAAGTCACTCAAGTGTGTTTTTTTAAAATATAGAATTGCTTTGATGATCCATTGTACACCAAGCTGGAGCTGCTTCACATCTTAGTTAGATACACAGATTGTATTAAGCTATTGCTCATCTCAAGTGTTACTGAATTTGTTCATCTGTTTAGATGTGGTTTTAAGTATTGTTTACACCTTGCTCTAAGCTATGAAACAGTTTATAGCTGTACCACAAAAGCTATGTTTATATGTTATGCTATACTTGTACAACTCACATTAAGGAAAAGTACAGTGTAAACTCAGAGATTAGATAGAGATGTCAAAATTGATGAACAGTAACAGTTAGGCAGCACTGGGGTTCATTGTAAACTAAGCACTCTCCAGCTACAGACTTGAGCTATGGTTAGAATGAAATTGCAATTGAAAATCCCCCACTAGTAATTCTATGGAAGTTTTGATCATACAAGTCAATGCCTTTGTGCTCTTTAAATTTATTAGTGCTATCCCTTATTTTGATTGTCCACTGACTCTGTGATTAGCTTGCTGTATTTTATTATCCTTGTTCATCTGAAATACAGGAGTTCCAAATCCACCACTTACCTGTATGTGCTGCAGGACCAAATGTGCTAATCCTCACATATAGCTGTGTAACATTAGAAACAGCAGCAGTCTTTCCTTTCTCGTGCAGTTTTGAAAAGGAATGTGGGGTAAGCTGAAATTAACATATAGGAAATTAATATACAGAAGTGAGGTGCCCCTCTTTTTATTTTGATAATTTTGCAGCATGGGTTATTCTACTGACCTATTAGAGCTTTTTTTTTTGCAAAACACCATCCTGATAATGAAAGCGAACACTAAGGGAGAATGGCTAGATTGTCATTTTAGAGGTACAGTATAAATAGAATATTAGCCACTTTCTTTTTGCTTGCCAGGCTTCTGCTGCCCAGGGGTGATATGTGGTTCTATTTAAGTCAAGTGTCTCAAAACTTCATTCATTGTAAGAGTCAGAATTTCAAGTGTCTAATTTTTTTTATTTTCTTAGGAGACTTGCATAAATCACTTCTTTTGTTGCTGTCAAATACATGCAATAGACAGCTTTGTAAACTGTCTACCTTTCTATGCTGGCAAGAGAAAAATCCGGGACTAGCAGCCAAGAGCAATGTACAGAGATGACTTCCTATGTCCTGAATTTCAACATTCTAATGACTTATATCAAGGTCTTAAAATTTTCTTAAGTAAACAGTATTTGACTGGAGGCTGTGTATTGGTTTGATTGGGTCAAGACAGATAGTCTCTCCATCAATATTTTAGTGGACTGGATTGTGTCTACAGAGAATTAAATGTCATTTTAAAGCTTGCGCTGAAGTAGATATTTTTGCTGGATTATATTTTTACTAACTAAAGCTATTAAAGATATAATAGGTATTTTCCTCACTCATGAATCTTTTCCCCTTCCATATAGGGTTTTCTTAAACTACTGCATTTGTAAGGCACTTTGCCAGGTGGTATTTAGAGGATACAATATAATTTTAAGAGTAATTTTTAAAAATGCTGAAAGAGGTTACAGGAGTTTGTTCCTACTGTATTTTAAATATTATTATTTTCTGAGAAAGAAGAAACAGATAAAATGCTTAGAAGGGCAGATAAAGTGAAATATTTTGTTAAAAATGGATTTTGAAATTTTAAATAATTGAAACCTTTCCTCAAACAAATCATTAAAAATAAAGTGAGCTTATGACTATAACTTTTTAATGCTATTATATTTGTTATTTGAAAATAAATATGACTTACTTTGTTTATCCAATAGATGACTGCATATGGTGAAGAATCTATATTTCATTGATATGGTTCAATCAGTTCAACCTAGGATGCAATTTAGTCAACACAAGTTTTAGGGCAATGGTTTAATAAAGTGGATACAAATAAAAAAGTGAGAATTGTGCAAATAATTGAGAGTTAAATCTTGAATGTTGGAGCAATATCCCTAATGATTCTATTATGTATGTATCATCAGAAAAAAGAAACACCTTTTTTTACTAAAACAATAGATTCTTTAAAAAGTACAGTGCTAAATATTTAAAGAAATAGCCATGGAAGCTAATTAAAACTCACAAATTCATATCTAGTACTTATCTCTATCTTGAAAAATGCTACAAATATAGCTAAGATAAAATTTAAAAGAAAGTGAAGTCACAAATTAATAGCATACGGTTTTCCTAGGAAAAGAATTTTGCAAAACAAAGGCTAATATGGTAGGCACTGAGAAGTACTTTCAAAACAACTATTAATTATTCCACAAGATTTTTGATGACAAATACAAGCAGACTGTTAAAGCTGACTCAGTCTGGTGGCAATTGCTGAACAAAAATCTTTAAAAAACATGTCAGAGCCAAAGGTTTCAATACGGGGCTGAAGAGAAATATTAACTATCCTAACCATATTTATGTGGCACTAATCAAAGTGCAGAGAAAATGTGTTTATTTCCAATTTGTTTAAGTTTAAAAGGAAGAAAAATAAACAGTAATAGAGTTAAACAATGAGCACTACAAATATTAATGGAGCAAGCATTGTCTCCAACTAAAGTTTTCCCAATATTTTAATACTTCAGAGCTAGTACTTCATAACTCAAGAAAAGTTGACTGTGACTTAGATACCCAACTATCATCTTCCTGTAAAATCAACTATAATACATTTCAGGATGAAGGAAGATCAATTCAGGAGTTAAGTTTGATGATTTTCAATTACATCAGGGAGCTGGGGAAAATCATGTAAGCATTGAGGTTTAGTAATTATTGAAGTAGTAATCCAACTTACCGCAGCAGATACTTTTGCTGCAAAAATAGTATGTTTTCCTTTGGAATAATTAATTCAGAACTGAGAAGCTGAAAAATCAGGAAAATTTGTTTTTCTTTCCCACATAACCAGGAAGACACCCTGATAAGACCGAATATACCATACACTAGTCCTTTTCTTTTTCTAACTTACCTGAAATTGCTGTTTTCACTTTTCTTAAAGAAGCATTGATAAATAAATTAGTTAATGCAAACATGTCTTTAGAACACAGTTGGAAGGCACCTTGGAGGTTTTCTAGTCCAACCCCCTGCTCAGGCAGGAACCCTATACTACTTCAGACAAATGGTTATCTAATCTTTTCTTAAAAACTTCCAGTCTTGGAGTATTTACAACAAGTTGTTCCATTGATTAATTGTTCTAACTGTCAGGAAATTTCTCCTTAGTTCTAAGTTGCTTCTCTCCTTGATTAGTTTTCATCCATTGCTTCTTGTCCTACCCTCAGGTGTTTTGGAGAATAATTTGACACCCTCTTCTTTGTGGCAGCCTCTGAGATATTGGAAGACTGCTATCATGTCACCCCTAGTCTGTTCTGATCAAAGCTTCCTGAGACGGTAACAATCACATGCTGTTCCCAAAAACCTTTTTTTTTAATTTCAACGGCTGTGAATTATATGCATTCACAGCCCGCAATGAGTCCCAAACAGTTTATGAATAGTCCAACAGAAGTCTGCCACAGTCTTTCAGGATAAGGCTGATATCCTTATCTCTCACCTTTATCTCTCTTGAAATGCTGCCAATGACTAAATTGCCAATTAGCTGTATAAGGCCAAATGGAGCACAAAGTCAACACGGAGCTTTAGATTTTAAATCGACCAAAATGAACAAAGTTGCTTCCTGCAAAGGCTCATGTGCCTTTGGTCCTCCTTTATGTCTTACGGGAGGGGCCAATCATCTCCAAGCCTTACTCCCCTTTTATTTTAACTGTTCTTGCCTTCTGGCAGCTCTGCACAAGCACACACTGGGAACAGGCTCCCCCTGTTTCTCTGCCTCACTGATGTCAGATTCTGGAGGATGCAGAGTCTGCAAATAATTCTCAGATGCCCTGGCCCCATCTCTGTGTCGGACGCAGGTCCCTTGTCTGAGTCCTCCCCAGACTCTAGGACTGGACCATGTTCCTCCCCACTGTCCAACTCTGCTGCCAGCTCTGCAGGCCGCCGATGGACCACAACATAGTCCTTCTTTTCATAAGACTAGACATATCCAGTTCCAGCAACCATTCTTTATATGTTTTAGCCTCCAGTCCTCTAATGATCCTTTTTGCTCTTCTCTGCACTCTTTCTAGAGTCTCAACCATCTTTTTTACATTGTGGTGACCAAAACTGGATGCAGTATTCCAAGAGTGGCCTTACCAAGGCATTATAAAATGGCATTAACACTTCACATGATCTTGATTCTATTTCTCTGTTTGTGCAGCCTAGAACTATGTTGAGTTTTTTGGCAGGTGCAGCACATTGCTGGCTCATATTTAAGTGATTGTCCACTAGGACTCCAAGATTCCTCTCAAGTCACCACTATTGAGCAAGGTACCACTTATACTGTACCTGTGCATTTTGTTTTACTTGCCAAACTGTAGAACCTTACTTTCACCATTTAATTTTATTTTGTTAAATAGCACCCAATGTTGAGGTTTCTCAAGATTCTTCTGTATCTTAAGACTATCTTCCGGAGTGTTGGCTATTCCTGCTAGCTTTGTGTTGTCTGCAAATTTGATGAGTTCCTCATCTATCCCCTTGTCCAAATCATTGATGAAGATGTTGAAGAGTACTCCGCCTAAAACAGAGCCCTGGGGTACCCCACTGCATATCTCCCTCCATATAGATGCAGTTCCATTGAGGACTACACATTGAGTGTGGTTGGTCAGGCAGTTAAGAATCCATTTGGTGGTGATGTTGTCTAACCCATATTTTTCTATTTTATCAAGTAGTAGGTTATGGTCTACTTTATCAAATGCCTTACTAAAGCCCAAGTAAATTATATCAATAGCATTCCTCTAGTCCACTAATGTTGTCACTTTGTCAAAGAATGCAATAAGATTAGTCTGGCATGATCTGTTTTTGACAAACCCATGCTGGCTTTTGGTTATTACTTTGTTTGCTTTTAGGTGTTCACTGATTTGTTGCTTGATTATATTTTCCAGAATCTTCCCTGGCACACAGACAAACACAGCGTACACACAAATACAGCACACCTGCTCAGCAAAACAATCAATCCTAAAGAAAACTGGTCAATATTATGTTGATAATGTTATGTATGCAGGTTTAAAGTCATTGGTTTAGTTTGAACTGTTCTTGTAAAATGTAAGAAATGATTGGTTTAAAAAGTGCGGGAAAACCCTGCACTCTGATTGGCTGTCAACTGCGGCTGCTGGCTATAAGTAGCAGCCGCAGCCCAGCCAAAGTGGGTTCGTTCTGATCTGTAGTCACTAATAAAGAAGCACTCTGCGTCTGTCTCTTCATGCAAACTTAACAGATAATGTATTTACTGAATTTAGCTGTGCATGTGAATTCTATGCATTTTTTTGGTCCTGTTGATTGTGGAGCTTTGAGAGTATATTTAAAGGAGAAGATCCTTGCTGCATATGTAAATACATTCTGACCATCAGTTGGGAGCAAGAGCATATAAAAGTACATATATATACCAAAACAGCAAACCCATCAAGCCAACATATCCTAAAATGTTTGCATTTTTATTACTTGTGCATAAACTTGAGGTTCATGCAGGAACAAGTATTGTTAGTGTTAGCTCCATCATTCAACCTGCTTTTCTTCTGAAGAACATACATATGTACAGTCCAGCCATACATATGTATGTAGTAATAAAAAGCATTACTTTACTTTGCAGGTAGTTAGACAATGAAAGAATAATCTTCTTTTCTAATATCTAGGTTGTACTATCTGTTACTCTCAGAGCATTATCCTTATGCTTATGTATGCTGGAAGAACATGAAGTCTCAAAGTCACTGTACCATGTTTGACACAGCTAGGTCAAAGATTGTGACTCAAAAACATCATTAGCCATACATAAAGCTAGTGGACTATAGCACTGAAGAACATAACAAGAAAAGAAACATGAGATAATTTTTTAAGATGCTTAAAAATATGAGCAGAAAATGTGTTGTATATCCAAAGCAGAACTGCTCTAGAGCAAAACGTAACAAATCTGATAGAAACAAGCAAGCTCCATAGAATATTGTAAAATTACATCAAAACTTAACTGTAAATTATATGTGGAGAGAGAATATGCTTGTAAGACTCTGCTAGAAAAGGAGGCTAGACTGGGATGATTAGGAGATGGAACTGTCAATCAAAGAATAATTATAATCTCTTAGACTATATTCCAGCAAGGGAAAGAATTGGAGAACAATTTGGGAGGCAGAAATGCCTAAGGGATGTTCAGTATCCAGGCCTGGGAATTTCTCCTTATCATGGAGATGGGCTTATAAATATTTTTAGTGTTGGGGTAAGACAGTATTGATATAGTGTAGATGCTCTGTAGAAGTACCTTATTTTAATACTTCAGTAAACATCCATTTTGTTCCCTTGCTTTTATACTAACTAAATGCCTATGTTACTTTATATATTTCTCATGTTCCATCCAGTTCTTTAAATCTTAGAAGAACAGAGCCATGCATGAAGGAAGGGACTCAAAAGAAGTGGAAGGTTTCAAAGAAAGCAGGGGGATCATGAGATCAGGTAGCTGACATAAAAAGGAACATGGAAAAAATTAAATAATTTAGAACTGAGGCTTACCTTCTTTTACTGACTATAGCAGTTATGATTGTGTTGATATAGCTAGAGTACAGGTAGCCCTCAACTTCAGACCTCAATTGGGACCAAAACTTCTGTTGTCAAGCAACGTAGTTGTTAAGTGAGTTATGCCTTATTTTACAACTTTTTTCCCCTGCGATTGTTAAGCAGATCTGACGCCCCCATTGACTTTGTTTATATCTTTCCTTGGGAAGATATAAATGGCAATCACATGACTCGATGACACTGCATCCATTGTAAATACAGGCCAGTTTCCAAGTTCCTAAAGTTTGATAACATGACCACCTGGATGTTGCTAGGTTTATGACTGCAAGGATCAGCTGCTCATTTTTTTTGACAGCTTTGTAACTTCAAACAGTAATTAAACCAATGCCATAAGTAAAAGACTACTGTGTGGGAATACATTAGGATTGATACCAGAGGAGGTATTCAGCAGGTTCTGACCAGTCCTCCGGAACCGGTAGTGGAAATTTTGAGTAGTTTGGAGAACCAGCAAATACCACCTCTGACTGACCCCTCCCCCATCTCTTCTCTGCCTGCTGAGTCCCAGCTGATTGGCTGGGTTTTGTTTTGTTGCCTTGCACAGGAGAACAGAGCTGGAAAGCAGGTTAGTGGGTGGGGAGGTGTTAATTAATTTATATTAATTTGAACTGTGTTTTTAGTTCAGGATCGTTAAGCCTTGTCTATCTCTAAAGTCAACCAAAGAAACACTGAGCCCAGATTGTTTCAAAGTAAAAGTCTTTTATTCTTAACAAGCAGAACAATCAATAAAGTATTTATAGAAAATTATTTACAGAGTCCTTTTGTTTCTTCCAGGTTATTCTTTTCTTCTTATAACTATACAAGCAGTTATAGGTTCTTCTTAGTTCCTTTCAGCTTAGATATTTAGAGTCAATTATTCTTTTAGCCTAGGAACTTTCTTTTACTGTTTCCTCCTTCCCTACCAGAAACTGAGGTAGTAGCTTTAGAGAAGTATCTGCCTATGCTAGATATTTTCTTAAAGCAATGTCTTAGAATAACCCTCTTTAGGAACCTTCAAATTCCTTTTCTGTTTCTTTTCTCTCTCTTACAGGAAATCTCTCTTGTGGGTTGTAGTTCTCCTCAGAATCTCCTCATCCTCTGTTTGAGTCTCCACACAATCTCCTTTTTAGTCTCCACAGAATCCCTTTTTAGTCTCCACAGAGAAAGTGACAGTTGGCAGCCCCTTTTATACTTGGGGGGTGTGTCTTACAGTGTCAGGGCAGGGTGCCTAGTGTCACCCTGTCATTGGTAGATTTGATCACCCCATCAAATCTATAAAGTTGTAAACTGCATAGCAACACCAGAAAGTTCTACTTTCTGACAGGAGGGAATGGGATTTTGCAGTAACCTTCCCCCAGGAGTGGGGAGGGAATGGAGATTTTACAGTATCCTTCCCCTGCCATGCCCACCAAACCACACCACGCCCACCAAGCCACGCCCACAGAACCGGTAGTAAAATTTTTTGAATCCCACCACTGGTTGATACATGTGCCAGGACATATTTTCTTCTGAGGAATCTTTACAACAAACAAGAAGTTGTTGGAAGAACTGAGTTGTAAGAAGCAGTAGTTCAGAACAGGGAAAGGAATGAGAAAAGAATACATATTGTACCCATATTCATTAACATACAACAGTTGCATTATAATAATGACAGATTGGAAGATAAGGCACCTGGGATCCAAAGCATGAGTAAAAACTGTGGGCGTGCAGACAATATCATTTCGTTAGCTGAAAAGTGGCTTAGAAGTACATGTTTTGAAAATAAAATGTGAAAAATCAGGGTTGATGTTAAATATAAGGAAGGCAAAGTTTAAGTCAGCAAGCCTGTTTAGTGAACTGACATTTGATTATGAAGTAACAAGGTAATAAAGTAAAGAAGCATGGTAGATAATTTTATTTTCTTGAGTTCAAAAATAAAGATGAACATGCCAGAGAAATAAAAAGGAGATTAATTTCAGGAAGGAAACCAATGAGAAACTTAGACAAGACCATGGAAGATAAGGATATTTCTATGACAACAAAGACAGGAACAGTTAAAATAAAGGTCTTTTTCATGGTGAAGTTGACTGTAAAAGCTGGACATTGACGAAAAGTAAGAAAAAGAAAATATATGCTTTTGAATGATGGGGTTTGTGAGAACACCATGGACTCAAGGAAAAACTAATGTGGGATCCTAGGTCAAATAAGACTGATTCTTCCCTTGGGACACTGATCAGCAAGCAGAGACTAGAATGTGATGTGAAAGAATGATGAACTAGAAAAAAATTGGCAAGGTTGAAAGAAGTAGAGGATAAAGACATGGATAGGATAGATGGATCAAAAAGATTACTGGAATGACCTTGGAAGAAGTACAAATTATTAATGGAGATAGGTCAAGATGGCAGGCATTTTTCCATTCAGTCATCAAAAATTTGGCCCAACTCTGATGCACTTAATTAACTTTCTCACTTTCTCCCTTCTTTTATATAGGATCACTAAGGTGCCAAGTATTGTGCTATTTTCTCTTCCCTGATTCTTTATTTTCTAGAAATATAATGCAGAGAGATTTTTTCTTAATGCTGGAGCACAGACAGTTTGAGACAGGACATGGAAGTGGGCCCCATTAGATCAATATTTCACATCAGCTGAGATGAAGATGATCACCCAGTACTTTCCAACTGCTGTGATTGTTTGGAGAATAAAAATGAACATGTCCTATGTGCAAAAGGCTTACCTCTCAAAATTAGACTTTGGACAGCAGGGTGGAAGTGAATAGGATCTAGGAGGCAGCTAAGGAGAAGCAGGAGACAAGGATCTTAGAAAAGTTGGAGAGCAAGCCAGAAGTCAGAAAAGGAAAACAAATGTACACCCACACAAAAAAAAGAAGAAGAGGGAAGGTTCAACACAACTGAACACCCTTATCTGAACAAAAGCATCTCGCGAATTTGCACATATAGCTTCTTCACTAATTTACATGATTCATGTCAGGAGATAAAATGCATTCTTAAAATAGATGTAAACAGATATGTGTGTGTGTGTTACCATATATGTACTTTTTGTTAGTTTGACTTGTTTTTATGAAGGGGATATTCAAAAGACAAAATGAAGAGGTTGTCTTACAGGAGCATAAGTATAAAGGAAACCTGCTGAATTAATCAATCATTGACAGCCTCTCATTTTGTTTTAAATAAGCTAGTTTGCTGAAATAAAACTTTTAGGACATAACCTTGAATCAGTCTTGTGCAACTATTCTGGCACCACCTCGGGGACTGGTTTTTTCATATTACTTTTCATCTCACAGGTAAATTAAATATTGTTGAAACAGCTGTCTGTTGCCGCACCAGGTATTACTTCTGAGAAAAAAATATATATTTAAATTAAAATGTCAGGCAGCTGGAGCCAGTTGAGTGAAGTACCCAGGTATGTGCTTGCGAATGTGTTTTTGTGTGCATGTGTTAAACAGCATTTAGTTGGTATGTCTGCAAAATACAGTTTTATTAGATGCTTGTTAAGAAACTATGCACTCTCTTCATGTCAGATTTCCTATAAAAAAAGGAAATTCATTAAAAATGTGAAGCCTGTCAAGTCTGCAGTTTAGCAAGACAAAGAAGATGAAGGCTGTGGAGAGAAAAATATTAATATTTTTTCCACCTACCCATTTTTTGTCAGGGCATTTTTGTCCCAGAAGTCAAGCAACATGTCAAGGTCAAAAAAATATTTAATAGAAAAACCGAGTCCCAAACTCAAAAACCCCAACAGAAAGATTTCTTACTTTTGTGATCTACCTCTTTTAAACTTTGTGAAAATTGTAAGTACTTGATTGTTTTGCTGTTATGTTCCATCTATATTTCTAAGCCACAATTCAAATGAAGGTATTATGCATTCTGAGGTTGCTTATTTGTTATTCTTTCTTTTTCTTTTTATGTACTCAAATTACTCTGAAACCATTTAAATCTTCCAATTTTTCAATACTACTCTACATTTTTGCATTGTATATAGTAATGGAAAATACTATTTGATAGTCCTCATGCATGAATAGCATCAAATTGTTGACTTTACCAAAGTCTTGAAAAATTCAGCATTTTTCCCTTTCCTACAAAGATAATGAAGAGAGGTCAGTTTTTATAAAATCTGAAATATATTTGTGTGAGTATGTTTAATGTTCTCCTGTTGTGTTGCCTCATTGAAGTGTGATGGGAGATGGGTACTCGTGGGAGGAATGAGTGGAGAATGCTGGGAGGCTATGACAAGAGCATATGCTCAGGGTGTAATTATTTTCTCACTGCCCAGCTAAAATTAGCAGGTACCGATACTGGACACCAACATATAGGAAGATGCTGGGGACAGATGATTCATCTATATACAGTATATATCATCTCTCTCTCTCTCTCTTTCTCTTTCCCACCCCCTCATGCTAATATCTATCTATCTATCTATCTATCTATCTATCTATCTATCTATCTATCTATCCATCCATTCATCCTCCATCCACCTGCCTACTTTCCTACCTACCCAGGGGTGGAAGCTACTGGTTCAGCCTGGTTCTGTAGAACCTGTAGCTGCAAAGAGCAGCTGATACCAAACCGATTCAGTGTTTGGCCCACCCACCTGCCCGGGCTCTAGGCTGTCCTTTATTCCCTGCTTTTCCCTCCTCAGCTGCTTTGCATGGCACAGCTGAGGTTGAAAAAGCAGGAAACAAGAGGATTTTCAAACGTGCACCCCAGAGCAGCACTGGTCAGCCATCCAGGCGGTACAGTTGATGATTTCTTGCAAGCATTGCACACATGATTGTCCCCAGTTTGGAGAACCAGCAAATCAGTCCACTGGCTGGCCCTGCCCCTCCCCACCCACTCACTCCTTACCTGGCATGCGAGCCATCCAACTTATCTGGTTTGGTAAATTGCTATTTTTCTCTTCTTTTTTCTCGACCATCAGCTGTTCTGCTCTGCCAGGAGATTTAGATTAGTTAGAAAGCAGGAAATCCTTGGATTTCTTGCTTTCTAGCTAATCTAAAAGCAGAGCCGAACCTTCCTTAGGACTGAAGCTTTTCATTGCAGACTCAGGTAACTGATTGCAGATAGATAGATCTTTAAATTAATCTGTGATTCTGTGACCAACTCAATCTGCCTGCCTGCTTTGCCTGCTTTGGGGTAAAAGTTGCTCTTATTTTAATAAAAAAATTCAATATTTACATACATGGTGTCATGTGAGTTAATTTTGTGAGTTTGCTTGCAAGCAAATTTTATGTGACAGACTCAGATAGCCGATTGCAGATAGATAGATCTTTAAGTGAATCTGTGATTCTGTGAACAACTCAATCTGCCTGCCTGCTTTGCCTACTTTTGGGTAAAAGTTGCCCTTTTTTATTAAAAAAATCAATATTTACATAAATATTTATAATATTTACATACAAGCCATGCCCAGCCAGTCACATGACCACCAAGCCACACTCACAAATTAGGCCACACCCACAGAACCGGTTGTTAAGAAATTTGAATCCCACCCATTTGTACCTACCTATTATCTATCTGATTAAAGTAGCAATAAGTACACCATGGAAGAGCTGAAAGATCAGGTTAGGGATAGATCATCCTGGAAAAAAATCTACCTGAATAATAACTAAGCAACAACACTGACTTGATGGCAAAGATCAATATTTAACATTCCAATGTTATATAGCCTTAGACCAAAAGGCTATTGTTTGATATTGAAGAATTCCCCAATGTTGCATAGCCTCATGATTTTAGGATGCAAATATAGGTAGCCCTTGACTAAAGACCATAATTTAGCCCAAGATTTCTATTGTTAAAGCAAGGCAGTTGTTAAGTGTACTTTGTCCCATTTTTACAACCTTTTTTTGCCACATTTGTTAAGTGAATCACTACAGATTGTAAATGAATTATGTGGTCATTAAGTAAATCTGGCTTCCCTCATTGACTCTGCTTGTCAGAGGATGGCTGAGCAGGTTTGAGGCAGCTTGTAGTGAAATGGGCAGCGAAAGAAAGAAAGAAAGAAAGAAAGAAAGAAAGAAAGAAAGAAAGAAAGAAAGAAAGAGAGAGAAAGAAAGAAAGAAAGACAGTGGGGGTGCTGCAATGGTCATAAATGTGAAAACCAGTCATAAATCACATTTTTTTTCATTCCGTTGTAATAGCAATATCACTTAGACTTATATACCACTTCACAGTGCTTTTCAGCGCTCTCTAAGCAGTTTCACAGAGTCAGCATATTACCCCCAACAATCTGGTTTTATATGTTTATATATTTATATGTTTTTAGTATTTAACTTTTTGGGCTTGTTAGTTTAATTTTTTCTTAACTATTTATTATTGTATATATTGTTGTTTTTTAGTTGTGAGTCGCCCAGTCTTCGGAGATGGGGCAGCATACAAGTCCCCAAAATAAATAAAATAAAATAAATAAACCTGGGTCCTCATTTTACCCACCTCGGAAGGATGGAAGACTGAGTCAACCTTCAGCCTGGTGAGAATCGAACTGCCGAACTGCTGGCAGCGGGCAGTCAGCAGAAGTAACCTGCAGTACTGCATTCTAACCACTGCACCACCATGGCTCATTTAGCTTTAAATAGTCACTAAACAAATGATTGTTCAATCAAGGACTACCTGTAATACTTTTTTATGAAGACAGCCCACTCCCTGAAATTTATCTCTAATTTGGAGCAAGTATCAGGTTGTTCAACATTCTTGTCTCCTCCTCCTCCTCCTCCTCCTCCTCCTCCTCCTCCTCCTCCTCCTCCTCCTCCTCCTCCTCCCTCCTCCTCCAAATTGGAAAACTACGGTTTGATTATTAGAAACAATATTCTTAGTCCAAAGCTGCCATTCAGAATCTATTTTATTTGCTCCTGTCTTTCAATAAATGTACCTGCACCAGAGGTGGTATTCAGCAGGTTCTGACCAGTTCAGGAGAACCAGTAACGGAAATTTTGAGTAGTTCAGAGAACCAGCAAATACCACCTCTGATTGGAGATTTTACAGTATCCTTCCTCTGCCAAGCCCACCAAGCCACGCCCACAGAACCAGTAGTAAAAATTTTTGAATTCCACCACTGACCTGCACCATAAATTCTGCTATGTAGCATTTAAAGAATATAATAAAAGTGGCTACATTTCATTTCCTACACACACACTAATCCTTTGAATGAGCATATCAGAGAGCTTGGGTGACTCCACATTGCAGATTTAAGTAGAAATAAAATGTCTGCTTTGTGTGCCTTATGTTCTTGATGTGTCCATGGAAGTGAAGTCCTGCAGAGTTTGTGTATGTGATATATTATCTCCCCTGGTAAAACTTCACTTATAGTGCGTCCTATGACTCTGAATCACATGCTGAAATAAATTATTAAGAAAGATATTTTATGGGCAAGTCATTACCTGATGGGGAATGTTTTATTAACACCTATCTCCTATAATTTATGATGTCTGGAATGATTAAAAAAAATCAAAGTAGAGACAAAAATTGTAAGTGACCCACTTGGGCTTATTAAAAAAAAAAGCCCCAAACAAATAATATCCTTCTTAGAATCAATTACAGCACAGGAACTACAGAAGAGTTCAAGTTTCCAAAGTATTTCTTCCTATTGGAAGTCAAAGAAAAACAAAGGAAAATCTAGACAAAGAAAACATTAGGTATGACAGTAATTTGTCTATTTGCCATTTATAACAGTCTTAAAGGAAGTGTTATGCAGACTAAAATAGATTAGATGACAGGAGATGTAAAATAAATTTCAGGTTGTTCACCAAAGTTGAATGGGACTGAAGGGACGGGGAAAAATCAGTATAAGCCTGCATTTTTAAAATCTGGAGACAGGCAAGTAATGACTAGCTATTAGAGTGATCAAAATGAGAGAAGCCATTTTTGTTTCTTTGTCTAATAGCCCTTAGTGCAATCTGAAGCTTCGCTAGCACAGTCAAAATTAAATTGTGGCATATGTGATCAGGCTCCATTTTAAGGATATTATAAATGGAAGATTTGGAGCTTTCCTGCAAATGCCTATTTCTTTTCTTCACCTCACTACTTTGGTTAGTTTGCTTCATATTCAGCCTGAACAACCCCCCAAAAAAAACCAATCTGAAGATTTGTGAGCTTGTCCACCACTTTGACATGGTAAATTGTGATTAATAAAATCACTCACCCAGCCCTAATTTTCAATTTGTTACAAAACACCAGTTAGTAAGAATTCAATTATGATAGTATATAAATTATGAAATTATACTAAGGGTAATTGAAACAGAGTCAATATATTGAAATCAAAACTCTTTTTAAAATAATATATATATATATATATATATCTTTTATCTCCTTTATGCTACTTGAGATCTTTCTGGATCTCAAGGACAGACCAGTGGTGGGATTCAAAAACTTTTGCCATCAGTTTGGTGGGCGTTTTTTTGGTGGGGGTGCTTTGCACGCCTGCACGCACTTTGCATGCACCTGTGCGCCAAACATGCAATTTACGCAGGCGCAGAGGCATTTGCGCAGGCGCAGAGGCATTCCAACTCACCTCCTGCAAGCCTGCACTCTCCCGGTTGCCTCAGCAGCTGCAGTGAAGCACTCTGCTGTGCTGTGCAAAGCAACTGCGTTTCAAAAACAGGATAAAGGTGAGTATGGGAGCCCAGGTGGGTGGGTGAGCCCATCAGCAGAGCGGTGGAGAGAACAGGTTCAGTCTCCGCTGCTTATTGCCACTACCGGCTTGGCAGAACCAGTAGCATACCACCACAGGGACAGACTGACAAAGTCAGGATGACGTATTCTGAAATACTAGGACTCCTGGGCAAGCAAAGCTAGCAGCTTCTCATTTCTAACTTAATCTTTATTGGTTTTTTTTAAAAATAGACTGTTGCTCCACCCACTCTGCTTCACTCTCATTTATTTCAAACTTAGGAAATCTATTTCAATAGTTTCCCCAATTAACTCTTTGCCAAGAAACAAGGATGTCTTTTGCCAACTAAGTAGATTTATTTTCAGCTCTCTTGTGGATCAACAGGAAATGCCCTAGATCTGGTTTCCAGGTAAGGCCAACAGAGGTGTGCAAAACTTGCGTGCGTATGGATGTGTGTGTGCACATATGGATGTGTGCACATGCCCATTTTTTACTCAGTTTTGGACCAGTCCCTGTAGTTTTCTTGGCAAACTTTTGAAGTGGCTTGCAATTGATTTCTTCCTAGGACTGAGAGTGAGTGATTGGTCCAAGGTCCCCCAGCTGATTTCATGCCTAAGGCAGGACTAGAACTCACAGTCTCTTGGTTTCTAGCCTGGTGCTTTAACCACCAGAACACCAGAGTGGATCTCATGAACTTGGAATGGGCTTTCCGCCCCATTTTTCTTACTTCTTCAGTCTTCCATTGTCCTACATAGGTTGCATAAGCTGTTCTGGCTTCACACTAGCATTCCTCCCTCTTTTAATTAATGGAAGAGAAGAATTTGTGTTGGGGACATGAACTTCCTTTGGCCTCTGAATGAGGAGGTATTCTAAATACCAAACAAAAGAGACCAAAGAGAGGGCAGGACACTGACCTTTTTCTGTATTTTCGATTTGGTCAGCTGGATGCTGCCTTAATTACTTCATGCTGCATTTTGTATGTTTCAAGGTCGAGGATGATCATGAGTTTATTTGAAACTGTCTCTGAGGGTTCTGAAGCACAAGAGGTGGGAGGATGGAGGAAGTGTAGGCCACCTGGAGGGCAGGAGCTCATCTATCAACCTCCAGAAAAATGAGCCCATGAGAAAAAGAAACGGAAGTGCCCTCTCTTGCAACATGGTAACAGAAAAGTCCTCAAAGTACATTTTTTAAAGGCTTTTGATGGAGTAGAGGTTTCAGTGTATGAGAATACCTTGCCTTACTTTTATAAGTCACAGAATAGTTAGAAGACATGTAGTTAATATTAAATGATATCGAGAAACTAAAATGTTAAAAGAACGAAGGAGTTATTTTAATAAGGTAGATCACATTAATGGAAAGGATAAAGATTTTAACCATTGCTCAATATATGTTGTAAAATGTATATATATATATATATATATATATATATATATATATATATATATATATCTGTGTTGGTTTATTTGTTTGTTTTAAATTTATGTTAAATAAATAAAATTTTAATTAAAAAAAGAGAATGCTTTGTCTTAAAGATCCTTTTGATAATTTTTAGGGAAAATAGGTCACACTTGTACCTGATCTACTCCCCCATGACGTGAGCTGTACAGTCGACATAATTAGCTTCCTTTCCTTGTAACTATGGGAGAGATGGAGGGGATTAGGAAATCGAATGCTGTTGACAGAAGAAAAGAAAACAAGTTATCTTTCTGTCACTGATTCTCCTTCCTGCATCCCCATAGGCCTGATCTGTTCTAGGGTGACAGCCCATTCATCCTATACATGGATTTATGCTACAAATACTGAAGGTTGGAATGGTCCTTTCAAAGAAAGGGCAAGACCTTGAGTGGTAGTTGACTTGTAATTAGAGATTTAATTTCCAAAATGTGATATATACCATTTCTATGATAGAAAGACAGTCCCTACTCCCACCCTGATATAATTAACACTGAAACTGGAGAGGGCAACTTATATTCACTAAGAATACAAACAAGCCATAGTTGCAGACACTACAGCAAATAAACTGGGATGACTTAGAAGATTTCTTTGCGGGGAGGCTATCCATTTTGTGATATTTAACCTTTTATAATATTTTTCCTTCTTTTCTGGCCAGCTATTTATTTCTTCCTTTTTTTCATATATTTTTGTCTAGTTTCTCCCCCTCCCCCTGCCAATATTTTTTTCTCTTTCAACAACAGCAGTTGTTACTCTTTTCTCCATTTCCAAGTTTCCCCTTCTTTTTTGCTTCTTTTGTTGAAAGAAGAGAGGGGAGAATGTCTGTGTGTATTAGTGTTTTCTATACACTAGGAGATATTTGCATGTGTGTTTGTGTGTAAGTGTGTGTGTGTATATGAGAAAGAGGAGAGAGAGAGAGAATGTATCTTATATGCATTTTATAAATGGGCACCTTGTTAACAAAGAATTTTTAATCAGTAGTCATTAATCCTATTTTGCAGTGGACCAGCTCAGGCCAGCTTTGGAAGAAACTTTCTCATAGTATACATGCATATTGGAGATGGCCAATCAGATATGATAGCAAAGTGCATGAACACTGAAGAAGAGGGAGGCCAATTTCCCCACTCTATATGTCCCATACAAAAAGATTGATGACAAAGCAGTAGTATACAGACATACTTCATTTTATTACCCTTCGCTTTACAATGCTTCATAGATTATGGCATTATTTTTACAAGACCCTCCACCACCAAAAAGATTACAGCTCATTGAAGGCACAGATGATGATTAGCATTTTTTAGCAATAAAGTATTTTTTTAATTAAGGTATGTACAAAATGCTATTGCACACTTAATAGACTACAGCAGAGTGTATACATAACTTTATATGTGCTGGCAAACCTAAACTTTTATGTGACTCACTTTATTACAATATTTGCTTTATTGTGGTGGCCGGGAACTGAGTCTGCAATATCTCTAAGGTATGCCTGTATTCCAATGCCCTTTTTTGAATTAAATTATACCCCCGTAAGGGTATATATTAAATGCCTACATGTGTACATTTCATATATTTCAGGATGTACTCAGATGTTAATGACCCTCAGAGCTAGAAAAGATGCAATTGTACTTACTTTGTTTCTTCAAGGATCATGTTTTACAATAAGTCTTCCTACTTCTACTAAAGAGCATGCAGGAAGGGCCATAGAGAAGTCATGGCCAAGAAACAATCCTCAGATATTGGATATAAATGAACATCTGATCTATGCAGTGTGGTGGACCCAAATGTGAGCTGTAAAGCAAATCTAGAGAAAGATTTTGGGATTGTATCATTTCTAGTGAATTTCCTTTAAGAACTGAATCAAATACTTCCCTTCAATAATTTTTTATTCTTGGATGTTTCTTCTTTGGCCACAGAAGAATTGCTAAAGATCAACTTAAAAATTATCCTCTAAAAGAAATTGTTCTAGTTCTCTCATTAAAGCTTCATTTATAAAGGAATTTTATGGGAATGGTTTGCTAAATAAGTGTTGATATTGAGATTACTGTCCTTCTTCAATAAAAGGCATAATTATCTGAGTGGATGTCATCTAAATAGAATTAAAATAAATTGTTTTATTTTTGGATTTATAGAAATGAGAAAGTATTTTCTGAATTGCATACAAGAAGACAAAAAAAAGTTGTGAGTAGAATAAGGCAGAAGAAAAGAAGTGGTAGGGGGAAGGTCAAGGAGTTATAGATTGCCAAGAAGTAGGGTATGAGTAAGTGGTAGAAGAAGAATGAAGTGAGTATGATTTAGAAGAAAAAGAAGAAGGGGGTGTGGAGTATGGTTCAGATTGTAGACTGTGGTTGTGGAATCAGTTCTGTGTTTGATTGGAGGGAGGAAGATAGAAAAAGTGAGAGAGGTTGTGAAATGCTGTGGTTGAAGTTAAGTAGTATGGGTGGTTTTGGAAGTAAAATGTGAAAACCTTATGGAATATTTCAAACTTAATCACTCATATTCACTTTGAAATAGATTCCACCTTTGATAAGGGAGTAGTTCAGGGTATTGTCTTGTTGAATTTACATCTATACACCTTGAAGTTGTGGACAAGGCACTTGAATATATTTATGCCACCACTTGTACTTCAGTTCTATTCCTTCTTGGGGGAATTCACTCAGGGTGGTATTTCATTTGATCATTAGCATCTCCCTCAATATTATCTGTCATGAAGGAATTTGGCAGTACATCCTCCTCGTGAGAAAGCTTCCATTAGATTCCTCTGGTTCTATCAAATATAGGCTTATATTAAATGTGCTTTTTTATTGCCAAGGCAGTTGAGGTGGTAAACCAAGTCAAAGCACTCCTGGGTGAAACCAAATTCTGGTTTCTGTGGCCCTGATCCCCCCTGAAAGCAGGTACACAAGTATCTAGGTATACAAGGGCAATGCTGCTGCATTTCACAACTTTTGAAATGCAGGATGGCACAGAATTCTATTCTGATTCCCATGTAATTTAACATCTACATAAAATTGCTGGGCATGATTGCCAGTGTTGCAGGGGTGAGTGCCCACCTTTGTATTAGTAATACCCAGGTCTATGTGGAACTTTCTTTCTTTGTCAGCTGTGCCAAGCATCCTGGTTGGTTTGTAATTAGACCAGATTGTTGAATTAGATGGGTTTTAACAGCTTAAACTGAATCCACACAAAAGGGATGGGGTGAGATTTCAATGAGTCAAAAGAGTTTCTTCCTGCTCTAGACCTGGTTTATAATTTTAGGGTACTTTTTGATCTTGTGTTTTTCTGAATGGTTCAGATCAGCACAATGATTTGGAGACCTTATTTCTAATCACATCTAGTCGTATCAGTTACAAAACCTTTTTAGGAAGAGATCCATTCTGCCATTATCCATGCATTATCTCCCATTTAAGACATTATAATATCTTCTTTATGAGAATGTACTTGAAGGAAAGTCAGAAATAACAATGGGATCCAGTAGAGACCTGTCCAGAATGTCCTGGACAGGTCTCTATTGGATGTTCTGGATGGAAGCATGTCATATCTGTCCTGACTCAATGGCACCAGTTTACAATGGTTTAAAATTAAAGTGTTTAATATCTATACATCCTTAGACGTCTTGGGCTCCACTCCTTGAAGGGATGACTATTATCATATGCTATAGCCTAGGAGCTATAATCTTTGGTCAAAGGCTTGCTGCATATCTGATTGCAGACAGAGTTCTGCCTAGAATCAAGCCAGGAAAAGGCTTCTTCAATGGCAGATTTTATTGTATGGGGATAGTGAAGAGGTGGATTCTCAAGAAGGAGGCGATGCATTCAGGAGGAGACTGAAAATAGCCCTGCCTAATGGTTCACATGTTATGTTATAGATGCAGATAGTAGAATCCTCAGTATGACAAGATGTTGCCTAGAGGTGTGAAATATAAATAACTCAGCTTGGAAGAACTGAGCCATTCTTGGTTTTGAGGGGTGCTAAATATTCTCTCCCTCTAAAGGTTCAATCTGCCGTTTGTTTGGCCTGCCTTCAAAAGAACTTTAAAACCTATCTATACAGGTCAGCTTTTCATCTATTGCAATTCATGATTCTTAATCTGCCTCCTGACACCTTTCTTTGTATATATCCTTTATTTTTGATTACAGTTTTAATAGATTTCTGTAAATTGCACTTCTATGGATTTTATTGTGGTTGTTCAGTTTCAACTCCTAACCACTTTGGGATTGGTCTGCTGGGAATTATAAAACATACAAATGTGCAAAATAAATAAATAAGCAAGCTAACTACTGTAACAAATAAGTAAATAAAGCCTGTTGCCTTGCAATTAATATTTTCAGTGACTGGAAAGTGATACCATTTCCAATTTGCAAAAGAGAGAAAGACAGAGATTGGATATTATGAAATGTTTGTGATTCTAACAAATTGAGGAGAGTACTATAATTTATTTATTTTTTAATTACATTTATATGCCGCCCTTCTCCGGAGACTCAGGGAGGCTTACAATTTTTGGGATACAACCCAGTGTGCTCAGCAATAGCCTTCACTCCATTGTATATGCCTGCTTATTACTAAGCGGCATTTTTACAAAGTCAGCTAATTGCCCCCAACAATCTTGGGTCCTCAATTTTACTTACCCCCAGAGGATGGAAGGCTGAGTCAACCTTGAGCCTGGTGGGATTTGAGCCTACAGCAGTTGTAGGCAGCTGGAACTTAAGTGCAGGCAATTAACAGCCTGAGCCACCAAGGCCCTTGGTGACAGAATGTTGACAGAATTTTGTTGACAGAATGTTTTGGATATGGCTACCTTTTGCTATATAAAATTTATTTTGGTCATCCAGATTATTTCACATTCATGCTGATATTTTCCAGGCTTAACTTTGATTGTCCATTCCAGTCCAGTGAGCTCTCCTGAATAGTTGACACCTACAACTGGCTAATGATGCAGAATTGGCTAGAGTAGGGATGTCAAACTTGTGGCCTACAGGCTGGATGCGTCATGTGCTGGCCACGCCCACCTCTGGTTTAGCAAAGGGGAAAAGGTCATGATACATCACATGATGACAACATGATGCCATGAGTTTGACACCCCAGGGCTAGAGAGTTCCTGAGATATTATTTTCTGGATTATTTTATCCTTAATGCTTTGTTTCAAACTGTCGAGCTTTTCTCTGAATGTGAAATGCTATCTAGTGAAAAGAAGGATTTTGGCATAAGGATAAAAGTTGCTGAACTTGCTACATATCTACTAGATGGTCCTTCTTCACTCTAGCCCCAACTGTCTATTCATATATTCACAGACACTGTGGCCAATAAAGACCATCAAGTAGGGAATAGTGCAGTTTGAGCAATGAAAGTAAGCAGACGCCAAATATTTAGGATTTGCATTCAATTATATGGAATCATCAGCATCAACAGAAAACAAAATTGTTTTAAATAATACACACTTATGGAAGATGTAGCTCACTCACTACCTTAAAAGCTTGAAAAAGGAGAAATTGAGGAAAGGTAGTTCCTACATTGCTAAAAGATTTTTTAAAGTGATGGGAATATTGTTTAAATCAGTGGTTCTTAACCTTTTTGAAAGAATCGCCCCCTTGAGCCATTGAGGAAGTTGTCATCGCCCCCCTCCCCCAACATAACTGCCCCCCTGTCACCTCTTAGCATCCCCAAGGGGGCCATCAGAGGGGCGCTAAGAGGCGGCAGGGGGGCGTTCGAGGCACCGGCCCTGCAGGTTCACCCACTGACTGTAGTAACGCTCAGAAGCCAGCGCCTCCAATGTGGAAGCGGTGGCGTGTTATGTGCCACCGCGGCCGCATTCAACGCACTGCCCCCTGCCACCTCTTAGCATCCCCAAGGCCAAGGGGGCCAGCAGAGGGGTGCTAAGAGGCGGCAGGGGGGCATTCGAGGCACCGGCCAGCCCTGCAGTTTCACCCATTTTGGCGCCGGCTCCGGAGCAGTGCTACAGTCAATGGGTGAGCCTGCAGGGCCGGCGCTTTTAACGACCCCCTGCCGCCTCTTAGCGCCCCTTTGCCGACCCCCTTGGGGATGCTAAGAGGTGACAGGGGGCGTTTAAGTCACCAGCCTTGCAGGCTCACCCCATTGACTGTTGTACCACACCTGAACTGGTGCCTCGAATGTGGCAGCATGTTGGGAAAAGCCGCTGCCACTGCTTTCCCAAAGTGCTGCCGCTCTCGCATTCTTTCTGTCTGTCCATCTGTCCATCCATCCATCCATCCATCCAAAAGGTCTGTCTGTTTGCCTGCCTGCCTTCCTGCCTATCTACCTACCTGTCTGTCTTTTTGTCTACCTACCTACCTACCTATCTACCAATATATTTCTCTCTCTCTCTCCCAATATATCTCGCTCCATCGCCCCATATCACCCCCCTTCCATTCCTTCGCCCCCATGTCTCCCCTTTTTGTTCCATCACCCCCCTGAAAAACAAAATCGCCCCTTGGGGGGCGATATCGCCCAGGTTAAGAACCACTGGTTTAAATTATTCTAGTTCTAAGCACAGCAGGCAAGAGCATAAATTTGGCCTAGAATTATATTGTCGGCCAGTACAGCTCTGTCTATGCTAGCTTAATATGATGAATACAGCTGGCATCAGTTATCAGCTCTATAGCCAAATTGTACAGCTTCTGAATTGAGTTCAAGTGTATCATAGTATAAAACAGTATATTGCATTTTGAAAGCAAATAGTTTTACATGAGAGTTGCAAGACCCTGTTTGGTGCATCCTAAATGGAAGTACCTCCATAACATTTGGTTTTGAGCCTCTATTTATTTTTACACCCATTAACATTTACTTGGAAGGAAGGAAGGGAGGGAGGGAGGGGGGATGGAGGGAGTGGGGAAGGGGGAAAGGGGAAGGGGAAGGAGAAGAGGAGGGAAAGGAAAGGAAAGTACAGTTGGATCCTGGACAAAACTTGTCCAAATCTGTTAGGAACCCAATCACCTGTC
Source organism: Naja naja (assembly GCA_009733165.1). Classification (NCBI taxonomy): domain Eukaryota; kingdom Metazoa; phylum Chordata; class Lepidosauria; order Squamata; family Elapidae; genus Naja; species Naja naja. Next base: position 293,347,601 of record CM019148.1, read on the forward strand.
ACCTATGGGAGTCCTTAATCCATCAGGAAGGCAGAGATCTAAAACATTAGTGCTGGAACATACAGCCCCAAGTGCCCTAACCACTTCATCAGAGCCAATAGACTTAAACTCTTCCCAGATAAAAGGGCCAACTTGTGTCTCAGGTAACCCCAAAGAACTTTTACAACCAAATTCCGAGTGTATTCCATTTTGGTAATGCTAAAATATTTCCAAAAAAAGAACAGAAGATTGGAATGTAAATGAACGGTGTCCATCTTCATAGTCCCTGATAAGTATACAGTAAGCAAATTGTACAAAATATTTTTATTTCAGAATAAACACTTAATAAAGTTTATTTGAACTCTTGTTCTATATTGCAGGTGCATTTCTGTTCACATTTTTATTTTTTCATTATTTGCAGTCTCAGCTGCTTCTTTATACAACTGTCAGTTCCCAGATTTCACAAGGACCTGAAGGTGAAGGTGAGGTCAGAGCTGAAAACAGATTTTCATCTTATTCACAACAAATCTGCTTTTGAAACAACAAAGGAACATTTTAAAATTAAACAGTACTGACATAGGCCTCCCTCAGCCACAAGAGTGATGGTGTCTGTCAAATTTGTTTAGGTTTTCCCTATTAACCCATAACATTCTGCTAAGTTCTCCTTTATTTTGCAGATGTTTCAAGCATGGCTTTCTTAATTGAATTTGTCCCTTTCTTGCCTCATCACTCCCCAAACTTTAGAAAAACACTGCTGAATTCTTTAAAATGTTTCCTCCAATTCACCACTCTCTCTGAGGTGCCTAAGTGAGCCATATTCCATTTGGCACCTTTTAATAGGTGGACCATTCTTTCGCTATGAACATGTTTCTTGTAATGACATTTTTGGAAATTGTTTCTTTTAAAATAATGATTATATTGTGGAGTAGAAGAGAAAACATTGATGGATTTGGTACTGCTCTGTGAAATGGTAATTAGGAGTTGATTTTTCACCTCTGTCTATATTCATAAATTTCAGTTGTATATCATTGATACATATAATATGTTATATATTTATTCAATCAATGTGGAGAAATGTACTAGGCCAGAGATGTCAAATGTGATTTCATTGTCACAGTTGTGTTTGACCTCAGAAGGGGGGACATGGCCAGGGTAGGCATGGCCAGCTTGATGTCACTTGTGTCAGGGGTGCCTGTGGTGGCCTGAGTGCTCTGCCAATGAAAACGGGCTCCCAAGCTCCATTTCCAGCTATGACGGCCTCCTGTGACCCTCTGCCAGCAAAAACGGAGCTTGGGAGGGCTGTGTGTGGCCCTCCTGCCCGAGCTCTGTTTTCACTGGCAAAGACACCACGGGCCAGTCCTTTGCTGTTTCCAGGGCAGCCCCATAGATGGATCTAAGCACCCCATGGGCCAGATCTGGCCCATGGGCCTTAAGTTTGACACCTCTGTACTAGATGGTTGCATTCAATTACATTGGTGATTGGTGCATCATTGGAAGACCAGAGAGTTCAGGTTAAGAACAGATCCTCTTAGAAAAAAAATCTAAGTAGTAACTAACAGTCAATATAACTTGATGACATAATCAATCACACACATCAAAATCAGGATCCTTGTGTGTTTACCTCCTGAGGAAAACATGGCAGATTAAAGATGGCTCCTTGAAAAGAGGAGCCAGTGACTGTGATGAAGAATGATGCAAAATGTTGTAACATTGAAAATGAAAAAGGATATTTTTGAAAAACAGAATCGTAAGTTATTATTAGTGAGGTCAACAGCTGTTTGCTTCCATGGCTAGACTGTGTTAAAAAAGGGTTTGGAACAAATGGCAGAACATTCTGTTTTTTGTCTAACAAGACAGAGACTGAGCATCAAAAGTGGATCTAAAAATGACAGGCGACAAGAAAGACATGGAAAATTATATTTTTGGGGGTATACAAAAAAAAATCAAAAGGGAATTACAAACAGCAAACCAAGAGCAAACCTGCACAATTCCTTTACACTGGATTTATAAAAGATTTTTTTAAAGCTTGAATGAATCTTATGAGACAGGCTAAAAAAGGAATGAGAAGAAATCAAGTTCTATGACATTACTTAAATGGACTAAAAACAAGATTGCTAGAAATAAAAGGAGGGAATATAAAGTTTGTTTAAATGAACAAGGTTAAAATAGATATGTTGTTGTTTCTGGCATCGCTTAATGGACTTTTGCTGACACTAGGACTAAAATGTTGATGCTTTATGGATTTGTTTATAGATAAGAAATAGGACATGGGATGAAGAAATTTGTAAATTAAGAGGAGATGAAAAGCTATCAAAATGGTTGATACGTCTTGCTGTGATCCAGGCTGAGAGTCACTTCTTCATACACAGTATGTGTTTTCTTTTCCTTTATTATTTCCTTTCTTTTTTATTCTTTTTTCTGTGATTTTTTCCCTTTTCTTCGTACTTTTTATTCTTTCTTTCTTTGGATTAGCTTGTATTATTGCAATTATAATTTTTAATAGCATTATTTTTAAAAGTATGTGTGTCTATTTACATGTCTAAGGGCATACACATTAAGCTGTATAAATTCTGTTTTTCTGCAAACCCAGAGTTCATTTGTTAACTTTATGCTGCAAAGAGAGGGAACTATTTTAGGCAAGCTAAGAGACATAATGCCACTGTGGATGGCATTTTTTCCTCCCATGCGATCGATTATATCCATATTCCACATGAGAATCACTGATGCAAGGTCCCTTTTGTGCTGGAATTTCATTTTTCACCTTCCTTTTTGAAAGTGCACAGTTCTCTCATTTCTTAGCAAATGAGCTTAATAATGACAGGGCATTTTTGTTCCTTCTGCCATGGAACTGAAACAGATTGGAAGGTTGAGCCTGAATACTTGCTATATACAGGAACAAAAATATGACATTTCATTAAACCATTTTTCCTCTGCTCTCTCAGCCCATTAGAAAAAAAATGTGCAGAAGGAGGAGAGTCAGGCAAGGAATGATTGTTTTTTAGTAAGATGAGGAGGGGTACGCAAATCTTGATAACCAGAAAATGAATTGACATCCTAGAAATTTGCAAGTAGAAGTTTCATATTGGAATTTAACTGAAGTAAGATTATGGTAGCTGTTTAAGATTTATGCAGTTATGTGAATTCCCAGCACAATTGCTCGATAGTGGGATTGGAAAGACATTGCTAATAGCTATGTTGAAATGTTTTCAGATGTTGTTAGATAATTTTTGTTAGAGATCCTTTCAGCCCCCAAAAGTCTAATTCATTAAAGGGAAGGTAGCATGGGGCATCTTATCTGCTAAAATCAAGTAGATTGTCAGATGCATGTGTTATTTTAGTCAATGATTGCTTTCAGGTCAATGTAGTGTAACCTCTTCTAACAACAATAGCTTTGGCAGGGGCCTCAGAGCTTCTTCTGTTGCAATGGTAAGTATATGTTAGGCCAGATACTGTTCAACTATCTTTACAGCTAACTACTACAGCCAGTAGTAAAGGATTTTGTAGTCCAATAGTATCTGAAAGTTACATATTGTGCTTCTTTGTCCTTTCTTTTGTGTGTGTGTGTGTGTGTGAACCAGGTCAGGCTTTTCCAACCAGTTGTCTTCAGGATAATTGATAATACACAGTACTATGGATAAGGTGTAACTGAGAAATATTGGACTTAGGAGCTTTGGAGGGAGTTCAGAGCAGAGAATCGGTAGCGGAAATTTTGAGTAGTTCAGAGAACCAGCAAATACCACCTCTGACTGACCCGTCCCCCATCTATTCTCTGCCTCCCGAGTCCCCGCTGATTGGCTGGGTCTTCTTTTGTTTCCCTGCACAGGAGAACGGAGCTGGAAATCAGGTTAGTGGGGTAGTGGGGGAATGGGATTTTGCAGTAACCTTCCCCCAGGAGTGGGGAGGGAATGGAGATTTTGCAGTATCCTTTCCTTGCCACACCCACCAAGCCATGACCACCAAGCCACATCATGCCCACCAAGCCATGCCCACAGAACCGGTAGTAAAAAAATGTGAATCCCACCACTGGTTCAGAGGGAGAATTATTTCCTGAAGCCCACCTGCTGGTTTAATTTTTTTTCTCATTGTATTCCACAGATGTGCAATCTATCTCTTGCTGACTTTTTGCCATTGGTGTTATTGGGACCATGTGAGAAATCTACAATACTCAAGTAACTGCTGGAGTGTTGTGTGTTAAATACTTAGCTTTATTGTCTTGAATAAAAACACTTTGATTTGTCTATCTTTAAAATACTGAAATACTTTGGATGCAGGCTCTCCTATATATAAAGTCTAGACTATTGCTCTCCATCTAGGTTCTGGTGGAAGCATTGGTCCCACTGTATTTTGAGAGCATCAGATTGGGAGGAACACTGTTATAGGTTTTGGGGCAAGAAGGCATCCTGAGTTGTCTTTTTGTTCCCAGCAATTTCTTAGCATTCATTTCAGGATATTTTAAATTTTAAATGCAAGATAAAATTTTAAGTTTTTTTCCCCCCTCTCTCTTTCTTTTCTATTTTCTGTTGGTAGGATTTAAATGAAATCAATGGCAAAGACAAAACCTTGTCAGTGCAAATAAATAATGAAAGAGAGAAACACTACTGCAGGAAGAAGAAATAAAGAACAGAAAGAATCAAAATGACACTTCAGTTAAAATACTAGTACTATTTAGGTCTCCAGAGACTTGGATTGACGTGCCACCTGTATGTGAGTGTTACCTTTCATTTCCATCTATTCAACACTGGTAGGCTGTGAATCTCTTGAATCAGTGTCTGATGATGGTGTGGGGATAGATCAGGAAGAATAATTTGAAAATTATTCTAGGAAAACACATATGCAACTGATGGTAAAACAGGGTATATCAGATGGGAACTTGCCTAGTTTTTTTAATTCCTCTTAAAAAGAACTTGTATTATTTTCTTGATTTGGTGAAATAGAATGACCAAATTATAATCAACACGATAAGAAAAAACAGCAACAACAGCAAGACAAACTCCCTAAAACACCGATTATGAGCATGTTCTTGAATTCACATGGACTGAGAAATCCTTGTTCACAATTACAGGCAGGATTTAAAAAAAGCAAATTTACCTAAAAGGAAAGAATAGTCAGTTTTACTGTCTGTTTACCAAATTTGAATGCATGTTTGGCTGGTGTTTTAGATAACAAATGACCATTACTTCTTTTTTTCTTAGTTTAAAAGCTTGGAAAACAAGTTATTCTAAGTAAGACTGTTATGTATGCAGAGTTTGAATTGATTGGTTGTTCTTGTAAAGTGTTTGAAATCATTGGTTAAAAAGTGCAGGAAAACCCTGCACTCTGATTGGCTGTCAGCCAAGGCAGCTGGCAATATATAGCTGCCTTGGCTAAGCCAAATTGGGTCCGTTCTGAGCTGAAATCACAATAAAACTTAAGAGCTGAAGCACTCTGTGTCTGCCTCTTCATGCAAACTTAACACTGGCGACGAGGATGGGATTCTCCTGAAGAGAAAGCGACGCGGAACAGAAGAAGAGCGAGATGGCTGCGCTGAGCACCCCCCCAGCCCCGTTCAATCCGATGGCAGAAGACTGGGAATCGTGTGCAGATAGTTTCGAAATGTATCTGGAGGGAAACGATCTGGCCGCCATTTCCAAGCAGCAGAAGAGGGCGGTCATTACACCCCTCCCCACCTGGTCCAGCCCATACTCAAACCCCATCTATCTGATGTACTCTTGTAAATAGGTGGGGCTTTTACGGTTACGTTTAGACCTGCATGGTTCATGTGTTCTAGGAACTTCTAATTGCTTTGAAGGAATGTTAGTTTTTGGAATCCCCATATTAGGAATCCTTTGGCTGGGTGATCCGGCTCTGTTACTCCAACCTGGTCTCTCCTCCCAGTCCACTCCCAGCCCATTGTCATTCCCTTGTTATTTGGATTGAACTTCCTTCTATTTCGTGGGGTTCTGGATGACTTGCAGACTCTTGCGATGTGCCCTTTCTTCTTGCAATGGAGGCAAATGGCTTCCAGGAACCTGCATTCAGTGCGGGGGTGGTTCCCTCCACATCCTGTGCAACTGAAATCTCGCTTCTTCCGGCCCTGGGCATTCCATTTCTGCTCCATTCTGAGTCTGTTTATCTCTTCTTCTTCTCCGCTGTACTCTGATTCTGACTCTAGTTCATCAAAATGCGTTGTTGCGGTTTTTTCACCCTCTGGATGGTTGTTTATTCCTCATTGTGGCTGCTGAGGTTTTCGTGGCTTCTGCTGCTATTGCCTCGTCAATGGCTTCTTTCAGCATAATATTTGGTTTCATGAGTAGTTTACTTTGTAACGTCTGGTCCTTCAGCCCCAATACGAAACGATCACGCATGGCTTCTTCTAGTGTGATAAAGTCACAAGCACCACCCAGGTTTCTCAAACTGGCCACAAAGTCACTGATGCTTTCTTCTTGTTGTTGATTGCGGCAGTAGAATTCGTGTCTGCGAATCAGGCACGATACCTGGGGTGTGTAGTGTGCCCGCAACAGCCATTCCAAGTCTGCCCATGCCATCGCTTTCACGTCTGCTGGTGCAGCCAGAGCTTTTGCCATCTTGAACACTGCGGGGCCGCAGTGTGTTAGGAAAACCGCTCTTTCCGTTGTTTAGAAATTGAAGCTAGATCATTTCCTTCTAAGAACATTTGGAATCTGTCTGCATAAGACTCCCAGTCTTTGTTCTTTGGATCGAACTGGGCTGGTGCCATGTTCAGCCCAGTCATCTTGTCTTTTCTTCTGCGCTGTCTTCTTATCCTTTATGATCCCACCTTCATCGCCAGTGTTAAGTTCAGAAGAAGACAGGATGCGAAGTGCTTCAGCTCATTTTAATAAGTGACTACAGCTCAGAACTACGCCAGAATGGCTTGGTCTCGGCAGCTTATATAGCCAGCTGCCGCGGCTTGTAGCCAATGGCGGTATTGGGATTTCCCGCCCTTTTTACAACCAATCAGATTGAACTCTGCATATTTGTAACAACCAATCAGGTTAACTCTGCATACATTACACATTCTATTTGAGGCTGCTTCTTTGTGACATAAAATGACAATTGCTTGGGTTTCTGATGATACGATGCTTAGGATATATCCACTGTAACTGTTATCAGTATATTTACCAACCCATTTTAAAATTCTGGTCCAGTTCTTTATAACTTTCACAACATGGCTTCTTAACGGACAACCTCTGTCCACAACAACATGCCAACATTCCAAAATCAGTACAAAAAGCCCTACAGCAATTGTGCTCTTAACAATTAATTGGGCGGGTACAGTGAATAGCAGCTTTTCAGCACAGCTTATCTGTGGAGTTCCACTTCAGTTAATGTCTTCCAATATTAGAGGTGCTAAAGCCAGACAACAGGGGTTCATCCATTTATTTTCCTGGATTCTCTACAATCTACAATGAGAATCTTCGGTCTCATTTTCTGTTTTGGTTTTTATTGTCTTTCAAATGTATTCGTGCCGTTACTTTACAGATTTCTCTTTTTGCCTCTCTTCCATACTTCTTCATAACCCTACTGAGTCATCTGGGATGGAGATATACTTCCCTTAGATTGCATATTAATGATATTTAACCCATTTCCATGCCTCAAGCCTACTGTATTTTCCCCCAAAGAAGACAACCCTGAATATATCACATATCCTCTCCCACAAAAGAAAAAAAGAAGTAAATAAAAAAACAAAGGTGCACAATACCTAGCTGCAGCTTGCCTGCTACATCAACCTCAGATTGCGAACTCTATCTGAACTCTATCTGAAATTAATCCTCAATCCTCCCTGAAAATTATATGCTTCTATAATATTTTTTACAAGAGTATATGTCTGTCAATATACTATATATACATCTTAGACACCACACTCTAAAAACATTGGGCCAGGAGAGGGAAAAAGAAGAATTAATAACTACTGCTCAAAATTAATTGCCTATAAATTGAGTAGCCCCTCTATAAAATTAATTGATATTCTTGCATTATACCAATAATTTTCTCTCCCACGGACATTGCTGGCACTTATCACACATCCATAGATTCCTCTCTCTCCTTCCAGCAGAAATAGCAAACTAGAGATAGAAGGCAGACAGGTCAAAGTGAAGGGATAGCTGCAATGGGTAGGGAAGGGAAGCCATTTCAGTACAGCTGAAGTATAGATAGGGGGGATCTGAACAGAGAGGGAAGGGGAAAAGAGACATTCCCTGCTTAGGTGCTGCAAATGGTTAAATTCACCAGGCAAATGGCCTTCTTGAGCAGCTGCTAAACTTCTGGCCAGTCTCCAAAGGCAGCCATATTTTTAAGGAGGAATTCCTGCAGTGATTTGTACCTTATGCTCATTTTTCTGTTTTCAACCGTTTATTCAACCATTTTCAACAGTTTAGCCCTCAGTTCATATACAACTATTTAGAAGAAGAAAAAAGTCTTACTATCAAGTGAATATAATATTGCAGTATAACTACATAATGATGTAACTACATACCTGAATGCATTTTTTCAAAATGTGTAAAAATATATCATTTTTTATTATTTTAAAAAAGCCTTCCTTTTCTGTGAAAGTCTTCTGTGGAAGAGTTCCTACCGAAAGATGATTCTGAATTGCCAAGAGGAAATGTTCAGCTTGACCCTCCAAATATAAAATTTCAGATCTGGACTGCTGAGATGCTGAAGGTTTCTTAAACTAATCCCACTAGGAGGCGGAAATCTTCCCAGAAAGCAGTGGCAACTAAGACTCATGACCAAATATATGAAGGACTAAGCAATAGGTTTTCTCACAGGTAAAGGCTTACTCAACATGGAGCTCTATTTCATGGGAAGGATTCCTTCTATAAGGTTTAATGTGGCTATTTATGAATCCAGACCAGTGGTGGGATTCAAATTCTTTTTACTAATGTTTCTGTGGACGTGGCTTGGTGGGCGTGGCAGGGGAAGAATACTGTAAAATCTCCAGTCAGAGGTGGCATTTGTCGGTTCTCCAAACTACTCAAAATTTCTGCTACCGGTTCTCCAGAACTGGTCAAAACCTGCTGAATCTCACCTCTGATCCAGGCCTTATTAACCCTGATTCTGATCCCTGGGAAATATCTGCATAGTGAAAATTTCTTCTCCATTAGTCTTTGTTTGTTGGAAATTGCTTCTTGACCTTTGGAATATATCTGGAATACTACTCTTGTACTTTAAATGTATTTCATACTTCGTCTCTTGCTTGAATTCGTACATTATCTTAGTTTTGAGGTCTGGTTTTACATACCAGATGGCAAAGGTGCTGCTTGTTAGGTGGGGCTAATTGTATTAGGACAGCACATTATAGGAAATTGTGTGCAGATATACTGTATATTAGATAACATTTCTCATCAAATTATTTATGTAAAACAAATCAACACAATGTATACTGAACAAATATATTTGGAAAAATGTGGATGAAAATACATGCAACTGTGCATGTAGATTTTTTTCAATTTATGAGGAAACAATATAACATGGACTTTAGAAATTCAGAAAAAAAAGGAGAACTGAGCAAAATCAGATCTGACAATTTGGCCCAACTTGCATTCATTACTTTCATTGTACTCATTATTTTCATTTTGGTGCCCTTCCATAACTTTGACCTTTCTCTCTAACTCTGAAGTTCTAAAAGTTGTAGCATTTGTCTGGACCAAAAAAGCATCTGATAAAAATCCACTCATTCATTTTCACATTTTGTAAAATATCTTTGCATGCCATTATTTTTCTTTTGCCAATTCCTCTTGATTTTGTTCTACTTAGATTAGATTCATGACAGCAAATTTTTGGCTCACTCAGCAAGTTCCCTTAGTTTCACCTATAGTTTATTCTGCAGCAATGTTCTAAAAAGACAGTCCAAAAGATGCAGAAAGCCTAGAGCATTCCAGTGGTGACTTCCAAACACCTCCTAAAAAGGTGGGCTTAAATATGCTTGGCCTTTTTTTAATTTGTTTAGAATTTGGGGTTTAAAGGAAAAATGTCTACTTTAAACCTTGTATGCTTAAGACTTCAACTGCATTCACAAAACTCCTGAATCTTCTAATCAACCTGACCTTTCATGAGCAAAAACAAATTATCCTACTGATTGAAATTGTGTACCCTTTTTCGAATGTACCATGTAATGTACTACTTAACTACCTACTTATTATACTTTCATTGTGTTTGCCAGCTCTCAGATTTTTATTACCAAAACCTTGTTGATAACCTTGACTTTGTTTTTAATATTCAATGAATACTGAACTCACAGCAGAGGTGGTATTCAGCAAGTTCTGACCAGTTCTGGAGAACCAGTAGCAGAAATTTTGAGTAGTTTGGAGAACCGGCAAATACCACCTCTGACTGGCCCCACCCCCATCTAGTCTCTGCCTCCCAAGTCCCAGCTGATTGGCTGGGTCTTCTTTTGTTGCCCTGCACTGAAGAATGGAGCTGGAAAGCAGGTTAGTGGGGTGGGGAGGGAATGGGATTTTATAGTAACCTTCCCCCAGGAGTGGGGAGAGAATGGAGATTTTGCGGTATCCTTCCCCTGCCACACCCACTAAGCCACACCCACAGAGCCGGTAGTAAAATTTTTGAATCCCACCACTGACTCACATGCATTTTCAGGCAGTCCTCAACTTATGACCATTTAGAGATATGAAAAAATAAAGCACTTCTGCCACCATAAAATGCTCCCCACCAATGGTCATGTGACCATATTTTGGGCGCTTGGCAACTGGTTCCATTTTATGACAAGTTGAAATGTCCTAAGGTCCCAATAATGGCAATTTGCAATAGTTTTGCTGGTTTCTAGCATTTTTTTTGCCAGTTTTCAAAATGCAAAGACCTACAAATAGAAGTAGAGAGACTGTGACAAAAGAAAGCAAGGTTAGCACCAATAGTAATAGGCAGTTTGGGTGCGATCCTGAAACATCTGGAGCAACACTTAAAAACCATCAACAAAATCACCATTGGTCGATTAGAAAAGGAAACTTTACTTGGAACAACTTATATCCTGTGACAATACCTTGAACACCATTGAACAAAAACATCTGCCTCTCCAAGGTCTTTGAGGAGGACTTAACACTGTAGGTCAGTAAAAATGCTGGATCCAGCCTAAGCATCCCACTCATTGTGTGACCAACCATAACAATAATAATTTACAATAGGCATAAACATAAGACTCACTGAACCGATCAATTCCTACAACTTTCTCTCTAGCTAATAGAAAACAGGCTATTGATGTCATGAAATTTTCTCATTATTCTTCTGGTACACAGGCTCATGGGTTACCAAGCACTTTCTGAAGAAAGTAACTCAGTGTTCCAAATTAAAGAGTTTTGACTGAATCAGTAAGGCTAATATCAGATTCACCAGTATAAAGATCCGAGAGATTTATGCATATTGTGCAGATAAGTCCAATAAAGAAAACAGCTTTTATTTCCTAAAAACCCTAAGAATACATGAAGATAGTGATTGTTAACCATTTCAAAGTGATTTTTCTTCTCTTCTTTCTTTCTTTCTTTCTTTCTTTCTTTCTTTCTTTCTTTCTTTCTTTCTTGTTAATTATGACTTTGGCAATTTCTTCTTGTTCAAGAGTGTACTAAGAGTCATTTATTTCAGTTTTATAAGCATTTTAATACCTTGCCAGGAAAAGAAGGAATCTTTGTGGCAACTAAACCCAAAGCCAGTAAAATTTAAAGCATCATATACCGAGCTAATGGAAAAACAGATGCCTTCTTTATCCCTCTGTCTTTATATTTATGAAAAAGGGACCACTTTTCTTCCTCTAGGTGAATTTATAGTTTTAATAATGCTGCATTTCCCAAATGTTCTTTTGTTTTTCTACCCTTTCTAAAGTTGTTATACAAATTAAAGCATAAATCATTACCTTTAATACAATTTGTAAGGTTAAATTTTTTTTGATCAATTGTTTTTGTAGCTGTTGTGGTATAATCCGGCAACAGAATACACACTCTAAGAATCTTCTTGATCATTTCATTTCAGAGGTATCTTATTATTTCAGTTCTCTGAATGTTTTCTTGAACACACTTTTGATTGAAATGTTCAGATACCAGAATAGCTTTTAATTTATTTCTTATTTCAAGCTGTGAAATATGAAAAGGAAAAAAAAGAAGTAACTCAAAAGAGAGTTGTGTATTACTATATTTTGAAGAACAGAGGTCAATCATAATCATTTGGCGATGGGATAGCACATGATCATCATTGTTCCAAAATTCAGTCTTGATACTATCAAAAACTGTCCTGGTCCACAACCAGAGCCATTCATCACTTGTGTATCTTTCACTAATTCTCTCAATCTTATATCATAAGTGGTCAAATCAATCAGGCTTTTAGATTTAGATTCCTTCCTTTACTATGTATAATCATGAATAAACCACGTCTTCAATATATGTTTAAACCAGATATGTGAAACACAGTTCTAGGCTGCATCAACAGAGGGATAGAATACAGATCATGTGTTAATACCACTTAAAGTGTTAATACCACTTTATAATGCCTTGGTAAGGCGATAGTTAGAATACTTCATTCAGTCTTGGTTAACATGATGTAAAAAAGATGTTGAGACTCTAAAGCGTACAGAGAAGAGCAACAAATATGATTAGGGACTGGAAACTATAAAGAATGGTTGCTGGAATTTGGTATGGCTAGTTTAAAGAAAAGAAGGACTAAGGATGATATGATGCCAGTGTTCCAATATCTCAGGGGTTGCCACAAAGAAGAGGGAGTCAGGCTATTCTCCAAAGCACCTGAAGGCAGGACAAGAAGCAATGAATGGAAGATAATCCAGGAAAGAAGCAACCTAGAACTGAGGAGAAATTTTCTGATAGTTAGGACAATTACTTTGTGGAACAACTTGCCTCCAGAAGTTGTGAATACTCCAACACTGAACGTTTTTAAGAAGAGATTGGACAACCATTTGTCTGAAATGGTATAGGGTTTCCTGCTGATCAGGGGTTGGACTAGAAGACCTCCAAGATCCCTTCCAACTCTGTTACTCTGTTACATAGTTTTTTCAAAGCAGATATTCATCTCTATATTCATCCATGCTTGAGTCTCCAAATAACTCAGTCACTTTTGGCATACTTTGTCATCACATTTTCACCCATTACTTTATACCACCCAAGAGAGTATGTTTTTCCTTCAGTTTTTGGTATGTTTTTCCTCAGAGTTTCACCTCCCCAATTATCCTGTTTCAACAGAGCGTAATACAGAACTCCCATCAATAACTTTTGAATTTTGATGTGCACCCATAACAATCTAGATGATAGTAACAGATTTCAGCAGACTTTGCTTTCATTTAAAATTAAATCTACTGGTATATCTTCATTTCCATGTATGTAAATATCAGCTGCTCCACAAGATTGCGTTTTAGATTTTTGTACTTCGTATCTTATTTGATTTCATTTCATGAAGTAATTCATGCTGTTTACCATATGCCTCTCTTACATCCTAAGTCATAGACCTCCATTGTCAAAAGATGACCCCAGGAATTTTGACTTTCATTGCCCATCACAGCTTTTGTCAACTGAGATTTTCACAGTTGATTTTATGCTACCATCTTTATACATGCCACATGCAGTATTCCTTGGCAATGGCAAGGGAATAGTAGTGATCAATTCTGCCAAATGTAGGCCAGTATAATACAAGCTCAACTGAGGCAAACTTTCTCACAAGCATTTCATGCATTTCTATATAAGCTAGCATGGTTTTTTGTCCATCCATCCATCTTTTATTTATTTATTTTATTTGTCAATTGCTTACAAAATAATAGGTATAAGTATAAACATGAGTAATAATACATATGTTTTATCAAGAGACTGCCTTACAAGCCAATATAGTTGTCTTCATCTTACTGTGTAGGAAATTCATACAATATAATTGGCATACTTGGGAAAGAAAATAAAAGAAAGATATTTGAGAGAAAGAAGAAAAACTGCAGGAAGAAAGGACTCCTGTATGGAAAATATTAATAGATAGATTAATCTCTATCAGTGCGCATGGAGAATGGATCTGTGGGAAGATTAATTGGAAACTGTTTTGAATAAAGTGAAAAAGATTATGCTACAAATGTTTGAGAAATGTGTACTGTAGATTTACAATAACAGGAAAAGCTACTGGTGGAATGAAGTGAAAGAGGTTGCATATAAAAAATACATATAAGAAAATAATTATTGCAAAAATAAGGGCAACAATTAATATTGTATGAAAATGTGTGCTGAAGAATGAAAAGAAGACTGTATTAAGTAAAGGAAGGAAAAGTTAAGATTAGAAGTTGCAGAGAAAATACAAAGTAATTTTAATGGAAATAAATGAGTGAGATTAAGAATAAAAGTGGTGAAATTATCAGGGATGAAGCTGAACTAAGAGGCTATTGGAAAGATTTTTGTTTTGATAGTTTGTATAGGAATTTCAGTGATATGTCAATGAGTATCATTGAAATGAATATGATAAAAGTTTCTGTTCATGAAAAATAATAATGACCAGGAAGTCATTCTGTGAATATGTTGAAAAATTGCTTGACTGCAAATATAGACAATATGCCCGGAGAAATATTAAAATTTGGATATGATTGTTAAGCAAACAGTAAGTATATGACACTATATGAACTAAATTGGCATGTGGGCATGATGGAACCCAAAGATGGTTTACAAGATAGAAATGTATGGAGAACTATAGTGGACAATGCTGGTGTAAACTAGATAATTTCTTTTCTCTCTTGCCTTTCATTTACATAAAAACATAAGAAACAATTCTGTTCAACCAGGCCAAGGCCTATCTTAGCCATTTTCACATAAGATATCTCAGTCCTGCCTTTGTTCTCAACAACTGGTATGTGAAGGCAAGCAAATGTGATTAGCATAATGTAGCTTATGTATTTTATATAAGTAATGTATATGGTCAGCCATCTCACAACAGTAACTCTGGGCAGAGACAAAGATAAAAACCCAACATTAAAACAATAGCCCATGGCATGTTGGGTAAATAATACTTTCCAGTTATAAACACATCAACAACAAGGGCTAGACTAACTTTCTGTTCCAAATACCTGGGGAAGCAGCTAGGTCTTCAGAGGCTTACAAAAGGTCAATACAATCATAGCCATCTAGACTTCCATAGGGATCTATTCCAGAAGGCAAGCACTGTCACAGAGAAGCACAACTCATAGGTCCAAAAAGATGATATTGTTTAATTGTGGAGACCTGGAACAGGGCCCCATTGCTAAATCTGATGAACTAAGCAAAAACAGTGGAAGAAAGTCAATTCCACATATAGCCTGGTCCATGCTTAGCCTTAACAAGTATAGTAGGATACACAGAAAGTGTAGGATAAAGTCATAAAGCCTTTGGAATATGTGCACAACATGTGGAGCTGAAGGTTTTTCCTAATGAATCATCCATTAATAAACATTGTCAAGGCCAATATCCTACTTTGTATAACATTGCTAAATTGATTAAGTTTGAGCCAGCCAATATTTTGTTCTAGAATCTGAATTAATTCTGTCTCCAGACAACTGCTGCATGAGACTTTTCTCTGATTTGATCAACAATAGGAACTTATTATATTATACATTTTTACTTTTTACTTTGCTGCATACATAAATACACATGTACCCATCATGCTATTCCCTTTAGGGGTAAACATTATACAAAGCACAGAAAAGGAGCAAGAACCAAAAAGTAGATTAAAGGAACTGATCATAGAAAAGGAAAATATTGCTAAATTGCTTCACCTTGTTTACACCAATACTGTTTGTTATACCTCTCACTACATTTCTGTCCCTGCAAACTCTCCTTGCTTTAACTATATCCATCCACCAATTTATACATTGCTTTTTGTTCTTGTCATTTCCTTCTTTTTGAAGATCTCATCAACTCCATTCAACCACAACTTGCTCAGTCTTCCCCCTTATCTCCTCCTCTTCAGTCTTCTCATGTTTTGTTTTGTTTTGTTTTGTAATTTGATTCTTAATCATTTATTGTATATGACTGAGCACCTCAGAGTAATACTTTGGTCACTCACTTTAATTTCAATCAATGTTCAGCATTTTAGCACACTTTTCCAACACATGCCAGTTCTATGGCATTCAATTTTCTTTCTGCTGACAATACCAAACTCTCACTTTCTTTAACAAAATAAGCAGAAGCACTTTCTTGTACACATTTTTGCTCCTTTTGATATTTATTTCTTGCTACTGATCCATTTTATCAACATTTGCCCATTTAAAAATTTCTCTGACCATCTCTTGCTTTTCAGTAAATATTTTATTAAATCATACAAATTCATCTCCTTTTCTCTTTTTCTACATTTATGAAATCATTCACTTTTCTCTGTCAAACACAACCATACCAAGTTTTGATGCATTAATTTCCAGATCTCCTTGTTGCACCCAACATTTCTTGGAAATCATATATTTCTCATTCTACAATTCATCTTTGTCCTCAAAAGTACACATATATACATATATTTGACCAACATAGCTGTAAAGTGTCAGTAGAAGCTTTTCTTATACATTTATCCATAAGTATGATAAACTACAGAGGAGATATAACACTTCCTTTTTTTTCCATTCCCTACTCTGTGTGGAACCATTTGCTAAGCATTCAATTTGTGCTCATGAAATTCCATACTATTTCCATAATTTGTTTTTATTCCCAAATATATTGTTTTTATTTCACTGTGTGTTTAACTTTCAGCTACATATTTTGTACCTACATTCCATAATTGAAGCATTATATTATACTTTCTGCAAACCAACACAGATACAATTTCTTTTCTTTCTCACATTTATATGTTTCAAGATGTGGGAGTGGGGTTGTATAATAAATAAATGTAGAGATCTTTGTATTCATCTTGCTATAGTAATTGTATTATAATGACAAACTAGTTTACTTTCCTAATGTCCCTTTGTAGTAAACAAAACAGAAAAACAGAGATGTTGAAAAATAACATAAGAAATACTGTAATAGCATTTCAATAATACATTTTAATATCAAACCTATCATACCATCATGCCAGGTGATAGAACTTAATTATGTTCAATTCGGGTAACTCAATTTTAAAAACCAACTTCAAAGTGTTCATTTCTGTGTTGTAGCCAGCACTGCTGCTTTATCAAAGGAAAATAGTGTGAAACATAGATTTTTTAATATAATCATGTGTAAAACTGATTTCTATGTATAAATGAATCGACACATACAGAACTGCTACTGTGTTGATGAGCCTCTGGCTATTTCTTACATCAGTATTCATATGATTGTATGAATTTTCACACAGTGAACTCATTGAAAATTACATTCCAGACTTTTGTCAGATGCAAACACAGATGGATAGCGAGAAACTAAAGTGTAACATACAGAGCAACTGTGAAATTACAAGTCAGAGATCAAATTGAGTCTCATCATAGTGGACTATATTATGTATTTCAGTTGCATAAGACATCTATGTATGAATAAGGATTAGAAATTGCTAAAGGAAGTTAGACAGCAGGCGAACAGTAATAGTTCTAACTGTTGGCTTGTCAATTCTGATCTATTTTCTAAAATCCGTGCTGAAAGAAACTCAACACCAAAAATCAGTTGATCTCTGATTCATATTTTGCTTTCTAGTTCATACAGATAATTTCAAAATAAGGTTGTGCTATCAAAAAGAGGAGAGAGAGAGAGCAGGGAAGAATGAGGATGACTGCACTAGGCCTGTCCTTCAGAGGAGATGGGGCTGAGATTTTTTTAAAAGTAAAAATAGTAGCTAAAACTGTGTGTTTGAGATCCTATTCTTTTTTGCATGGCATGTTAGCAGCATTCTTGTGTACAACTTTAAAGCAGGAAAGCTTGCTGATTTTATTTTCCTCTCTGGCCTCCATGCTTTCTGGACAGGAAGAAAGGAATTGTTTGGTAGGAGCTACTAACAGAGGTTCTCAGCTACCTGAACCTAAAAATGAGAAGGGGGGAAATCTCTGATTGCAGGGGAAAAAAATCTTTGATTTAAACATATATTGTTCTTTCTGGCAGTTAAAGTAGAAATGACTATGAAAGAAACAGAGCCTTGTAGTCAGATGAAAAGAATCAATCCAGACTTATTTGAGCCTTGTTGGTTACCAAACTCCCCCAGCTTCCTTCACCATGGGAATCATTGCATAGAACTCTACTTTCCAGATCTCTTTTATTTTTTCAGCTGCAGCAACAGGTAGATACCAAGATGAATTACTTTGTAACAGTCTTTAGGAAAAGGGCAGCAGGTGACTTGAAAACAAGAAGGCTAGAAATTGCCTTACCTCAAAGGTCAGGCTATGTGGAATTTAAATCGAATTCATTTTTTTTGTTTTTTGTTTTTGTTTATCTCTGAAAGTTGCAGGGAAAAGAGCAAAGATGGGATGTTATTATTGGAATGGACAAGAGCAACATTTTAACCCTGAAATAAAAATAGATATGAGGATCTGGAAAGGTCTATCTATGTGGTCATAGAATCAGCACTGACTCGATGACACATAATGCATAATACATGACTAGAAGAAACTAAGTCCATTTATTTTGGTCCTTATGTTTAAGCAAACAAACCCATTGCCTCTGAATTTGGTGATATAGTCTAAAAAGAGAATATCTGAGGCTACAATTCAGAGGTGGTATTCAGCAGGTTCTGACCAGTGCTGGAGAGCCAGCAGTGGAAATTTTGAGTAGTTCGGAGAACCGGTAGTGGAAATTTTGAGTAGTTTGGAATACCACCTCTGACTGGTCCTGCCCCCATCTATTCTCTGCCTCCCAAGTCCCAGTTAATTGGCTGGGTCTTCTTTTGTTGCCCTGCACAGGAGAACAGAGCTGGAAAACAGGTTAGTGGGGTGGGGAAGGAATGGAGTTTTTGCAGTATCCTTCCCCTGACACGCCCACCAAGCCACTCCACACCCACCAAGCCACATCACGCCCACCAAGCCATGCCCACAGAACTGGTAGTAAAAATTTTGAAACCCACCACTGCTACAATCTATGTGAAATCCATGGTCAGGGGCTACTCTACTTTGGTTTAAATGAATGCTCCTATAGCTTACTTTATTTGTTTAAAAATATGTATATCTCTTCACAGTAAAGTAAGTATTCAAGTAATTAATATTTGATTTAAAAAATCCAATTACAGTTGTTAGATTTTAAAACATGTCGAAAAATAAAATAAAATATATACCTTGTCCTTAAAAGTTAATGGAAAATATTCACACACAAACACACATAACCAGAAATACCTAATCAGAAATGACCAGAAGACATGAACATCATGGAAATATGATATTTTGTCACCAATATTCATTAGATGTACTGTATTTATCACATTTTCAAAATTATAACCAGTGAAGGATGCTCCAAAGCTGTTACATATGTTGTATTTATTCTGTAGCAATCTCAGTTTCTGGATGAAGCTGTTTAAATATTACTTTAACATTTAAGAATGCCCTCTCTTGTAGCCTTTTCTCCCAAGGCATCCATCAGATCTGCTCCTGAGCATTCAGAGACTAGGTATGGCAAGCTTAGAAAACTTTAGGGAGGCAGGGGAATTGAGACAAATAAGATAGTGTTTCTCAATCTTGGCAACTTGGGCTGGGGGAATTCTGGGTGTTGAAGTCCACACATCTTAAAGTTGGCAAGGTTGAGAAACATTGAAATATTCTGCTAATCAAAGCTGCCTTGTAATAAAGGACAACTGCTTAGACTCCACTCCAAATCCCCTCTTTTTAGTGCCCACTTAATAATGTTGTGCTTCAACTGAATTCAGTACATTTGGTAACCATCTATTTGCTTCATCTGCTATTATCACTATTTACAGAACTGGAAACAGCACGCCATTTGGGCATGCACATTTTAATTTAACAAGTCAAATATGTCCAAGTCACAGTACGTTTTGATTGCTTCCTGCTGATGCTTCAATGGCTAGAAAGTTTCCTTTCATTTGGCATTTTTCTTCCTGCTAAAGAAGATTCTTGCTTCTCTGAAGACTTGTGTTCTTGCTTGATAGCACTGTCATTATTTATTGGTTTATCCATATGTAGCCAAATGTCTAAGACTGACAATCATAGACTGTCAGTAACTCCTATTATGCAGCTCAGTGTTGATCATTTGTTCAGAAAGACAAAGATACTGAACTCTTCATGAATGTAACGTTTCCCGGTGTTGCAGGAATTTAATTTAGAAAAACAGCTGAATGCCTTCTGGAAATCACTGAAGACTTTCTGCTTAGCACCTATTCTATTTACTTGCTTTGACGTAGACTTTTCTGTCACTTCTCTTCTTTGGTTTTTGCATGAAAACAGGATCTTTGTTTCCTAAATATTTCATCTTTTCCTCCTGTTTATTCCCACCTAAAGCCATAATCCTTAATTTATTACAGCCCGATTAGCTGGAGTGAAACTTATTATGTGGTCCCAGAGGACTGTGGCTTCAACTGGGAGGATGGGATAAGCTGCAGGAGCAGATAAATGCTTTATTGCAAAGATTGGCTTCCATGTAAATATTGACGCAAATAAAAAGGAAAAGAAAGGAAAATAAGGCAGAAAGGAAGAGGTCTGTGCAATATTTTGAGTTCAGTCTCTAAACAGTGTTTCAGAATACATATAAGGGCAAATGTAGCACCTGTCTGCAATGCTTTAAAGCAATTGCACCCTGTCCAACTGCACAATCCTGGTGAAAGAAAATTTGTTCCGAGTGTCAGACAGTTGCTGTGTTCATACTTCTACATGCTCTGATGTACTTTGTGGAGATTGAATCTGAAGTTCTGCTCAGCTGTGTTAGAAAACTAAAAAAATGAAAGGAACAATGGGGGTATGTATTCCTAAAGTTTTCCTTAAAGTAAAATCCCTGTAAACACGAAGAGTTCTGTATGGGAAATTGCATGATTTTATCATGTATTTAAAGTATAAATGGAGTTATACACCATTATTCGTACGCCACAGTTCAAACTCACAAATGATTATGTTATATCTTTCTATAAATTACTGTAGACTGTGATTTTGTAATATATAGGATTAGAATTCCTAGGTTCAGCTATTATATGGGAACTCTTCCCTTTCTGTAACAAATGTAAAAAAAATCTAGTGTACTTCAAAACTTTTGCTCTCAGTATTGATCACCCTCTGACCAGGCACTGAGCTCTTTGGAGCTAACAGGATCTATAGTCCAAAGAACTATAGGACTATACAGAACTATAACTACAGAACTATAATGGAAGGTGCTAGATTATGTATTTCTGCTGGACCAGATAACTACTTATTCTAGACAAAATATTATTTTATTAAAAATGCATTCTTGGTAATAATTACTGATTTACTAATCAGAATAATTTTACACTAATGAGAACCAGCTTGTAGAGAAAGAGAAAAAGGGGAAAATCTTTAATGAAACTGGAATTACTGTATAGCGTCAAGTTTAAGAGAAGACATTTTTCCTCTCTGTCTTAGTCAGATGCTGTTATGTCCATTGTAGATACCCAATTTTATGAAGGACGTTGACAAACTGGAATATTTCAAGAAGACAGAAACCAACATGGTAAAGGACCAGTAAGGGGGAAAAAACTATGTACAGAAGAATTGGAAGTGTTGACTTTTTTTTAGTTTGGAGAAGAAAACACATCAGGGAGACATCATAACCATCTCCAAGTGTCTGAAGGGTTGTCTTATAGAAGTTGAGACAAAATTGTTCAATTTATCCAAAATACAAAATATGATGGGCTTAAATTAAGAGTAGATTTCATTCAGATATTAGGAAAAATTTCTCAGAGGTCAAAGACACTTCACACAATTACTTATGACCTGGTCATGTTCTCTATTGGATTATTGCAAGGCATTCTATATGGGAGTGCCCTTGAACCAGCTGGTTCAAAATACAATGGCGTGAATAGTAATGGGCACCTCCTGGTATTCCCATACTTCACCACATTAAGTGATGTTGCAAATTGAAGCTGTTCCAGCTTCTGCTGCTCTAGAATGACCTAAAAAGCATGGAATAAGTTTCCCAACAATGCATGCTCCTATCTGAACTAGAAGGGAAACCATCACAAGCACCACAATCTCTGCTGAAACATTATCTCAGAATATAGCATTGATTTGCAGTTTGAGACACATTGGCCAATATTAATTCTGAATGTAATGCATACATACCATATCTGTTGGGGCTCTTCTTCTGGAAAATAATGCTTATCCCTGGGACTAAATAAGCAAGGTATTCTGAACATGCTTAATGTTATTTTTCAGCATGCTTGACTAGCTAAATGCTTCCTACTTCCACCTATAGGCAAATTCTATTCAAATCTATAAGCAGAAAATTGGCACTTCTAAATAAAAGGTTCCTTTTCCTGATACTGAAGCTGATTTATTGTTATGTAGACCATAATGACAAAGGCAGATTTCACTGATCAATGACAACTCAACAACGATGCGCCATAAATTGACCATGGAAACAACTAAAAACTCAAAAATATAAGAACTTGAATGTTCTCTATGAACTTTATTGACCATGTGCTTTCACTAACATTCTCCTTGTAAGCTTTGTTGTATGTTGGGGTAAAGAGGTATTTGATGTCTGAGAAATAGTAAAAAGTTAGTTGTCTAATGATATACTAATTAGAAAGCCTATCCTAGCAGGATCCATGAAAATTGATTTGCACAGTGCCATTTTTACTAATGAGAGTCATGAATACATGTTTGTAGTCCTTTACTTACCCTTCTTCCGTACAACTAATGAAGGTGAAGCAATCATTAAGAATGGAGCTGTAATCTATCTAGAGTTTCTGGAGCCTCAAAGGAATAGCTGGACTTTTAAAACTTTTGCTTTAAATAATAGTCCTTACAGAAGAGTATTCTTATAATAAGTGTTGTTGTCCCTTGAATGCTATCGTTAAAATACCTCTTGCATGGCTGTGCTTCTTTTAAGAATTTCAGGTTAGCCAATTTCATGATTTAATAGAGGACTTTAATTAAAGTGGAAAACTAAGCTATTTTAGTGAAATAGGATGACCTTTCTCAAAAGTACAAGAGTAAATGAATAACTGTTTATATACTTGGTTATTTCCCCCATGTGTGTACATCTTGCTTTGAAGAAATAGCTTAGTGAAGCAATTCTCTGGCATACTTAATTTTACATGCATGTATGTCTGGCCATGCAAGCTATTTATTTATTTAACAGTTAGATATATATTTACTGCTTTCTCTGGGGAGTCAAACAGCCTAAATATACTACACAGTGTTCTATGTAGATATCTCCAAATGTATGCTCCCAGTAATACTGAGCTTGAATGGCAGACAATGGATTTGAACCCAAACTTCCATTTCCTGGTTCAAAATCTTAATCTCAGCATCTCCCTGAATCCTGCATGTGTGTCATTTGATTTATGAGACTTTTCTGAAGAATTATGAAATCTCTCTGCTACATAGAGATAACATTACACATTATTCAAAGGGTTTCTGTGTAAAGGGTTGATTGATAAACAAAAGCATCTTGTATTGTATCTGTGGTGCAGTTTAGTTTACCTAGCAAAGTGGGTTCACACATTGCATTAACCTGTAATATAGACACAGTTCCGTTTGTATTTTCTTTATTCATTTAAATTGAGCCTCTTTAATTCACAACCTCTCATGCAAATTGAGCTTTTTAGTATGCATGCCACATTATCGGGGTTGAGGGGGGTTGCAACAGTTAATGCTGGCTGGGTTTTGTAAGCACCCAAAAAAGAATGATTTTTAAAAGCTACTTGCTTTCCTTTTGTATCTTCAGTAAAAAGAAGGGAAAAAATAGGATAAAAACCGAGCATAGGCATTTAAAGTACTTAAAATGTTATAACATGGCTGTGTTTTTCAAAATCCCAACTTCTGGCATTCTAATCCTATTATTGTCCTGAAAATTTAACAAACAGCTTTCCTTTACTTGAACTACTTCTTAATAACATGCAAAAATTCCATTTGAAAAGAAATATTAATTAGTAAATGCAACTATTACATTGTTAAGTAAGTCTTGTAAAATGACTCAGTCTTCATGCAAACTGTTTCCTGTTTTTTGCATATAATTAGTTATCTTTATTCTGGCCACTGATTGCATCATTTTT
Source organism: Naja naja (assembly GCA_009733165.1). Lineage (NCBI taxonomy): Eukaryota > Metazoa > Chordata > Lepidosauria > Squamata > Elapidae > Naja > Naja naja. The sequence continues at coordinate 293,371,646 of CM019148.1, forward strand.
ACAAAGAACAAAAAAATGCATACATCTCCTTCCCTTGGATGTTGTAGTTGCAAAGTCATCTCCAACCCATCGCAACCCCATGGACAATGTTCCCCCAGGCCTTCCTGTCCTCTAACATCCTCTGGAGTCCCTTACCCCTGGTATATACATTTTTGTACTCAATTTTCTTTAATGTACATCACTTGTGTGAATTTCTATAAAGTGCTTTTTCTAAAATAGCCACAGTATTCATATCTTCATATGCTTTATAAAATCTAAATAAATTTAGATTGAAAGATATCTGTATTCTGATCTGCATATAATACTGGAATGTGTGAATGAGGTCAGTTGATCAATATATAAAACATATAACCAAATTGAATTCTCTGGCATACTTAGTGTACAGAGTATATCTGAGCATTATAGAAACTTTCAAAAACAATACAATTCTTCAGTAGCTCTGCTTTGGAGTTAAGATTGTAATCTGATTCAGAGACAAAACACTACTGTTTAATTATCTGCAGGAAAGCAGAGGGGAAAAATGTTATTTCCCTCTTTGGTACTTGGATTGCTGCCATGACAATGTCATAGGATTAGAAATATAATTTTTCCCCATTGATCTAATATTGGGCTACTGCCCTTCTAAATGTTGAAAAGATTGATTGACTCAAGAAGGAAAAGACAAACCCAGAAGAAATCTCCTTTCCTCCTACTGCAAATGTCATCGAAAACACTGTTGCCATAACCAGGTCTTGAAAGATCTGAGGGCTCAGAGTTGCAGAGGGTTTCAGAAATAGCTGTGAGATGGCCAGAGTCATTGGATGTCTGGCGGCATTTTTCAAATTGGAGAGCCTGTCAATTAAAAATAAAATTTGTGGGAACACCTGAACAGGGGAAAACTGTAGTGATAGAAAATTGGCAATATATGAGCTTTTCTTTCTTTCTTTCTTTCTTTCTTTCTTTCTTTCTTTCTTTCTTTCTTTCTCCTCCCTCCCCCCCCTCTCTTGGAATTCCAAGCTGTCACAAAACCATAGAGTCCAGTGGAAACCTTTTCTAGAATAAGTTTGGAAAAGTTTGGAAGTCTGTAGGAGGGAAGAGATGGGTTGTTTAGCAATGGATTGTACCAGGACTATATGCATCCAACTGAGATCCATATGAAATTAGAAGGTAGCATACTTTTAATTTGAGATTTGAAGCAGCAAGATTAAATGTTAGTCCAAATTCAAAGTTTTGTCTATAAACTATAATGGAGAAATGTGAATATACCATGAGTTGCTTCATTTTTTCCCCAGAAAGAGATGAAAATAACAGGGACAGTAAATTGTTTAGAAGTTAATCAACCTCATAGAGTCTCTTTATGATCATTTCAAAGGTTTTACCACAATACTTTTTTTTTCAATATCCCTGCAACTCTTTTAAGGCAGCGACAGTGCAATGAGGAAAGGTCACCATGGCAACCCTCAAGCAGTCCATCAAAGAGCCAGTAGGCAAGTTATGTAGAACTAACATAGTCCTTGTCTGACTACAGCTGAAACATTCTCAAAAATAGTTTTTGTTATGTATGTAGGTTTGAATGTCATTGGTTTAGTTTGAATTGTTCTTGTAAAATGTCAAATAGGATTGGTTTAAAAGTGCGGGAAAACCCTGCACTCTGATTGGCTGGCAACTACGGCTGCTGGCTATAAGTAGCAGCCGTAGCCCAGCCAAGTTGGGTCCATTCGAGCTGTAGTCACTAATAAACTCTTCACTGAAGCTCTTCGTGTCTGACTCTTCATGCAAACTTAACACTGGCGACGAGGATGGGATTCCCCTGAAGAGAAGACGATGCGGAAGACAAACAGAAGAGCGAGATGGCTGCACTGAACACCCCCCCAGCCCCGTTCGATCCAGAGGCAGAAAACTGGGAATAGTATGCGGATCGCTTCCAAATGTATTTGGAAGGAAATGATCTCGCCGACATCTCCGAGAAGCGGAAGAGGGCGGTCTTCCTTATGTACTGTGGTCTGGCAGTCTTCAAATCTTGGTGGCTCAGGCTGTTAAACGCCTGCTCTTAAGATCCAGCTGTCTACAATTACTGTAGGCTCGAATCCCACCAGGCTCAAGGTTGACTCAGCCTTCCATCCTCTCGGGGTAGGTAAATTGAGGACCCAAGATTGTTGGGGGCAATTAGCTGACCTTGTAAAAATGCCGCTTAGTAATAAGCAGGCATATACAATGGAAAGAAGGCTATTGCTGAGCACACTGGGTTTATCCCAAAACTGTAAGCCACCCTGAGTCTTGAGAAGGGCAGCATATAAATGTAATTAAAAAAAGATGGAAGGCATTGGCGGAGCTGCAGACGGAAGGTAATGGAATGGCCTGATTTAGAAAAGCTTTTAAGAGCCCATTACGCCCCACAAGTATCGTGCCTCATTAAGAGACACGAGTTCTACCATCAGGATCAAGGGGAAAGCGAAAACGTTAACGACTTTGTGGCAAGTTTAAGAGATATTGGGGGTGCATGCGAGTTTAACAGCTTGGAGGAGGCCATGCGCAATCGGTTTGTTCTAGGCCTCAAAAACAAGGTGCTTCAGAGCAAATTATTATTAAAACCTAAGATCATGTTAAAGGAGGCCATAGAAGAGGCCTCCTCAGCAGAAGCCACTAAGTCCTCAGCGGCAGCCATGAAGAAAATTAACAAGGCCGCAAGCCATCCTGATGTGGAAAAATCCACAACAACCCATTGCGAGCAAATAGATTCTGAATCAGACTGTAGTGAGGTGGAGGAAGGAATTTATAGAGTCAGAATGGAAAAGAAAAAGAAAGACCTGGGAAGGAAAAGGCAAGACTTTTATTGCAGAGGTTGTGGGGGCACCCCGCACTGAATGCAAGTTTCTTGATACCATCTGCCTTCGTTGTGAAAAAAGAGGTCATTTAGCAAGAGTCTGCAAATCATCCAGAACTCCTCCACACAGAAGAAAGTTTCCTGACAAAGACTTCAAGCCCAACAACTTCAGTGAGAAAATGGGGTGCAACTCAGAAGCAAATGGGTAGAATGAAACTCATCAAACAGTCACCATTGGTCATTCTTCAACCTTGAGAAGCAGAAAAGTACATGTGAAGGTACTCATTGAAGGAAGGCCTTGCCAAATGGAAGTGGACTCAGGCTCCTATTTATCTATAGTGTCATGGGACACTATTCACAGACTACTTCCCAACATTCAGAAGAAACATTTCCAGAAGCAAGCACTGACTCTTAAAGACTATCAAGGGAACAAGATTCCAGTAGTTGGAACAAGAGAATTCAACGTGAAGTTTAAAGGCCACACCAAACGTACATACCCAGTTCCAGTGGTGCATCATCTGTTACATTCACTTGGCAGGGGTACAGTCTTTGCCAAATTGGATCTGGCCCAGGCATATCAACAACTAACAGTTGATGATGCCACTGCAGAGGCCCAAACCATTGTGACTCATAGAGGTGCCTTCAAATGTAAAAGGTTACAATTTGGAGTCAGCGTGGCACCAGGCATCTTTCAAAGAGTTCTTAGGCTATATGATTGACAAACATGGTATCCACCCCACAGAAGCCAAGGTTCAGGCAATCAGAGAAGCCCCCAGGCCCAAATGCAAAACAGACTTGCAAGCTTTCCTGGGACTCATTAACTTCTATCACATGTTTCTACCTCAGAAGGCAACCATTGCAGAACCACTACATAGATTACTAGACAAAAAGTCTGCATGGGTCTGGGGCAGCAAAGAACAATCTGCCTTTAACACTATTAAGAGACAAATCACTTCTGATTCTGTACTGATACAGTTCTCTGAGAATCTGCCTGTTGTACTGACTTGTGATGCATCCCCTTTTGGAGTGGGGGGGGTGTTGAGCCACATGCTTCCCAGCGGGAGGGAAGCCCCTATTGCATTTTACTCTTGCACCTTGACTAAAGCAGAGAGAAATTACAGCCAACTGGACAAGGAAGCCTTGGCAATTGTTGCAGCTGTCAAGAAATTCCATGAGTATCTATATGGGAGAACATTTACTATTGTCACAGATCACAAATCTCTTTTAGGCATTGTGGCAGGGGAAAAACCAACGCCCATGATCCTGTCACCAAGAATGCTGAGATGGACTGAATTTCTTGCTGCTTATTCATACAAACTCATCCACAGGCCTGGAAAAGACATTGGGCATGCAGATGCTTTCAGTCGCTGCCCACTTCCTTCTCACACTGAGGACTTTGCTCCTGAGATTTTTCCTAAAAACTGTTGCCAAGCTTCCAGTACACGCTGCTGAAATTGCCAGAGAGAGTGCCAAAGACACTTTATTGGCTCCTGTTATAGGCTGGATTAAGAAAGGTTGGCCATTTCAAGATCTACCCCAACTTGCCCAACCTTTTAAATCCATGCAAACTGAATTATCTGTATTTAGAGGATGTATTTTGTGGGGTAACAGGGTGGTTATTCCTGCAAAACTACAAAAAGAGGTTTTGGAAATGTTACATGAGGGTTATCCGGGCATTGTCAGAATGAAGGGATTGGCCAGGAGTTATGTATGGTGGCCAGGTATTGACAAAATGGTTGAACACTGGGTTGCATCCTGTCCCAACTGCCAGGAAGTCAGGCCTGCTGCACCTCTCGCCCCCAAACAGGAATGGGAATGTCCTAGGGGCCCATGGTCCAGGATTCACATTGACCTTGCTGGCCCTACCAGAGGGCACACTTTCCTTATTATAGTAGATGCATATTCCAAATGGCTAGAGTTTATCCCTATGGCATCCACCACAGCTGAAGCTTAAGAAGCTTTTTGTAACTCATGGGTTACCTGATGTCCTAGTTTCTGACAATGGTCCTCAATTTACTTCCAACCTTTTTGAATCATATCTAGCACAGCAGGGTATCAGACATGCCCTGACCACCCCTGGGCATCCTTCGGCTAACGGCCGGGCTGAACTCATGGTACGATTTACCAAGGAAAAACTTCAGCAATTGGGTGCTGGGGACATCACTGAGAAAGTTGAAAAACTACTCAGTGTCCAGCATATCACTCCCAACCCATCAACTAACTTATCCCCAGCAGAGTTGTTGATGGGTAGGAAACTCAGGTCTCCCCTTGACCGCCTTCATCCCACTTATGTACCCAATGCACCACTAGATTCCACTAGCAAAATTCACACATTCACTGTCAGTGATTCTCTTTATGCTAAGAACCTTATGGGTGAACCATTATGGATTCCTGCTGAGATAACCCAAATCACAGGCCCTAGGTCTTACAGGGTACAAACAGAGGATGGTGTCCTCTGGAGCAGGCACATTGATCAGCTTAGATCCAGATTACCTCAGGAACATCGCAATTGCTCCTCTCTGGTTCCCATACCTAGTACCTCTTCTAGGGGGCAAGGGGAGGATCATGAGGATAATCAGCAAGCAAGAATCAACCCCATGTGTAACAAGCCAACATGACAGGAACCATCCCAAAACCTGTCACAATGCCAAAATCCATTCTTACAAGTGGAAGACTGTACATCACTACCTGACTTAGGTGCTGACATTGGTTTGGAGATGGATTGGGAGGAGAGACCAGGTTGTAGTAACCAAACAGGTTCTACTATTACTAGAAGTCCAAGTATGGAAATGTCAGCAGACGCATTTCCTCTCTCACTGGGTGAGAACCTTAAAACATCTGAACCACATAGGTCTCAACGTACACGTAAGAGCCCCACCTATTTAAAAGAATACATTAGATAGATGGGGTTTGAGTATGGACTGAACCTAGTGGGGAGGGGTGTTATGTATGTAGGTTTGAAGTCATTGGTTTAGTTTGAACTGTTCTTGTAAAGTGTTAGAAATGATTGGTTTAAAAGTGCGGGAAAAACCCTGCACTCTGATTGGCTGTTAACTGCGGCTGCTGGCTATAAGTAGCAGCCGCAGCCCAGCCAAATTGGGTCCGTTCTGAGCTGTAGTCACTAATAAACTAAAGAGCTTGAAGCACTCCACGTCTGTCTCTTCATGCAAACTTAACACCAACATTTGGGGCTGTGACCAAAATAAATCTTCATTTTCAGCATTGCTGTTGACCGAAATGTGCTTTTTTAGGAGGCAACTGGAGTTTCTTGTTTTTTTTCTTTTGAAGACATTTCGCTTCCCATCCAAGAAGCTTCTTCAGCTCTGACTGGGTGGGAAATGGAAGGATTTCTATTCCTTGCAGACAGCTGGTCTTTTGCATTCTTTTAGAAAGTTGTTGAGACCACTTGAAGGTTTATCTACAGGTGAAATTTGAAAAATTAGAATATCATGCAAAAGTTCATTTATTTCAGTAATGCAACTTAAAAGGTGAAACTAATATATGAGATAGACTCATTACATGCAAAGCAAGATAGTTCAAGCTGTGATTTGTCATAATTGTGATGATTATGGCTTACAGCTCATGAAAACCCCAAATCCACAATCTCAGAAAATTAGAATATTACATGCAATCAATAAAACAAGGATTGTACATAGAACAACATTGGACCTCTGAAAAGTATAAGCATGCATATGTACTCAGTACTTGGTTTGGGCCCTTTTTGCAGCAATTACTGCCTCAATGAGGCGTGGTATGGAAGCTAACAGCATGTGGCACTGCCGAGGTGTTATGGAAGACCAGGACGCTTCAATAGTGGCCTTCAGCTCTTCTGCATTGTTCGGTTTCATGTCTCTCATCTTTCTCTTGGCAATGCCCCATAGATTCTCTATGGGGTTTAGGTCAGGTGGGTTTGCTGGCCAATCAAGCACAGTAATCCCACGGTCATTGAACCAGGTTTTGGTGCTTTTGGCAGTGTGGGCAGGTGCCAAGTCCTGCTGGAAAATGAAGTCAGCATCCCCATAAAGCTCGTCTGTGGAAGGAAGCATGAAGTGCTCCAAAATCTCCTGGTAGATGGCTGCATTGACCCTGGACTTAATGAAGCACAGTGGACCAACACCAGCAGAAGACATGGCTCCCCAAATCAACACAGACTGTGGAAACTTCACACTGGACTTCAAGCATCTTGCAGTGTGTGCCTCTTCATTCTTCCTCTATACTCTGGGTCCTTGGTTTCCAAATGAGATGCAAAAGTTGCTCTCATGAGAAAAGAGGACTTTGGAGCAACAGACCAGGTCTGTTTTTCTTTAGCCCAAGTAAGACACTTCTGACGTTGTTTGTTGTTCAGGAGCGGCTTGACAAGAGGAATACGACATCTGAAGCCCATGTCCAGGATCCATCTGTGTGTGGTGGCTCTTGATGCACTGACTCCAGCCTCAGTCCACTCCTTGTGAAAGTCCCCAACACTTTTGAATGGCCTTTTCCTGACAATCCTCTCCAGGCTGCGGTCATCCCTGCTACTTGTGCACCTTCTTCTTCCACACTTTTCCCTTCCACATAACTTTCTATTAATGTGATTTGATGCAGCACTTTGGGAACATCCAACTTCTTTTGCAATTACCTTTTGAGGCTTTCCTTCCTTATGGAGGGTGCCAATGATGGTTTTCTGTACAACTGTCAGGTCAGCAGTCTTTCCCATGATTGTGATTCCTACTGAACCAGACTGAGAGACCATTTAAAGGCTCAGGAACCCTTTGCAGGTGTTATGGCTTAATTAGCTGATTAGAGTGGGACACTTTGAGCCTAGAATATTGCACCTTTTCACAATATTCTAATTTTCTGAGATTGTGGATTTGGGGTTTTCATGAGCTGTAAGCCATAATCATCACAATTATGACAAATCACAGCTTGAACAATCTTGCTTTGCATGTAATGAGTCTATCTCATATATTAGTTTCACCTTTTAAGTTGCATTACTGAAATAAATGAACTTTTGCACAATATTCTATTTTTCGAGTTTCACCTGTATGTCCTCAGAGTTACCTAGTAGTGCAAATGGCTGTGGGGCCTTCTTGGCTGCAGGATATTTTCTGCTGTGTGTCCTTTCACTGTTGAAGACAGGTACAGGTTTTTGGGGGTGATTCTGTGCTGTCTGCATCTCAAACTGAAGTGCAAATGGTTCCTGTAATCTGCAGTTTTTCTAAAAATCTATTCATTTTCCCACACCACTCAAAATATGTTCATCCCAAAGTTCATAGCTAAATGTCTATAGAGATTCTCAATAATACAGGTCATGGTTGTCTCAAAGGACCTGAATGTCAGAGAATCTCTATAGACTTTAGCTAGACTTGATTTGTTCTGTGTTTGTGTCCAATCCTGATTGATTGTTTTGGTAGTGTTAGCTTCTGATTGGTCCTTTGTTTATTCTGGCTTCAGAAAACTATTTTCATTCTCAAAATCTCAGAACTAGGATATTATGCTTTGTTCAGTGCAATCATTTTTGGAAAAAAAAGTGGGAATCAAGTTTGAGGTAGAGGATATACTACTTGGCAATCTACTACATGCAGAATGTGGAGGGAAGGAAAACTTCATGCAGAGCATTTCCTTCCAGTATTCAGAGCTACAAATTGCTTTGCATTTCAGTATACATAGCTGTATTTTTTTAGATCATGGTCTTGTAAAAAACATGGGCACCTGATTCTCTCAATAAAAACCAAAAACACAAAACTAATCCAGTTGATCTTTACATTTCAGAAGATGAATGAATTATGAATTCTTTATAGTGTTATTAAAAATGTAATATAGGTAACAAATTGCTTTAGCGCTACAGCACACAATTTAAGTGAAAATTTCATAATGCCCAGTCTGTCAGATCTTCCTCAAGTTGCTATGAATGCCTCTGTTACCTCTTTGACTTTAGTCTGCTGCTGATTCATCACTGTCAGCCTCCTTTGACTATTTCACTCCTGAAGGCAAATATTCCTAAAGGTCAGAGCTGTTATCTAAGACATTGTCAATTGTGTTAATCCATTTCTAAAACCAATGATATTTTCACACTACTGGGTAAGTATCTCTTCTGGATTAATCCCAGGAGATTGGAATCATACTGAATAAATAGGGATTTAGTCCAAACTCTGCCAAACAATAAAGGGAAAATTAATTCAAGAACAGAATTAAGAAAAGTATCCTCTTGGTGGTCTTAAGAATATAAACACATCTGGATTTGCTGAGTAACCCAAATTTAGAATGCATTTAGATATTATCAGAGTGGTATATCAAATGAAGGTATTATACTCAACAAGCAAACAATGAAACCTTGGTGAGAATTAAATAATGATGTATAATAGTAAGGGGGCTTATAGCTTGGTTGCAATGTAGTAATATTTTTTTTAACCAGAAATGGTTGCTTCTTCATAGCTGGTTTACTTAATGTGAAAGCCATATTCTGAGAGTGATAAATCTTTGTTCTTTATGAAGTAATGTAAGGCTAAGAAGAAATCCAGCTATCCGTGCAATTGATAGGCTCCCATTCACAGGATGAGTAAAACAGGACCCAGAGATATATCTATCTCAGATGCTTTGATTTGAATTTTTCTGGGTCCTTGCCAGTGTTGTAATTCTATCTTCAAACTCCTACAATCCCACCAAGTGTGGCAAATCAAAAACCACAAACTCTAGTGCATGTGGAAGATGTTCACCACTCCACCAATGCTGAATATAAATAGCCAATTTTTTACTGGAGAGAAACCCACAGCAGTCATAAAAGGAAATGTATAGTATTTGACTCCTGTGTTGTTCAACTCTTTCTTTCTGTGTGATTAAGGATTGATTCTAATGTAATAGAGTTTTATAGTATCTACTGGTATGTGAGTTAGGAATGGGCCCCAGGAAATATGAGGGAACCATTATTTTGTTTCATCTATATGTGTTTCATAGTCTACATAAGAATGTGTTTTAAAAAATCATGTGCAGGGATCTTTAGAGTTAAAAGTAAGAATTGGCATAATCAGAAGATAGAATGAGCAAAGAAACAACAAACTGGATATAAGGATAAATGATAATGTTCTTTTCTTTCTAAGAAACATAATAAAATGTATATCCAGCTTTCAGTGGGCACCATCAATTATTTGGTTGCATCTACAGGGAAGATATCCTATAACACAAGGCTACACTTGGTTGATCAGAAAAGTTAAACAGGTTCCAAGCTGAAGAGAACATAAATCAGATACTACCTGTTCCCTAAGTCACTGGATTATAGGCTAGACCTGGAAGTAAATAAAATTGTAGAAGAAGGCAATAGAATACTACATCCATATTTTTGTCAAGAAAACTACATTCATATTACTGTTAGTGTTAGATTTGCATGAAGAGTCAGACGCGGAGTGCTTCAGTGAAGAGTTTATTAGTGACTACAGCTCATAACAGACCTGATTTGGCTGGGCTGTGGCTGCTACTTATAGCCAGCAGCCACAGTTGCCAGCCAATCAGAGTGCAGGGTTTTCCCACACTTTTTAAACCAATCATTTCTGACATCTTACAAGAACAGTTCAAACTTAACCAATGACATTCAAACCTGCATACATAACAGTTAGTGTCCTCAGGAGTTAATTGAACCTGAAGAAAACTTAAGTTCTTCTATAGAGAAGGTAAGAGATGGGGAAGAATAGGAGAAATGAAACAGTATTGCAGAAATAGAAAAGAGACAGACAAGGGCAAATGAAACCAAATAGAAAACTATGTGGGAAACAGAATCTCAGTATAAAGAATGCCAGATTAAATAAAGAAAGGGGCCAAAGCATAAGCCACACTTGCTTGAGGCAATGTGGATAGCAGTTGGGAGAGGTTAGGAGAAAGGGGAAAAAATGAATTAGAAAGACAAGGAAACAACAGTACAAATATTATCTCTCTGATGGTAAAAGAAATACAAAATTGTAATCCAGGAGTTTCGTGTAAAGTACCAATAAGCTAAAATACCCCCCCTTCTTTTTTTTTGCAAATATATTTATTTTATTTTATTTTATTTTATTTATTTTTATTTATTCCGCAGATCAAAAGAAGCTGGGATGAGAGATTTGGCTAAGAGAGTCCAATTTGTTTCAAGGCCTACATTGAATGTTGGATGAACCTAATCAAAACCCAAACTGTGTTCTACTCAAACCTTCCTGACAGTACAAAAATTATGCCACATAAAACAGGAAAGGAAAAGCTTTATAAAGTGCTTTTTCATTCTTAATATTCTAAGTAGCCAATTAATATATGCTACCATGAGGCAAGTAGAACCCTTATATTGTGGCATGCTTATTTGTGGGTTAGTGCATCATATCAACGAAGCTAAGTGATATGCTAGCTATGTAGGATCCATGGTGGAGCTGTGCTTAGAATTCAGTACTGAGGCTACTTCTGCTGATTGCTGGCTGCCAGCAGTTTGGCAGTTCGAGCCTCACCAGCTCAAGGTTGATTCAGCGTTTCAACCTTCCGATGGTAAAATGAGGGCCCAGATTGTTGGGGCAATATGCTGATTCTGTAAAAATGGCTTAGAGAGGGCTATAAAACACTGTGAAATGGTATATAAGTCTAAATGTTATTGCTAGGTAGCATATCTTAGAATGTTGCATTAATTATGCACATAAGTTGTGCTTAAATGCCCTAAGCTAATGTGTGATGGCATGTAATGTAATGACTAGTCTTTTAGGTATTTCATCCTTACAGGCAAATCAGAGATTTTTTTGAGTCATAATCCTGGGGAAATGGTATTGGTACAGACTGAACCCAACAGAGGAAATTTGTTGCAGACAGGAAATATATTTTTTCCTTAAGTCCTGTCTACCATCAATAATGTCTCCAAGAAGATGTTTATTTACATGGCCTGGAAGGTACATATATATAGCAACTTTAATACCATTTGAAACTTAATATATAATTCAACATAATAATATGAATGGTAGCATTGTTGATAGTTAAGAGTTTGCAGATTTTGCGTATGGCACATTATTACAACATACCAAGAAGCCTAATCACTTTAATGATGAACTAAAATTTTACTTTTGAAATGTAAATATAAATGTACTTTATATTCAGTTTCAAATTTGAAGTAATCTAAAATATGTATAAGGTTTTTTTAAGTAAGTTATTTAAGTATTGCAAATATTACAATCATGTGGATAATCAGGCAGTATAACCTGTTTGATTAGCCTTATTCATAGAAGGGAAATTTTTGGAGCAATGGATTCCTTTGAAAATTACATTTTGGTAATTGTTTAATTCGAGTTTAGGAAATGGATATAGGAGAAACAGCAGCAAGGTGATGTCTTTGAGTTCTGTTTTCTAAACACTCATTTAAATTCTACTTTAAGCTATGCTCCAGAAAGGATGCATTTTCTACTTTTAAAATATTTCAGATTAAATATAGTGAGAGAGTAGACAAAAAAGAGAACCAGATTCACTGTTTGCAGCACGATAGATTATACACTGGAAAATGCTGGTAGATTAATCTTCCTCTACTATACATTCAATTTTAAAAGAAAAGATGCAGATACGATCTGTATTGTATTTTATTTCGTATAGTATGTTAAGCAATGTTATTGTAAAATACATTATGCATTTAGCATCCACGGCACTAGATTACCAATTTTATGAATGTACCGAAACATAATGACCAAGAAAAGTAAAGTTAAAAGGGTGTTAGCACTGTTAAAGGCATCTTTATCTAACACTTTCCTATAATAAAGCCATCTTGTGCTATTCTAAATTAAAGTTTGGTTTCTGTGATTACATTGGCTGTGCCAATTGAACTAAAATCATGATGAAACATGCTCAGATTCCAGTGCATTCAAAATAAAGGAAAGGAATATATTAGGTTAAGCTTGCTATTTATTTAACATTCAGTCCCCAGAAGAATTATTAACAATGTCTGTAAGAAAAAAAAATATCCTTAAGTTATATATCCATTCATAATATTAGTTATAGCCTACACATCACAAAAGGATTTCTCTCAATTGTTGCTTCATAAATTTTCCAGAACAATATCACAATATGCATAATTCGAGCTGTTTAGAAAGGAACAACACTGATTTGTCTAACTCAGAAAATCACTAACAAGCTAGCAATTTGTGTGAAATATTACTGGGACTATGATAAGTTATTGGAAGGAGAAAAAAAATTAGGGAACAATTTGGTGGGAGTTATAACAAATATCTCAGAAGTTTTTTTTTAAGTTATTGCAAGTAAAAGTAAAGAGAGTTGCTCAATGTTTAGCATTTGTATAAATTGGTCTGTTTTTGTGTTTTTGGGGGGAAATAGACCTCATGATTACAAAACACATCCCATTTTTGCCATTCATATTTCTTTTGTAACATTATGTTTGTGTGTTTTCTTCTTTCCGAAACATTAACCCTTTCCTGTTTCATGCAAAACTAAATGTGAAATGTGTAAGTCAAAAACACTGAGCACAAATTGTCCTTATCTAATACTACTCAAAGGCATAGCTTGCTTCCCATTTTTGTAGCAGAGTTCCCTTATGGAAAAAGTGACATGAATAGAATAGAATTTAAAGTCTCACCTATTTTATCTCTATGGTGATAAAGATTCTTTGGTTTTGCAAGAGAAAATAATAGGCTGTAACCAGTGGTGGGATTCACATTTTTTTACTACCGGTTCTGTGGGTGTGGCTTGGTGGGCATGGCAGGGGAAGGATACTGTAAAATCTCCAGTCAGAGATGGTATTTGCTGGTTTTCTGAACCACTCAAAATTTCCACTACCAGTTCTCCAGAACTGATCAGAACCTGCTGAATACCACCTCTGGCTGTAACTAACTGTGCCCATGGTATACAGTCCTCTTCCTCTTGCAGTGTCTCCCATTGTTCCCTCCCCCCTCTTTATTCTAGAAGATTAGGAGATCTTCAAGAGCAGCCTTGGTGGAGGTGATTGAAAATAGAAGAAAGAAAAGGAAAGTCCAACTCTATGAGTAGATTATGTTGGACATAAGTCTTGGTTTTATGTGCATTGTATGTCTATGGAGATTCTCAGTCATCCAGGTCATGGTTATTGTCAGAGTATATTCATAAACTGGAATAGAGCATGGTAACAAGGTCAGCCAATGAATAGGCATAGCAACTAAGTCAGCCAATGAGAACTGTTTGGAAACTGAAACTAGAAGTAGCTTAGGGAACTGAAACTAAAAGTAGCCAAGGCGTGGCTCTATATTAATCTCTGCAACTGCAGTTATGTTAAGCTCTGCAGCTCTGAAGCTACGTGGAGCTCTGAGTCTGTCTATTGAAATGAAACTGCTTCTCTCGTCTTGCTTGCCTGCTGAACTAAAGTAAAAGAGAAACTGAGTTCCTATTCTGCTCTGCACTTGTAACATGTCTGCTGAAGTTACTTGCAACATGTTTCTGTCTGAGTTTGCTCCATGTTGGAGAAATCTACAACTGGTTTGTAAAATCTACTTATTACGTTTATAAAGATGTTAAATGAAGCATCAGCCATCTGTGTTTATTTTTCTGGCGCTGAATTAACGCTGCAAAACTCTGAATAGTTATCCCAAAGGTGCTTTTTCAAGAGGCAACTGGACTTTCTGGTTTTTCTTTGAAGACATTTCACTTCTCATCCAAGAAGCTCATTCAGCTCTAACTGGATGGTAGGGAATGGAAAGATTTATACTCCTTGCAGACAGCTAGACATTTGCATTCTTTTATTATTATTATTTATTATTTATTATTATTCATATTTATATGCCGCCCTTCTCCGGAGACTCAGGGTGGCTTACAATTTTTTGGGATACAACCCAGCGTGCTCAGCAATAGCCTTCATTCCATTGTATATGCCTGCTTATTACTAAGCGGCATTTTTACAAAGTCAGCTTATTGCCCCCAACAATCTTGGGTCCTCAATTTACCTACCCCGAGAGGATGGAAGGCTGAGTCAACCTTGAGGTTGGTGGGATTCGAGCCTGCACTAATTGCAGGCAGCTGGAACTAAGTGCTAGGCATTTAACAGCCTGCACCACCAAGGCTTTTAGTGAGTCATTAAAGTCACCTGGAGATTTATCGGTGTCATCAGGGTCACCAGAGTGGTGCAATTGGATGTGGGGCCTTCTTGGAATTGTTGAAAGGACTGTGTTGTAGATTGTAGACCACTTCATAAGTGCATGGCAGAACATAGGAGAACAAACACATCAGGACTAGATTCAGCAGTCCATCTGCATTTAAAAGATACAGGCCACTCGTTTGAAGACAGCAAAGTCCACATTTTGGACAGAGAAGACCGCTGGTTTGAAAGATGGGTCAAAGAGGCCATCTATGTCAAAATTGAACAGCCCACTCTCAACAGAGGGGGAGGGATATGACATCATCTATCTCCAATGTACAACACAGTCCTCTCAACAATTGCAGGAAGGCTCCACACCCATTTTCATCACTTAGGTGATCCTGATGACACAGAAAAATCTCCAGGTGACCTTAACAACTGGCTAAAAGAATGCAAATGTCCAGCTGTCTGAAAGGAATATCAATCCTTCCATTCCCCACCATCCAGTCAGAGCTAAAGAAGCTTCTTGGAATAGAAGCAAAATGTCTTCAAAGAAAAAACAGAAAGTCCAGTTGCTTCTTGTAAAAGCACCTTTGGGATAGGCATTATACAGCATGTTTACTGTTTTCTAAGCTTAGGCTACTCAATATCTAGTCCTTTTAATCAGCCCTCTGGACATATGTGCCCAAAGGGGAAAAAGGGGCAAGGCTTCCAAATGCTTTCCAATTTCATTTCTGCTATGCAAATTAAATGCACAAATGAAAGGAGAACATAATATGTTCATCAATGCACTTTGCTGGTTTATTTATTTCACTATAAAATTTATATGGCCACCCATTTCACAAGAAGTGACTCTGGCTGGCACAGAACAAAGACCTAAAACAACGGACATGTCAAAAACTTTTTAAAGACATTTAAAAGGACAAGACACACAAGATTAGTTAGATTAGTAAGGAAAGTGTCATCAGTTCATTACATCCACAGAGAAAATTGAGCCTAGAGAATTACCACATCAGCCTCAGATTTTACAGATCTGTTCCTTTAACATTCATTATAAAGCCAAGTAAACCCTGATAAAATATTTATAATTCCAATTCCTTCTTCATCAAGGATCTCTACATTGGCAAAAACTTTTGAAGAACCTGATAGAACTAGAAGTAAAACTATAAAAGAGAAAACATCTGAAAATGCAGTCTTGACTTCTGCTCTTCTGCCCTTCTCTTAGACCTCAAAATAATGCTAACAGAAAAGCTTTTATCCAGAAACTTTGAACTATTTGAAGGAGTTACAAGACAAAAGGTGCTTTGCAGAATATTGTTCGTAACCTCAGAACTGAACTTCTGAAGGAACATGGCAGGCAGACAGTAGCAAAATAAAATTGAATACCCATCAGTACTTCACCTACACTCACAAAAATAACCTCCCAAAAACCTACCACACAACATAGACATATTCCATGCAGTGGTGGGATTCAATTTTTTTTACTACCGGTTCTGTGGGCGTGGCTTGGTGGGCATGGCATGGCTTGATGAGTGTGGCAGGGGAAGGATACAGTAAAATCTCCATTCCTACCCCACCCGACTCCAGGGAGAAGGTTACTGAAAAATCTCTATTCCCATCCCACTCCACTAACCTGCTTTCCAGCTCCGTTCTCCTGTGCAGGGCAACAAAAGAAGACCCAGATGATCAGCTGGGACTTGGGAGGCAAAGAATAGATGGGGGTGGGGCCAGTCAGAGGTGGTATTTTTTTTCCCAAAAAGATTTTTATTTTTTAAGACAAATATATACAAACAAAACATAAAAAACATAAAACCATCTTCCATTTTATATACATACAGTGTGTCAGTTGGTTACAAAACTTTTGTGTTATTCTTTCGTAGTCATCACTCACAATTTATATCATTTCTATAATTGTCAATCCAACATATGCTTATATATTTATCAGTTATTAATCATTCATGACTAAACTATTTATTCCATTATTTATATGAGATATCCTCAATTTTGTTATAAAAATTTATATTATACTTTCATCCAATGGTTATATATATTTGTATTATATTTTATATCAATCTATTAAACTTCTATTATAAGATTTCCTAATGTATTACATTACCATGTCTTTTTATCCAACCATTGATAAAACAAATCCCATATCATGTAAAATTGTTTATCTTCTTGTTCTCTAATTTCAAATGTCAATTTACTCATTTCAGCACAATCCATAATTTTCTTAATAACTTCCTCCTGCATAGGTATTTTTTCATTTTTCCAATTCTTAGCAAATACAATTCTAGTTGCTGTTAAAACATTTACAATCAAATATTTCAACTCTTTATTGTATATTTCCGGTATAATTCCCAATAAAAATATCTCTGGCTTAAAGTCTATATGTTGTTTTATCATTTTTTCCAACCATGTGTGGATTTCAGTCCAATACCTTTTAGCATCCAAGCAAGTCCACCACATATGGTAATACGAAGCAGGTATCTGATGACATTTCCAACATTTATCTGATTTATCCTTAAACATTCTTGCAATTCTCATCAGGGGTAAGTGCCACCTGTAAAACATCTTATACAAATTTTCTTTATAAGCAGTTGACATTGTCATTTTATAATTTTGTGACCATAATTTTTGCCATTTCTCTAAATCAATCCCATATCCAAAATTTTTCCCCCAAGCAATCATCGTTTCTTTAACTTGCTCCTCCTCCAATTTAAATTCTAATAAATGTTCATAAAGTTTTTTAATTATATTTTCATCAGTACCTATCAAGATTTTATCTAAATCAGTCAACTTATCATAAATACCTTCTAATTTAATATCTTTATCAAATCTAGATTGTATTTGCAAATATGAAAACCAATTCATTTTTATACCTTGTTCTTCCAACGCTTGCATAGATTTAAGTTCACCCTTTTCATTCAAAATCTCACCATATCTAACTGTTTGTTACTTTTTATATATTATTAGATAAGAAAAAGCTTCAATGGTAGATATTCATAATGGAATTTTTAAGTAATATTGCTTTTTTATCTTCTCCCAGTTTAAAAACAATGCCTCTTGAATATAATGTCTTCTAAAATACCCCTGTGTTTTCCCTTATACCAGAGGAAAGCATGCCATCCCAACAGCAGGTCGTGTCCTTCTAAAGTCAATAATCTACTGTTCCTTAATGTTATCCATTCCTTTACCCACATCAAATTTGTCGCCTGGTAATATAATTCCCAATTGGGCAAGGCAAACCCTCCTCTTATTCTTGCATCTTGTAACAGTTTTATTCTCGCTTTCTTACCCTGCCAAATGTATTTCAACACAATTTTATTTAAGTCTTCAAAACACTCTTTCCCTAGTCTAATTGGAATTGTCTGCAATAAGTATAAAATTCTAGGCAATACATTCATCTTAATTGTAGATATTCCCAATAAATGATAATTGTAAATTTTCCAATTTTGCCAAATCTGTCGCAATCTGTTGTTTGAGTTTAAGATAGTTATCTTCCTTCAATGTACTACATCTTGGTGTAACATATATCCCTAAATACCTAACCTTATTTGTGACCTGGATTTCTAAAACTTCCTCCAACTCCTTCTTTTGTCTTGCTCACATGTTCTTTGTTAATATCTTTGTTTTATCCTTGTTTATTTTCAAACCTGCTATTTTTCCATACTCTTCTATCTTTTCTATTATTTTAGGTGCTGTTTCCAATGGATCCTCTAATATAAATACCAGGTCATCTGCAAAAACTTGCAATTTATACTCTTCCTTTTTGATTTTCATTCCTTTTATTTCTTTTTCTTCTCTAATATTCCTATTCAACACTTCCAATGTTAACACAAACAGCAGAGGCAACAGTGGACAACCTTGTCTAGTCCCTTTTTTTATAGACTCTGTTAATTCTCCATTTATCATAACCTTTGCGGTTTGTTTATAGTATATTGTTTCAGTGGCTTGAATAAATTTTTTACCAAAGCCGATTTGTACCAATTGCAATAACATAAATCACCAACTCACATTATCAAAGGCTTTTTGAGCATCTAAAAACATCAAAGCCATTTGCTTTTCAGGATGTGCCTCATAATATTCCGAAGTATCCAGAATTATTCTCATATTATCTTTAATTTGTCTCTTTGGCAGAAATCCATTTTGATCAACGTGAATAATTATTTAAATATCTTTTCAATCTTTCTGCCAAAATTGAAGCAAAAATTTTATAATCTGAGTTTAATAGGGAAATAGGTCTATAGTTTTTGACTTGCTGTCGATCTGTGTCTTCCTCCGGTATAAGTGTAATATATGATTCTGACCATGTTTTGAGTATTTTCTTCTTTGACATAACTTCATTCATAACTTCTAATAATTGAAGATTCAGTATTTCCTGAAAGGTCTTATAAAATTCCGCTGCAACCCATCTGGACCTGGTACTTTTCCAACGTTTTGTTTCTTTAAGGCTTCTGTTAGTTCCAGCATCATTATATTCCCTTCTAACATTGCTTCAATGTCTTTAGGTATTTGTGGCAATTTCGTTTTCTGTAAATATTGCTTAATTTTTTCTTCTTGAATATTCTCTTGATAATACAGTTTTCCATAATAATCTTGTATAATTTTTTCTTCTCCTCACTTCCACAGCAAACATGTCCTTCTTCATCTATTAATTGATTAATCCTTCTTGATTCTCTTTCCTTTTTCAGTTTATAAGCTTAAATTTTCAGAGGGTTAGCGTTAACCCTAACCCTCTGAAAATTTAAATGTCCACCAAAAGTTGAACATCTTCAGACTGCAGAGAGGTACATTTGGACACTGAGTCTACATATTTAAAGCAAAGTGATAGAATGAGATGTAGCTATAATATATGCAGATACTCAGTTATAGAGCCTTGGTCAATAGAGTTTAAGAAAATAAAATCTGACCATTTAGAAAGAAGCTACTGTAAAGTTGGAAGCACTGTTGCCAAAATAATAACACAACATGAGTGTGCCCAAGCAATTATTAGAAATTGAGCTCAACTCAAAGGAAACTAAACTTTTATCATAAAAGGCAAATCCTAGATAAAAAAGCTGGAAAAGAAAGAAAAAGTCTTTTTAATATGGCCTTCACAGTGATTAGACATGGTATAATTACATATACAATTAATGTTTGCTACAGAGGTCAAGAACTGTTGAAGCTAAATTAATCAATTACTTGGTATTAGCAGATGTTTCTCCTCCTGGCTCTGATTCAAATACATTTGTTTTTGAAAAGGTGATGATGCCATTGAGAGCAAATTATATGGCTGGTATTAAAAACAGGACAGGCAAAAAAAACCCAGTCCTCAGCTGCATTATTTCTATTTTTTTTTTAAACTGAAGACTGTTAGGGAATATTTTGTGGATCTGCTTTATTTAGTGACTGTTTAAGATAGTTCTACTCATCTTACCCCCTCCTACTTGCATTCTCTACTTAATAACAAGTAAACTGATTTGAAAGGTGACATTATTCATGATAGCAGTGTTCCGATATCTCAGGGGTTGCCACAAAGAAGAGGGAGTCAAGCTATTCTCCAAATCACCTGAGGGCAGGACGAGAAGCAATGGGTGGAAACTAATCAAGGAGAGAAGCAACTTAGAACCAAGGAGAAATTTCCTGACAGTTAGAACAATTAATCAGTGGAACCACTTGCCTCCAGAAGTTGTAGGTGCTCCAACATTGGAAGTTCTTAAGAAGAGAGTGGACAAGCATTTGTCTGAAATGGTATAGGGTTCCTCCCTGAGCAGGAGGTTGGACTAGAAGACCTCCAAGATCCCTTCCAACTCTGATATTCTGTTATTCTAGTGCAGGGGTGTCAAACTCGCAGCATCACATTGTCATCACATGGCATATCATGACTTTCCCCCCCTTCATTAAACTGGGGATGGGGAGTGGCCAATGCGTGACGCATCCAGCCTGCAGGCCACAAGTTTGACACCCCTGTTCTAGTGGCTTTCAAATTACTCCAAGGTTTTTTAGATGTTATGGAATGTAGTGAGAATGTGGATCCCCAGCAAGAATAAGAGGCAATAAGAGAAGAAGAGCCCAGGCATTGTGTGTGTGTGTGTGAGAGAGGATGATGATAGCCCCTCCCGGATAGTTCATAGAACCATGATGGCAAACCTATGGCACGCGTGCCAGAAGTGGCACGCAAAGCTATCCCTGTGGGCATGTGAGCCGTTGCCCCAGCTCAGTTCTACTGCACATGCACACACCCTCTCACCAGCAAGCTGATTTTTGGGTATCTGCCACACATGCATGGGGGGCGGGGTGCATGCACAAGGGGTGAGGGGAGCGCCGGGAGGGTTGCTTTCAGCACGCAATGACAAAAAAGGTTAGCCATCACTGTCATAGAATATATTGCAGATGCAGAAAGTGGAGTCAAGATTTTAGTTCTAGGTGTGAAATAGTAAAGAGCTTGGAAGAATTGCATCATTCTTGGTTTTGAGCTTGCCATAAGATGTTTCAAAGCTTTAGCGACCTTTCTGGTTTTTCAGGGTGCCAAACCCGTTGCAGCTTTCCTTCCATACACATACAAAAAGGCTAAAGTTAGTAAAGGTAGTCTGGTGACTTACAACTGCAACCAAGACCTGAATTTCAGTAATGACAGTCATGAATACACCCCATTTTACTACCGTTTTATGACAGTCATTAAGCGAATCACAAAGCCATAAGTGCAAAGCCATTTTCTCAAATGGGCAGGGGGTTTCTCCAGAAACTGACAAAAACCATTGCAAATCATGGTCACGTGACTACGGAACACTGTGGGTAGTTATAAATGTGGACCAGTGCCCAAGTGCCCTGATCATTTGAAGATGGGCCAGAGCCTTGCATGACATTTTATTACAGTTGGAAGTTCTTTAAGGGTAGTAAAGCATCCTTTCCAAGGGTGTCACAACTCTGCACGACTGTTCAACTATCGATCATAATTTGAGGACTACCTGTAGCATGATCAGATTTCCGACACAAGGAACAATAGTGAAAGTTGTGGTGTGGTTTGAATCTTTCAGTTTTCTTTATAATATTTTTTTAAGATATTATGTTTCTAATTAATGTTCTTCATTAATTTATGTTCTTCATTCTATGAGGGTGCATGCTTGCTATAATATTGTATTTTTCTGTACAATGTACATAAATGTGCATTCTATATTTTACATGAAACAGAAATAACATACACATCAAACTTTGTTTATTGTTCCATAAGCATCATATAATATATAATTCCCAGAAGAGACTAACTTTACAAATGGGCTGTACCAATAACTCCTCTCATCCTTCAAGGAAAGTAAATGGTCAAAATGAATTCTTCAATTTGTAGAAAAGTAAAATTTAAAACTGTTAAGTTTGCATGAAGAGTCAGACACGAAGAGCTTCAGTGAAGAGTTTATTAGTGACTACAGCTCGAATGGACCCAACTTGGCTGGGCTATGGCTGCTACTTATAGCCAGCAGCAGTAGTTGCCAGCCAATCAGAGTGCCGGGTTTTCCCGCACTTTTTAAACCAATCCTATTTGACATTTTACAAGAACAATTCAAACTAAACCAATGACATTCAAACCTACATACATAACACCCCTCCCCACTAGGTTCAGTCCATACCAAACCCCAACCTATCTAATGTATTCTTTTAAATAGGTGGGGCTCTTGCGTGTACGTTGCGACCTTCGTGGTTCAGAACTTTTAACATTCTCACCCAGTGAGAGAGGAATTGTGTCTGCTGACATTTCCCCACTGGGACTTCCTGTGAAAGAAGACCCTGTTTGATTGTTAGAATCTGGTCTCTCCTCCCAACCCATCTCCAGCCCAATGTCAGCACCCAAGTCACGTAGTGATGTGCAATCTTCCACTTCTAAGGATGGATCTTGGCATTGTGACAGGTTTTGGGATGGTTCCTGTCATGTTAGCTCGTTACACATGGGGTTGATTCTTGCTTGCTGATTATCCTCCTGTTCCTCCCCTTCCCCCCTAGAATTGACATCAGGTGAGGGAACTAGAGAGGAACAAGTGTGATGTTCTTGAGAGAACCTGGATCTAAGTTGATCAATGTGCCTGCTCCAGAGGAGTCCATCCTCTGTTTGCACCCTGTAAGAACGAGGGCCTGTGATTTGAGTTATTTCAGCAGGAATACATAATGGTTCACCCATAAGGTTTTTTGCATAAACAGAATCACCCACAGTGAATGTGCGAACTTTGCTAGTGGAATCAAGTGCTGCGTTGGGTGCGTAAGTGGGATGAAGGCAGTCAAGGGAAGACCTAAGTTTCCTACCCATCAACAACTCTGCTGGGGATAAGTTATTAGATGGGTTAGGAGTGATGTGCTGAACACTAAGAAGTTTTTCAACTTTCTCAGTGATGTCCCCAGGACCCAGTTGCTGAAGCTTCTCCTTGGTAAAACGTGCCATGCGTTAGCCCGGCCGTTAGCGAAGGGTGCCCAGGGGCAGTAAGGGCATGTCTAATACCCTGTTGTGCTAAATAGGATTCAAAAAGGTTGGATGTAAATTGAGGGCCATTGTCAGAGACAAGAACATCAGGTAACTTGTGGGTTACAAAAAGTTTTTGAGCTGTTTGATGACAGCATCAGTGGTGGTGGATGCCATGGGGATTACCTCTAGCCATTTGGAATATGCATCTACTATAATAAGAAAGGTGTGCCCTCTGGTAGGGCCAGCAAAATCAATGTGAATCCTGGACCATGGGCCCCTAGGACATTCCCATTCCTGTGGGGGTCGAGAGCAGGCCTGGCTACCTGACAGTTGGGACAAGATGCAACCCAGTTTTCAACCATTTTGTCAATACCTGGCCACCATACATAACTCCTGGCCAATCCCTTCATCCTTACAATACCAGGATGACCCTCATGTAACATTTCCAAAACCTCTCTTTGCAGTTTTGCAGGAATAACCACCCTGTTACCCCACAAAATACATCCTCTTAATACAGATAATTCAGTTTGCCTGGACTTAAAAGGTTGAGCCAGGTGAGGTAGATCTTGAAGAGGCCAACCTTTCTTAATCCAGCCTATAACAGGAGCCAATAAAGTGTCTTTGGCAGTCTCTCTGGCAATTTCAGCAGCATGCACTGGAAGCTTGGCAACAGTTTCTAGGAAAAGGTGTGTGTTTCAGGTTCAAAGTCCTCCTTGTGGCAAGGAAGTGGGCAACGACTCAGTGCATCAGCATGTCCAATGTCCTTGCCAGGCTTGTGGATAAGTTTGTATGAATAAGCAGCAAGAAATTCAGTCCACCTCAGCATTTTTGGTGACAGGATACTAGGTGTAGGTTTGTCTCCTGCCACAATGCCTAACAAAGGTTTGTGATCTGTAACAATGGTAAATGTTCTCCCATACAGATATTCATGAAATTTCTTAACAGCTGCAACAATTGCCAATGCTTCCTTGTCCAATTGGCTGTAATTCCTCTTCTTTGGTCAAAGTGCGAGAGTAAAATGCAATAGGGGCTTCCCTCCTGCTGGGAAGCCTGTGGCTCAAACCCCCCACTCCAAAAGGGGATGCATCACAAGTCAGTACAACAGGTAAATTCTCAGAGAACTGTATCAGTACAGCATCAGATGTGATTAGTCTTTTAATACTGTTAAATGCTGATTGTTCCTTCCTCCCCAGACCCAAACAGACTTTTTGTCAAGTAATCTGTGCAATGGTTCAGCAATGGTTGCCTTCTGAGGTAGGAACATGTGATAAAAGTTAATGAGTCCAAGGAAGGCTTGCAAATCTGTTTTGCATTTAGGTCTAGGGGCTTCTTTGATTGCTTGAACCTTGGCATCTGTAGGGTGGATGCCATGCTTGTCAATCATGTAGCCCAGGAACTCAAACTTGTCAGTTCTAAGAGTGCATTTTTCTTCTTTGACTTTTAACCCCACTTTCTTGAATCCGGTTAGGACTTCTCTGAGTCTCTCGTGTAACTGAGTGTCATTTTCAGCAGAGATTAACACATCATCAAAATAAGGCACTACCCCTGGCAGTCCTTGGAGCATTCTTTCCATAAGGCTTTGGAAGATGCCTGGTGCCACACTTACTCCAAATTGCAACCTTTTGCATTTGAAAGCACCTCTATGAGTCACAATGGTTTGGGCCTCTGCAGTGGCATCATCAACTGTTAGTTGTTGATATGCCTGGGCCAGATCCAATTTGGCAAAGACTGTACCCCCGCCAAGAGAATGAAATAAATGAGGCACCACTGGAACTGGATATGCACTCTGTTGTAGCGTATGTTTCAATGTCCCCTTGTAGTCTTCGCAGATTCTCACAGACCCATCAGCCTTGACTGGTGTGACTATGGGTGTCTCCCACCTGGAGTGGTCAGTGGGCTCTAAAGCCCCTTGAGCTATTAGTTTATCTAATTGTGCATCAATTTTTTCCTTTAAGGCAAATGGGACCCTTCTGGGCTTTAAACGGATTGGTGGCACCTTGGGATCTAGATTGAAAGTGATAGGGGTCCCCAAGTACTTGCCTAATCCGTCGCTGAAGACCTCTGGAAACTCAGACTTCAAGGCCTCCTCCCATTCAGTGTTGCTCATGTGATTGTTGCCAGTCACCTCGATGCCCAGCAGGTTGAACCACTCAAGTCCCAGCAAACTTGGGCGATCCTTGTCCACGATGGTCAGTGGTAGGCGTTTGGTGTGGCCTTTGAACTTCACGTTGAATTCTCTTGTTCCAACTACTGGAATCTTGTTCCCTTGGTAGTCTTTAAGAGTCAGTGCTTGCTTCTTGAAGTGATTCTTCTGAATGTTTGGGAGTAGTCTGTGAATAGTGTCCCATGACAGCATAGATAGATATGAGCCTGAGTCCACTTCCATTTGGCAAGGCCTTCCTTCAATGAGTACCTTGACATGCACTTTTCTGTTATTGATAGAAGATGAATGACCAATAGTTATTGTCTGATGAGTTTCATTCTTCCCCTTTGTTTCTGTGCTGTGCCCCATTTTCTCACTGAGATTGTTGGGCTTGAATTTTTTGTCTTTGTTTGCAGGAAATTTCCTTCTGTTGGGTGGAGTTCTGGATGATTTGCAGACTCTTGCTAGGTTGATTTGCAGACTCTTTTTTCACAACGGAGGCAAATGGTGTCTAAAAACTTGCATTCAGTGTGGGGTGGCTTCCCCACAACCTCTGCAGTAGAAATCTTGCCTCTTCCTATCCAGGTCTTTCTTTTTCCGCTCCATTCTGAGTCTGTAAATTCCCTCTTCCACCTCACTGCAATCTGACTCAGAATCTAGGTCATCACAATGGTTTGTGGTAGACTTTTCCCCATCAGAATGGTTTGTGGCCCTGTTCATCTTCCTCATGGTTGCTGCTGAGGACTTGGTAGCTTCTGCTGAAGAGGCTTTTTCTATGGCTTCTTTTAGCGTGATCTTAGGTTTCATTAATAACTTGCTCTGTAATAACTTGTCTTTAAGGCCCAGAACAAATGGATCGCGCATGGCCTCTTCTAAACTGTTAAATTCACAAGCACCTCCAATGTCTCTTAAACTTGCCACAAAGTTGTTTACATTTTTGTTTTCCCCCTGATCACGACGGTAAAACTCGTGTCTCTTAATGAGGCACGATACTTGTGGCGCGTAATGGGCTCTTAACAGCTTTTCCAAGTCAGGCCAGTCCATTACCTTCCGTCTGCAGCTCCGCCAATGCCTTCGCCATCTTGAAAACTGCGGACCGACGTAAGAAAGACCGCCCTCTTCCGCTTCTTGGAAATGTCGGCTAGACCGTTTCCTTCCAGATACATTTGGAAACGATCTGCATACGACTCCCAGTCTTCTGCCGTCGGATCGAACGGGGCTGGGGGGGTGTTCAGCGCAGCCATCTCGCTCTTCTTCGGTTCCGCGTTGCCTTCTTCTTCAGGGGAATCCCACCTTCGTCGCCAGTGTTAAGTTTGCATGAAGAGACAGAAGCGGAGTGCTTCAAGCTCTTTAGTTTATTAGTGACTACAGCTCAGAACGGACCCGATTTGGCTGGGCTGCGGCTGCTACCTATAGCCAGCAGCCGCAGTTAACAGCCAATCAGAGTGCAGGGTTTTCCTGCACTTTTAAACCAATCATTTCTAACACTTTACAAGAACAGTTCAAACTAAACCAATGACTTCAAACCTACATACATAACAGTTGGCACTCTCTCCCTAAAGAACTTTGCTTGGCTCTTTCCTATTTATAGTGTATGCAGTGTTCAGAGACATACATGGATGGATGGATGGATGGATGGATGGATGGATGGATGGATGGAGTGTGTGTATAAATGCTTTTTTCCTCAGGTCTTTTCTTAATATAAATTGAATTAACTAGTGATAATAGCACTTCCGATTTTATGGCAGACAGAATGGGAATTTTGTCCTGTTAGAGGTTGTTTTAGCTTTGCAATCCAATTATTTCCTCTACTGTAATTATATTTAACTGAATGGGTGACTTGGATGTTCTGAAAGGGTTAATGGTATGTCACACAAGAAAATAAGAGTATCTGAGTGGCTGTCAAAAAATAATAAATAAACTAGCAACTAACTCTAGCATGTGTCTGGATTAATTTACATGGGGCATTCCCATCAGACTGCAGTACTCTCCTCCCGTCCCCAATATGGTATCACTGTGATGAAAAAGGGGGAAGCAGTTTTGATTCTGCCATGTTTATTTCACTGAGGTACTGTCCCTTCCCAGCCAGTATGGTGCTCTGTCTTTGATGCTTTGTCCTTGTGCATAAATGGTTATCTCTGTGTGGAAGAGAGACAGGAGTAAGCTGTTGGTAGATAATCTCTCTGTTTTGTAATTGGCTAACTCTTCCCTTTCCTTGCTTTACCTTTCCATCCATCACTTTACCTTTGTTAAATTTACAAAGCTTCTCAGATGAGGACACTGTTAAATCTTGCTGTTAACATCTACAATGGATTTAAAATATCTAAATGAGTAACCCCAATTTCTGTAAGATTCTTTTTTTTTCCTATTCATTCACTGGATTTATATTCTAGCTTTCATCCAGGAGAATTTATAATGAAAAGTTGCAACCTTTGGGCTAACGTGATAAGGGATTGTAGGAGTATATTTTATATTTTGACATTGGAAGATTGTGTGGTCTTTATTTTTATTTTTTAATGTTGTAAAATGTGGTAAATGTGTTTTTAGTTATAGAATACGTAGTACAACTACAAATATAGAAGCAGACTTATATAAGTAAAAGGTAAACCAACATGCCCCATTTTAGTGCCAGTTTCGACTGCTGGTTTCAGTCAGAATGGACATAATTAGACAGACAGATAAGCCATCTGCCTGCTAGCTTCTCCTGGTCTCTAGGCTTGAAACAGAGCTGGCTGAGGACAGCCACAGGTCTGTGGAGGAGATGCCTGTTGGTGACACAACATCTGCTTACTGAGATACTGAAGCACTCTTGCAATTGAGCACCTACGTGCTGGGTTTTTTAAAATGACACTGGACATGAAGAGAAAACAACCTGCCCTATTAACAGTTGTTTCTCTTCTGCTTTATAGAGCCTGTGGGGTGGGGTGAGAATTCAGAGGTGGGGCCATGTTCTGGAGAAGACTAGAGGGAGAGAGGCTGGGGGGAGAAGAAGCAGGATGCCATTATGAATTAAAGTTTTCGGCACGCATTAACATGAAGTATAGAGGGGAGAGCGAGAAACAAAATCTTACTTGAATTAATGCTCACTGATTATGAACGTAAAATAATAAATAATTCTGGCTCTTAATTGCTGTTTGCCAATTGTCGTTGGAAGTCTTGCTCCATCATACGGATCACTAGAAATACTTGAAATTGCATTTGTAATCAGAGAGCTAGAATTAAGAAGTCACCAGGGAGGCTTGAAAATGCACATGGAGTCATTACAACACAGCTGCCCAGGATTCAGGGCTCATGCTTTTGTCCCAAAATGATAACAAAGTGCCAGCATGAAGTAAGGGCCAGGTGCTGTGGCTGAAGTGAGGAAGACTATAAAGGAAATGGTTTAGTTCTCTGTTCAACAGTCCTCTGGCTTAGTCACTCACTCTCAATTTAATCTTCATTATAGGATGGGCTGTAAACCCATAATATGACAGGTAAGGATGTTAATGTAACACCACCATTTATCCACATTCTTCCTCAAACCTTTGCTTATTTTGGTCTCTCTCTCTCTCTCTCTCCCTCCCTCCCTCTCTCTCTCTCTCTCTCTCTCTCTCTCTCTCTCTATATATATATATATATATATATATATATATATATATATGTAGGTCTTGGTGTATTGGTCTTGTCCCGTGTAAGATTGAGAATACCTTGGCGATGTTTCGACGAGATCCCACTCGCCCCACTGGTAGCTTGCAAAGCTTTGCTGGCACAAGCACAAAGCCGAAGACACCAGCCTGAAGATGGTGAGTGGGATCATCAACGTCGCCAAGGTATTCTCAATCTTACAGGACAAGACAGAATACCCAAGACCTATATATATATATGTAGGTCTTGGTGTATTCGGGTCTTAGCCAGACCTCAAACTCGGAGCCAAACCAAGGCCCAGAATGTCACATCACAGCCTTCCACCCAGGATACTACATCACAGAACTCAGGAGATTACAACATAAAACATCAGGAGGTTGCAACACAGACAACGACCCAGGAGACTACAGCACCACACCCAGGATGTCACAACAATAGAACTCAGAAGGTCATCACACAGCCAATTACCCAGGTCGTTACAACACAAAAGGCTGAGAGACACACAGCCAGCACCTCAGCCACACAGGGTCTCAGGAAAAAGCCATCCAATCTGCATGCATCAACTCCATCAACCAATCAAGAAGTAACAACACAACCAACTCTGGAGTTTAAAAGGGAAAAACAGCCACTATCACACACTTCTCCCAGAAGAACGAAGTTGAAGACACCAGCCTGAAGATGACGGATGAGATTTCGTCGAAACGTTGCCAAGGTATTCTCAATCTTACATGGGACAAGACCCGAATACACCAAGACCTACATACCTTTACCCGTGAAAATCTACGAAAATATATATATATATATGAGACTTACTAATTTATTTTTGATGTAATACTGTAAGCCTTTTCTAAGAATGTGTTGCTTCTGTTCTTCCAAAAAATGTATTTGTTCTCTACTTAAAAATAATTGTGTATCACTCCTTTGGGGGTTTTTTTTCTGTCCTTGAGTGCTGTACATAGAAATTCTTGGCTATATGAATTTGATGCCTTCGCTATATGCATTTGATTGGATAACTACAACATAGCTTCTGGGAGAGAAATAATCTTTTATCCTTACATATATGATTCTGAAGTGCATATTAGAATAGACAAACTGAAAATTCTTGGTGATATTGGAAAGGAAGGAGACAGATAACAAAAACTAGGTTGTTGTTTTTTCCATAGTGTGAACAAGTCAATATACAGTATGAATACAATAAAGGACATTGTTTATGTTGGAGGGTTCTAGTATCAGTAGAAAGGACAGGCAGTGGGGACATTATTTGCTTGCCCAAAATGCAATATTAGAAAGTTGATATAAGTGGGCAGCCAACATCCCACAACAGAGTTGACCTATTTATAGAGGAGTACAGAATATTTCAATCTGAACTTTCTCAAGTTCAAAAGACTCCTTTTGACCTCTTAGTGCTGTCCTGACCCTGTCAGTAGGCTTTCAAGTTTAAACTGTATAGAATTTGAAAGATTTTACACATTGTTACTTGTCTACTCTTTCAGACAAGTTACAAAAAAAGGAAGCTAAAGGCATGAATTAAGGAAAAGTAAACAGGATGAAAATAAATTGGGAGTACTGATGAAAATTCAAGCCATGCCTTGCCTAACATTGATGTCTTAGCTAGATGACTATGAGTGTTAAGGCCAATCCATGTTATTGTGGGGTTTGTTCAATAATTTTATTGAAGATTACATTACTGTATACAGATAAAACTAACACCACTGCATAGTACAAAATACATTAAACATTTTTAAAAACCTTAAAAAGTGCAGAAAAACAAAAAAAGGAGAAAAAGAAAAATAGAAAAAGAATTGCCACTTCAACTCCTGCAAGTATAATCAACATTAACAACACCATTATATCTTAAAATGCAAATGAACAACTCTTCATTCTATACCCACCCCATTCTCCAAGAGTCTATTTCTGAAACTTAATTTCTCCATATTAATTAGCAAAAGTCCATTAAGTGTTATCAGAAATAATAATGTATTGCAAAGTTTATTTATTACACCCAAGTTATGCCTTCCTTTCTATTTATTTATTGATTTATTTATTTATTTATTGATTTATTTATTTATTTATTTTTGGGACTTGTATGCCACCCCATCTCCGAAGACTCGGGGCGGCTCACAGCTAAAACAACAACAATAAATAATTAAAAGAAGATTAAACCAGATTTACAAGCCCAAACAAACAAATTTACAATACTTAAAAATATAAAACCACCCCCCCAGGAAGGGTCACAGTCCGGATTGGTCAAACAACCAGGTCTTCAAATCATGGCAGAAGGTGCGGAGGTCAGGGGCCAAATGGAGTCCCAAGGGGAGTTGGTTCCAGAGGTCAGGGGCCACGACAGAGTAGGCTCATCGTCGGGGGACCACCAGTCGGCATTGGCCTGCTGACGGGACCCCAAGGAGTCCTTGCCTATGTGCTCGCACAGGGTGGTTGGCATTCGATTTGTCGGCAACTAACCAATGCAGGCAGCACGGAGGGGGTAACATGGGAGAATCATCTCATGCACCAGCTGCAATCTCGGATGGATGCAAGGGCAGTCCCAAATAGAGAGCATTGCAGTAGTCAAGTCTAGAGGTAATAAGGGCATGAGTGACTGTGCGCAGGGCATCTCGGTCCAGAAATGGGCGTAGTTGACGAACAAGGTGGAGCTGGGCAAAGGCCCCTGGCGGCGGCCCCCACCTGCTCCTCCAACCGGAGCCGCACATCCAGGAGGACCCCCAGGTTCCGCACCCTAACCACAGGGGACAGCACCGCTCCCCCTATGGCCAAAGATGGATATTCCTGACTGGGCCGAGATGCCGGTATGCACAGCCACTCAGTCTTGGCCAGGTTGAGTCAAAGCATGTTCCCGCTCATCCAAATCCGTACCGCATCCAAGCACTGGGTCATCAGGGAGAGGGCATCACTGATTTGGTTCGGGGTGGAGATGTACAGCTGGGTGTCATCTGCGTACTGATGGAATCTCACCCCGAAACCACGGATGATCTCACCCAGCACTTCATATAGATGTTAAATAGCAGGGGGAGAGAACGACCCTGAGGGACCCACGAGAGCACCCTCGGGTTGACCTCTGCCAATACCGATTGTGACTGCCCTGAAGGTAGCCCCTCGCACTCCCAACCCCTCGGTCAAAAGGATACCATGGTCGATGGTATCAAAGCAGCTGAGAGGTCTAATAGGACCAGGACAGAGGAAAAACCCCTGTCGAGCCCTCCAGAGATCATCCATCAGCGCGACCAATGCCGTCTCCATGCTGAAACCAGGTCGGAAGCCCGATTGATATGGATCCAGGTAGTCCGCTTCATCCAGGAAGAGTGGAAACTGCCAAGCCACCACATCTCAACAACCTTCGCCAAAAGCGAAGGTTGGAGACTGGACGAAAGTTGTCTAACACGGTTGGGTCCAGGGTAGGCTTCTTCAGGAGGGGTCTTACCACCTCCTCCTTCAAGGCAGAGGGAAAACCCTCCCCTAATGAAGCATTGACAACTGCCCCAGCATGAGGTGGCCTCCCTGGAGGCATAAGCCAGCCAGGAAGGACACAGGTCCAACAAACATGTGATGGAACTCAGCCGCCACATAGTCCTGTCCACTTCATCCTGGAAACAGGATCGAACTCATCCCAGATCACACTGGCCAGACTGCCTGTATCCCATTCCTCAGACCACTGCAAATCAGAGGACAACCCGCTCGAATCCAAGATCTTATCTGACAGGTATTGACCAAACTCCTCAGTCCTTCCCATTGCAGGTCCGCCCCTCCCTGTCGAAGGAGGCGGGTAGCCCAGGCAGGGTGGCTGGGAGGTTATCTCTGGATGCTATGAGGGTGGAGAGATAAGACCTTCTCGCCACTCTCATAGCTACCAGGTAGAATCAATATGGGCTCTTAGCTGGGCTCGATCGGATTGGGAGCAGGTGGACCTCCACCTGCTCTCTAAACCCCTTGGCGACTTCATCTCCCGGAGCTCCTCGGTATACCAAGGAGCCATCCAGGATCCACGGTGTGAGGGCGCATGGGGACAACCATGTCGAGGGCATCTGACGCAGCCTGTTGCCAAGCGGCTGCCAGATCCTCGGCAGAGCTGTGGGCAAGGGAAGAGGGAAAGACCCCAGTTCCTGGAACCTTTCAGGGTCCACCAGGCGTCTGGGTAAGTGGCTCCTCATCCCAGCAGTGGGGGGCAGCCTGTTGGAAGACCAGCCGTGGGAGATAGTGATCAGACCATGGAATGGGCAGTGCCGTAAAGTGGCTTGCCCTCTGTCACTACGCCACTGCTCAGAGACAAAAACTAGGTCAGAGTGTTTCCCCTTCGTGAGTCGGGCCTTGAATCAGTTGGGTCAGGCCCATGGCTTCCATGGAAGCCATGAATTCCTGGGCCAAACCGGCGTTCCCCCAGGGAGGGCAAAGAAATCCCCAGGACCATAAGGCCCGGGAACTCCAATGCCACCCCCGAGAGGACGTTGAGAAGCTCAGGCAGGGCCGCTGTCACACAACTGGGGGAAAGGTATGCGAGCAGCAAGCCCACCCGACCGTTTGGCCCCCACCTCAGGAAGAGGGTCTCACTCCCGCCTATCTCTGGGACTGTGACCTCCCTTGGAAACAAGGTCTCCTGAATAACCACAGCCACCACCACCACCCCTTCCCTGGGCCCGTGGCTGGTGTAAAACCCGGAAACCTGCAGGGCATAAATCAACCAGAAGGACACCTCCCTCCGGGCCCAACCAGATTTCTGTGATACAGGCCAGGTCGCAGCCTCCTCCTCAATGATCTCACGGAGGCTTATTAGCTATGGACCTGGCATTAAAGTACACCAAGCCCAGGGGTCGGTTCCGTGCCCCCTAGGGAGGAGGCCATAGGGTTGGAATGCCACCGCACAAAGATGAGGCACGTGCTCCCAACACATGATATGGCCCTATGCCTCAACATCTCCTGCCAAAACCACCCTGGGAATCGCGGTCCCCACCTGCACCCGGGCCCCAGCAGCCCCAACCCCCTGCCATGCACGGGCTGCGACCCATATCTCCGGGATCACTACCCACCTCCCCTAACCTCTTAAAATTTGGTTAAAAATTTAACTAAAGGGGCCCTAGTGACCCTCTTTTTCATAGTAGAGCCCACCCAAACCCCACCCCCTGCCATGCCATCTCTCCGGTTCCAGAACCCATCCTCGGTAGGCGAAGATAATACAACAGGCCAGGCCGAGATGGAGGAGTCCCCTCAGGGCATACAGTTCGCTATCGAATAGAATCGCATGATAAGAGAGCATTAAGGAATAGGCATAGGGATTGTCAAGGGTGATAATGACAGAGCGGGCATAAAGTCTGGTTTAGAGAAGGTAGGACCTAGTTGGTAGAAACAGTTGGAAAGTCTAGATTCAAAGCCAGGCTGCCCTCTCATGACAGACCGGTGACAGGTGTTCAAAGTCTCAATCTAGACTAAGCCACGCCTCTCATGGCGTCCCAACCGTAGGCTGATGGTCTAGGGTGTTAAGAGGGTAAAAAAAAAGTGTGTCCCCCCTGCTGGTCTCTCACCGCAGCACGGAGTACAACAAAAAAACAGACCTCTCTATTTCCTCTCTTTAAATAATAAAAGCCCCAGTCCAAAAATAACACTCCAAGTGAATATTACCAGAAATACCCATCATCATTCAGTCCCAATCAAAAACTATTGAAAATGACCAGAAACAGCAACCCATTATTTTAATCTTGCTCAAATAAACCAAATTTGTATTTCTTCTTTCTCCTAATTGTCTTTAAATTTTCAAAAAAAACACTCCAAGTGAATATTACCAGAAATACCCATCATCATTCAGTCCCAATCAAAAAACTATTGAAAATGACCAGAAACAGCAACCCATTATTTTAATCTTGCTCAAATAAACCAAATTTGTATTTTTCTTCTTTCTCCTAATTGTCTTTAAATTTCTCAAAGAAAAATCTAAACATCTGTTTTCTGATACTTTGTTTCTCTCTTCTCTCAAAATTCTTGTCCTCTTTGACAGGCCTAAAATAATTCACATCACTCTTCTGATTTATTAGTTGTATATCTGTTAACAAAATAGATTATCATCTAATTATATTTCCATCTATTTCTTGTAAGCCATAATATTTACATCCATCTGTAAGTCAATTTCAGTTTTATTCAATGGGGCTTGTTCTCTTCAATAGCATCCTCTGATTCTGCTATACAGTTAAACATAGCTCAAGTGCTTCCTGTACCCAGTAACAAAACATTTCTTATAAAGTAAGTATCTGATGCCCTTTAGTGTCCAGACTTCAAAGTCATTTTATCGGTTTCAAAGTATAAACAAGGTTATTTTCCAAACAGAAAGGATCCTTTCAATTAACTTTAAAACCTTAAATCAAGTTTATTTGAGCCCTTAATTTGTTTAAAACTCTCTAAAGCCAACAATGATCATCTTTTGACTGTGCATTAAAAAAATCTTTAAACTTGTAGTTAAAAAAAAGATTGAAAGAGACCTATCCAGTGATTTCAATAAAAGTTGCCAGTCTCTCAACTAATAATAATCAGAATCAGAATCAGAACTCAGAATGACAGGCACTTGGCCCACAACACACCTGACATAACAATAGTTGAAAAGAAAAAGGTTTGGTTCATTGACATTGCAATATCTGGTGATGCACGAATTGAAGACATGCAGCAAGAAAAAATCACAAAGTATTGGGACTTACAAATTGAAGTTGAGCGACTTTGGAAAAAGAAATTGTGTATTAACCCAACTGTAATTGGAGCGGTTGGAGCAATACATAAAGAGCTACCTCGCTATTTGGAAATTCTGAATTTATCAGACTTGAATACCCTGATTCTACAAAAAAACCACCCTATTTGGAACAGCTTATATCCTCCAATGCTACCTTAACAGTTCCTAGGTCCCTGGTTAGGACTCGCGCTGTTGAGCTATCAACCAGCCCCAAAGGCTGTGAATCTACTAAAGATTAAATAATAATAATAATAATAATAATAATAATAATAATAATAATAATAATAATAACAACAACAACAACAGCAGCAGCAACAACAACAAACAACCAAAAAAATTAAATCCATAGTGATAAAGACATGAGCCTCAGTTAAATTTATAGGTGAAATTAGTGGTTATAAGCCCGCTAAAAGTCTGTTGATTCAGCTGATTGCAAGCCAACTGTAAAATGCAGATTGTGCTATCTGATCATCCCTTCCCCCCCACAAAAAAATGCCTGTGTGCAGTACATGTGGGGTAATCATGGGATCTCTCCTTGCTCCAAAGATAGGCAACCCAAACCTCACATTTGAGTGCCAGTTTAAGCTTTAATATGTTCCTCTATACTAGTGAAATATTAGTTCACCATGGCATTTTAGTGGATGTTTACCCAACCATGTTATTTTTAATATCAGCAAGCATGGGCTAATCATCACTTAGGGCTCTTCCTCATGGCTCAATTGAAGAGCATTGCCTATTCTTGAAACAGGAAGAAATTAATGTTATTTCTGAAAGTGCTGTTTCTACAATATGCCTGAAAAACAAGATTAGGTGATCTCCTGCCCTCACTCTGGGGTCATGGTATACTGTAGCTGTCAGAAGCCATGCTGCCTGTCAAGAGATCCTTCCTACTATCTTAAGCTTTTATCAAGAATCTCTCGTTCGCTGTTGCTTCATCCTAGTCAACTTGGTATTGACTAGTTAAATAAAAATAAATGCCAAATGCTTCTATTGTATAATAATATGTTGCTTGCAACTAACAAACTGACTAGGGTTTAAACATCTCTGGAAGACAAATGCCCTTTTTTGCCAGAAACAACGGCTCTGCAAGGCTATTCTCCCAAACGAAATTGAATTTCAGCCAGCTCTGTCCTGTTCCCTATCCAAACACCATCTCCAATGAGAGCAGCAGAATGGGAAGACAAGACAAACAGCCAGTCTGTGGAGGCAGGAAAGAGAGGACATTGGGCAGTGTGTTTGGAAATTTTCTAAGCAAGGTTTAAGCATGGAAGGTTTTTAAATAAACAGCAGTTTGGAGAAATGCTGGAGGGAGATGGATATGCAGAAGAAGAATACATGGGGAAGACGATGAAGGCTAAGAATGGTGTGGTGGGAAGCAATGATGGGCTGCATAGTACTTATTGAAAGGAAACTGACTTCATATTCCCCAGATCATCTCCAACCCATCCACTCACCCACACCTCAAAAAAGACAAAAACAATCTTTGCAAAAGGGGAATGTGGCTTTTTGACAGTCCCAGTGAAACGATAATGGAACCAGAGATCTCTACAATGAATGGGAAGCCAATTGGAGCCAGCAGGTTGACAACCACCTGAAGACACCTCCTCCATGTGATGTGTAGAATGTTGGCCTAAGACAGGGCTGTCAAACTCGTGGCCTGCGGGCCGGATGTGTCACATGTTGGCCATGCCCATGCCCAGATTAGTGAAGGGGGAAAAGTCCTGATCACATGACGCTGCCATGATGACATGAGCTTGACACCCCTGGCTGAGGAGATCTCTTTTTTCTGTTGGAATATGTCATTTTCCTGCTAATCACCTTAATCTGACTTCAGCCTGTTTTAGCAGCAGGCTGATTACATGATGGAAGATCAAGGACAGGTCACCAACAAGGACAAGTCAGCAAGGCATCTTGGACCTGGGGATGGAGGTTATGTGGCATTAGCCTATGTCTCAACATAGCTGCTATCTGTATATTTGAAACCCTCTGCATAGAGATTTTGAGACTGCATTGGCAAATAATTGCCTTTATATAAAAGCTATAGAGATTAATTTGCATTGGCAAATCATTGCCTTATTTTTAAAAAAGCTATATAGATTAGTGGACTTTAATTACACTGAATTTTATCTTCAACTCTTATCTAAAAGGTGATTTGTCAGCCAGAGGTAGAATAAGGAGGGTTATTAAGATTTTGTCTCTATAGCCCTGTTTTTAAAGAACTGCTTGCATATCTAATTAGACATTTTTTTCTCTTTTGATCACCTAAAGTCAAATTAATTTACTCTGCTTGAAACAAAGATTTAATTTGTTTTCTTTTTCCCCTCCCTTTGGTATAGCAAAAGATGTCTGATGTGATACAGGACCAAGCCTGCTAATCAAGAGAAAAGCCATTATAGAATTTTTTTATGAATATTCACATCAGAGGACAGCCCCAATCTCATTAGGAACATGATGAAACCATTATTAAACCATTGGAGTCCATTATGATTCACATTGCAGTTTGATGACTGATACCTTCTAAGGGCATCAGAAAAGAATATTGGCACATAATGACCTCAGCGTTTCCTTAGTCTATGGAACTCTGGAAATCTTGTAGCTTATTCTGTTTTTTTAATCAACTCTGTGAAACAGCTTTAATATCAGTAATTCTGCTATAGACATAATGTGGCAAAAACACTGAGCAATTAGAGAGACCAAGTATACTACATTGGATAATGCTTTTAAATTACTAATACCATTAATTCTTTCAGATCTATGAGTTCCATAAATTATTTTTTTCTTTGACAATTAGACTAAAAGCTCTGAACCTGTAAGTGCATACCAAACCACTTCTATTCTTCCTTATTAAATAACACAAAACTAACATTGAATCTTTGACTGATCAATATAAAAAGTGTTGTGGGTGTATTCAGTATATACTTATCTGATGATTAACCCTCTCTCTGGAGCTTGTAAAGGCTAGTTTGTTTATTATTTCTGTGATTTATTTCTGGTCAATTTATTTGATACTAAAAAATAAGGTTCCTGCCTTGAACTTGTGACTATACCTTTAGATTTTTGTATTCTAAATAATATTCTCCTTCTTAGCATCTTAGTAACTGATTGATTTTGTTGACACTTAAATGAAATCAAGAGCATTTCTTGTAGCTTATTTGTAAGTCTCTCAAGCATACTCAAGAAAGTCTAATTGTAAGTTTTAAGCATGAAGACAGTGATTATATTACATATCCATATTTATTGCAGAACTCAGAATCATGCATTAGACAAATTTTAAATGTTAAGTTTGCATGAAGAGACAGACGCGAGTGCTTCAAGCTCTTTGTTTATTAGTGACTACAGCTCAGAACGAACCCACTTTGGCTGGGCTGCGGCTGCTACTTATAGCCAGCAGCCGCAGTTGCCAGCCAATCAGAGTGCAGGGTTTTCCCGCACTTTTTAAACCAATCATTTCTTACATTTTACAAGAACAGTTCAAACTAAACCAATGACTTTAAACCTGCATACATAACACCCTCCCCACTAGGTTCAGTCCATACTCAAACCCCAGCCTATCTAATGTATTCTTTTAAATAGGTGGGGCTCTTACGCAATGCTGAGACCTACGTGGTTCAGATGTTTTAAGGTTCTCACCTTGTGAGGGAGGAAATGTGTCTGCTGACATTTCCTTACTAGGACTTGTAGTAATGGTAGAACCTGTTTGGTTACTACAACCTGGTCTCTCCTCCCAATCCATCTCCAACCCAATGTCAGCACCTAAATCAGGTAATGATGTGCAATCTTCCATTTGTGAAAATGGTTGTTGGTATTGTGACAGGTTTTGGGATGGTTCCTGTCGTGTTAGCTCGTTACACATGGGGTTGATTCTTGCTTGTTCATTACACTCATGATCCTCCCTTCCCCTAGAAGAGGTATTAGGTATGGGAACCAGAGAGGAACAATTGCATGTTCCTGAGGTAATCTGGATCTAAGCTGATCAATGTGCCTGCTCCAGAGGACACCATCCTCTGTTTGTACCCTGTAAGATCGAGGGCCTGTGATTTGGGTTATCTCAGCAGGAATCCATAAAGGTTCACCCATAAGGTTCTTAGCATAAACAGAATCACCCACAGTGAATGTGCGAACTTTGCTAGTGGAATCTAGTGGTGCTGGGTGCGTAAGTGGGATGAAGGCGTCAAGGGGAGACCTGAGTTTCCTACCCATCAACAACTCTGCTGGGGATAAGTTAGTTGATGGGTTAGAGTGATATGCTGGACACTGAGAAGTTTTTCAACTCTCTCAGTGATATCCCCTGGACCCAATTGCTGAAGTTTTTCCTTGGTAAATCGTACCATACGCTCAGCCCGCCATTAGTCAAGGATGCCCAGGGGCTGTCAGGGCATGTCTGATACCCTGCTGTGCTAGATATGATTCAAAAAGGTTGGATGTAAATTGAGGACCATTGTCAGAAACAAGTACATCAGGTAACCCGTGAGTTACAAAAGCTTTTAAGCTGTTTGATGACAGCATCAGTTGTGGTGGATGCCATAGGGATGACCTCTAGCCATTTGGAATATGCATCTACTATAATAAGGAAAGTGTGCCCTCTGGTAGGGCCAGCAAAATCAATGTGAATCCTGGACCATGGGCCCCTAGGACATTCCCATTCCTGTGTGGGGAGAGGTGGGCAGGCCTGACTACCTGACAGTTGGGACAAGATGCAACCCAGTTTTCAACCATTTTGTCAATACCTGGCCACCATACATAACTCCTGGCCAATCCCTTCATTCTGACAATACCTGGATGACCCTCATGTAACATTTCCAAAACCTCTTTTGCAGTTTTGCAGGAATAACCACCCTGTTACCCCACAAAATACATCCTCTTAATACAGATAATTCAGTTTGCCTGGATTTAAAAGGTTGGGCAAGTTGAGGTAGATCTTGAAGAGGCCAACCTTTCTTAATCCAGCCTATAACAGGAGCCAATAAAGTGTCTTTGGCAGTCTCTCTGGCAATTTCAGCAGCTGTACTGGAAGCTTGGCAACAGTTTCTAGGAAAAGGTGTAAGTCTCAGGAGCAAAGTCCTCAGTGTGAGAAGGAAGTGGGCAGCGACTCAAAGCATCTGCATGCCCAATGTCTTTGCCAGGCCTGTGGATGAGTTTGTATGAATAAGCAGCAAGAAATTCAGTCCACCTCAGCATTCTTGGTGACAGGATAGTGGGCTAGGTTTGTCTCCTGCCACAATGCCTAACAGAGGTTTGTGATCTGTGACAATGGTAAATGTTCTCCCATATAAATACTCATGGAATTTCTTGACAGCTGCAACAATTGCCAAGGCTTCCTTGTCCAGTTGGCTGTAGTTCCTCTCTGCTTTGGTCAAGGTGCGAGAGTAAAATGCAATAGGAGCTTCCTCCCGCTGGGAAGCCTGTGGCTCAAACCCCCCACTCCAAAAGGGGATGCATCACAAGTCAGTACAACAGGCAAATTCTCAGAGAACTGTATCAGTACAGCATCAGACGTGATTAGTCTTTTAATATTGTTAAATGCAGATTGTTCTTTTCTGCCCCAGACCCACGCAGACTTTTTGTCTAATAATCTGTGCAGTGGTTCTGCAATGGTTGCCTTCTGAGGTAGGAACATGTGATAAAAGTTAATGAGTCCAAGGAAGGCTTGCAAATCTGTTTTACATTTTGGTCTAGGGGCTTTTGATTGCCTGAACCTTGGCATCTGTGGGGTGGATACCATGCTTGTCAATCATATAGCCCAAGAACTCAACCTTGTCAGTTCTAAGAGTGCATTTTTCTTCCTTGACTTTTAACCCCGCTTTTTGAATCTGGTAAGGACTTCTCTGAGTCTCTCTTGTAACTGAGTGTCATTTTCAGCAGAGATTAACACATCATCAAAGTAAGGTACTACCCCTGGCAGTCCTTGGAGCATCCTTTCCATAAGGCTTTGAAGATGCCTGGTGCCACGCTTACTCCAAACTGTAACCTTTACATTTGAAAGCACCTCTATGAGTCACAATGGTTTGGGCCTCTGCAGTGGCATCATCAACTGTTAATTGTTGATATGCCTGGGCCAGATCCAATTTGGCAAAGACTGTACCCCTGCCAAGTGAATGTAGTAAATGATGCACCACTGGAACTGGATATGCGCTCTGTTGAAGCATGGTTCAATGTCCCCTTATAGTCTCCACAGATTCTCACTGACCCATCAGTCTTGACTGGTGTGACTATGGGTGTCTCCCACCTGGAGTGGTCAGTGGGCTCTAAAACTCCTTGAGCTATTAGTTTATCTAATTGTGCATCAATTTTTTCCTTTAAGGCAAATGGGACCCTTCTGGGCTTTAAGCGAATTGGTGGCACCTTGGGATCTAGATTGAAAGTGATAGGGGTCCCCATATACTTGCCCAATCCTCGCTGAAGACCTCTGGAAACTCAGACTTCAAGGCCTCCTCCCATTCAGTGTTGCTCACGTGATTGATGCCAGTCACCTCGATGCCTAGTGGATTGAACCACTCAAGTCCCAGCAAGCTTGGGCGATCCTTGTCCACGATGGTCAGGGCAAGCGCTTGGTGTGGCCTTTGAACTTCACGTTGAATTCTCTTGTTCCAACTACTGGAATCTTGTTCCCTTGGTAGTCTTTAAGAGTCAGTGCTTGCTTCTTGAAATGCTTCTTCTGAATGTTTGGGAGTAGTTGTGAATAGTGTCCCATGACACCATAGATAAATATGAGCCTGAGTCCACTTCCATTTGGCAAGGCCTTCCTTCAATTAGTACCTTGACATGCACTTTTCTGTTATTGATAGAAGAAGAATGACCAATAGTTACTGTCTGATGAGTTTCATTCTTCCCTTTGCTTCTGTGCTGCCCCCATTTTCTCACTGAGGTTGTTGGGCTTGAATTCTTTGTCAGGAAACTTCCTTCTGTTGGGTGGAGTTCTGGATGATTTGCAGACTCTTGCTAGGTGTCCTCTTTTTTCACAACGGAGGCAGATGGTATCTAGGAACTTGCATTCAGTGCGGGGTGGCTTCCCCACAACCTCTGCAGTAGAAATCTTGCCTCTTTCTTCCCAGGTCTTTCTTTTTCCGCTCCATTCTGAGTCTATAAATTCCTTCCTCCACCTCACTACAGTCTGACTCAGAATCTATTTGCTCACAATGAGTTGTTGTGGACTTTTCCACATCAGGATGGCTTGTGGCCTTGTTAATTTTCTTCATGGCTGCTGCTGAGGACTTGGTAGCTTCTGCTGAAGAGGCCTCTTCTATTGCTTCCTTCAGCGTGATCTTAGGTCTTAGTAATAACTTGCTCTGAAGCACCTTGTCTTTAAGGCCCAGAACAAATCGATCGCATGGCCTCTTCTAAATTGTTAAATTCACATGCACCCCAATGTCTCTTAAACTTGCCACAAGTCGCTTTACGCTTTCCCTTGATCCCGACGGTAAAACTCGTGTTCTTAATGAGGCACGATACTTGTGGGGCGTAATGGGCTCTTAACAACTTTTCTAAGTCAGGCCATTCCATTACCTTCACGCTGCAGCTCCCGCCAATGCCTTCGCCATCTTGAAAACTGCCGGACCGCAGTGCGTGAGAAAGACCGCCTCTTCCGCTTCGAAATGTCGGCAAGATCGCTTCCTTCCAGATACATTTGGAAACGATCTGCATACGCCTCCCAGTCTTCTGCCGCGGATCGAACGGGCTGGGGGTGTTCAGCGCAGCCATCTCTCTTCTTCTGTTCCTGCCTTCTTCTTCAGGGAGATCCCACCTCGCGCCAGTGTTAAGTTTGCATGAAGAGACAGACGCGAGTGCTTCAAGCTCTTTGTTTATTAGTGACTACAGCTCAGAACGAACCCACTTTGGGCTGTGGCTGCTACTTATAGCCAGCAGCCGCAGTTGCCAGCCAATCAGAGTGCAGGGTTTTCCACTTTTAAACCAATCATTTTACATTTTACAAGAACAGTTCAAACTAAACCAATGACTTTAAACCTGCATTTTTATTTTTATAAATATGCCAGGGACTTTTTTGCAACTGGTGCAACTGTAAATTACACTGCATTAATAATGTTTGGAAATGAAGAGGATGCCAACAAGTGTGTGGAGTGGCTGAAGAAGTCTTGACCCTCCCAACTGTGCCTTTTGTTGGCACCCTGTTCCTGCTCAACTGCATGGTGCAGTTTCTGATTATGGATTACATGATACTTTCACAGTGCCACCATTCATCTTCCTGAAACATTTTGAATAGATCGCTCCATCTTAACACAGGCCTGGGAGACAAGTGGGAATATCGTTGTCTGATAAATTAACCTGCCTGTAAACAAAGAAAAAAAGCAATATTAATAAAGTTAGATTGGAAC
The DNA here is from genome assembly GCA_009733165.1 of Naja naja. Classification (NCBI taxonomy): domain Eukaryota; kingdom Metazoa; phylum Chordata; class Lepidosauria; order Squamata; family Elapidae; genus Naja; species Naja naja. The sequence continues at coordinate 293,415,720 of CM019148.1, forward strand.
CTTCAGTCAAATTTTGTGAGTATTTCCTCTTAAGACCCTACAGATTTCTGGTTCATGATCTGACATTTTCTCTTATCTCCAGCCCAGAGATACTTAACTCTGTTTTCAACATAGGCCTTAAATAATCCCTTAGATTCTTTGCCTCCTCTTCATCCCCATAAATCTTTGCTCTGCTTCCTGAAGATTTCCTTAGCTCCTAACAGTCCTTTCCCTTCCATCTGGTCCCAGAGAAGTTGAGCTTTCCTACCATGATTTTTTTCCTAGCCAAGTGCTGCTAAGCTATCCTCTTTTTCTCAAAACTAGTTTTTCAAAACCATATGCCTGTTTTCCACTTTCCTCACTAACATCTTTTGATGCTTTTCTTCCAGGTGTTCTTGCTCCTTGGTTGTCTTCCAAGGTATCTGCTTTATATCATATTTCCTTTTGCTTTATCTCAAGAAAAATGTTTTTCCCCTGCTGGCAAGTGCAGAGCAGAAGAGATATGTCATGCAATCCTGGAGACTTTTTCCCCCTCTATCCCTGGTCCAGACCTTGATTTTGCCACACATATGAGTATCTCCAGCCTGTACTCAAGAATGGGGTTTGTGTATATTGACAGTCTGGTTGACTGTGGGCAAAAGAAGAGCATGATGTCACTTGTTGGTTTAAGAACCTTATTTATTTATTTATTTATTTATTTATTTATTTATTTATGACTTATATGCCTCCCTCTCCTCAAGACTCGGGGCAGCTTACAATTAAAATACAACAGTGAATAAATTAAATTAATTAAAAGATATTAAACATTTAAGCCGAATTAACGTTTAAAACCCCAATTAAATGACCCCAACCCAGGAGAGTCAGCACAACCCAGATTGTAGGAAGAGCCAAGTTTTCAAATCATGGCGGAAGGAGCGAAGATCGGGAGCCAAACGGAGCTCAAGCGAAGAAGATTCCACAAAGTGGGAGCCGCCACAGAATAGGCCTCTCCGGTCGCCGCCAAGACATTGTGTCGCAGACGGCACCCAGGAGACCTGCCTGTGCGCAAGGGGCAGTTGGCATTAGATGCTGGGAGAAGCCGTTCCCGTAAATAACCTGGACCCATGCCCTGTTGGACTTTAAATGTTAATACCAAGACCTTGAATCTCACCCGAGGGCAACCGGAAGCCAATGCAGGCCGCGCAGGAGGGGTGTAACATGGGAGTATTGGGAAGCTCCCATCACAACCCGCGCGGCCGCATTCTGCACCAGCTGAAGCCTCCGAGTGGTACGCAAGGGCAGTTCAAGGTAGAGAGCATTGCAGTAGTCGAGGCGGAAATAACGAGCCTGAGTGACTGTGCAGGGCATCCCGATCCAGGAATGGGCGTAACTGGCGAACCAGCTGGATCTGGGCAAAGGCACCCCTGGCCACGGCCCCCACCTGCTCCTCTAATTTGAGCTGTGAGTCCAGGAGGACCCCCAGATTCCGTGCCCTGTCCACGGGGCAACACCTCCTCCCCATGATCAAAGATGGTACCTCAAAACTGGACCGGGATGTCGGTATGAACAGCCACTCTGTCTTGGCCGGGTTGAGTCGAAGCATGTTCCTGTCCATCCAGATCCGCACTGCTGCCAGACAACGGGACATCACGGAGAGAGCATCACTGATGTGGCCTGGGGTGGAATGTATAGCTGAGTATCATCAGCATACTGATGATAACTCACCCCAAAGCCACGGATGATCTCGCCCAGCGCTTCATATAAATGTTGAACAGGAGGGTGAGAGGACCGAACCCTGCGGCACCCCACAAGTGAGGTGCTTTGGAGTCGACCTCTGCCCCCTGCCAACACTGTTTGCGAACGCCCGAGAGGTAGGAGGAGAACCACTGTAAAACAGTGCCTCCCACTCCCAACCCCGAGACGCCGCAATAGGATACCATGGTCGATGGTATCGAAAGCCGCTGAGAGATCTAACAGGACCAGGACAGAGGACGAGCCCTGTCCTGTGCCCTAGCGAGATCATCAATCAGCGCACCAATGCTGTCTCCGTGCTGTACCTGACCGAAGCCTGAATCCAGGTAGTCCGCTCCAGGAAAAGTGGCAATTGCTGAGCCACCACACTAACAACCTTGCTAAAGGTTTGGAGACCGACAAAGTTGTTCAACACGGCTGGGTCAAGGGCAGGCTTCTTCAGGAGGGCCTCACCACCGCTCTTTCAAAGCGGCGGGAATAACCCTCCTCAACGAAGCATTGACCACTGCCCGAGCCAGTCGTGACCTCCCTGGAGGCATAAACCAACCAGGAAGGGCACGGGTCCAATAAACATGTGGTGGAACTCAGCTGCGCGATAATCCTGTCCACTTCATCCTCAGAAACAGGATCAAACTCAGCCCAGATCACATTGGCCAAAACACTCGCATTCCCCTCCTCAGACCACTGACAATCCACACGTAACCCCTCCCGGATCTGAGTGATCTTGTCCTGCAGATACTGACTAAATTCCTCAGCTCTGCCCCGCAACGGGTCCATCACCCCCCCAATTGAAGGAGGGAGCGAGTAACCCCAAACAGGGTGGCTGGGCGGACGCTATGAGGGCGGAGAAGTAGGATCTCCTCGCCACCCCCATAGCTGCCAGGTAAGTCCTAACATGGGCTCTTAGCTGGGCTCGGTCAGATTCAGAGCGAGTCACCCTCCACCTGCTCTCTAGTCCCCTTCTGCGACGCTTCATTTCCCAGAGCTCCTCGGTATACCAGGGAGCTGAACGGATCCGCCGTAAGGGGGATGCATGGGAACAACCCTGTCGAGAGCCCCCGCAGCCGACTGTTGCCAGGCAGCCACGAAGGCCTCGGCAGGACTGTGAGTAAGGGATGCAGGAAAAAACCCCAGTTCTGCCTGGAACCTATCAGGGTCCATCAGGCGTCTGGGGCGGAACCATCTAAGTGGCTCCTCATCCCAGCGGTGTGGGGTGGCTTGGTGGAAGACCAGCCGCAGGAGATAGTGGTCTGACCATGGAACGGGGAGGATAGTTATATCACCACCCCCTAGACCACTCCACCACTGCTCAGAGACAAAAACCAGGTCGAGCATGTTACCCCACTCATGAGTCGGGCCGTCTATTATCTGGATCAGGCCCATGGCCTCCATGGAAGCCATGAACTCCTGGGCCAATGCTGACGCCAATCCCAGAGAAGGCAGGTTAAAGTCACCCAGAACCATAAGCTCTGGAAACTCCGCCACCCCCGAGATGGCATCAAGCAGCCCAGGCAGGGCAGCTGAAACATAGCTGGGGGACAGGTATGTAAACAGCATGCCCAACCGACTGACAGGCCCGCATCTCAGGAGGAGGGACTCACACCGCCTATCTCCGAGCAGGGACCTCCCTTGGAAGCAGGGTCTCCCGAATAACAATAGCCACCCCACCTCCCTACCCTGGGGTCGTGACAGTGTAACACCGAAAACCTGGTGGGCAAATATCAACCAGAGGGACTCCCCTCCGTCCCAACCAGGTCTCGGTGATACAGGCCAGGTCCGCCTCCTCCTCAATCACCTCGTGGAGGAGTGGTGCCTTATTAACCACGGACCTGGCATTGAAATACACCAGTCTGAGACCAGGGGCCCTGGATCCCAAAACTCCCGGGAATTGGGAGGGGGCAGAGGGGTCGGAGCGCGCCACAGCTTGAATATAGTGGGGGCGCGCTCCCCTAACATGATATGACCCCCAGCCCCATCGGCCTCTACCCCTACCAACCACTCTAGGGAACCTTGGTGGTGCAGGCTGTTAAATGCCTAGCACTTAAGTTCCAGCTGCCTGCAATTACTGCAGGCTCGAATCCCACCAGGCTCAAGGTTGACTCAGCCTTCCATCCTCTCGGGGTAGGTAAAGTGAGGACCCAAGATTGTTGGAGGCAATAAGCTGACTTTGTAAAAATGCCGCTTAGTAATAAGCAGGCATATACAATGGAAGGAAGGCTATTGCTGAGCGCATTGGGTTGTATCCCAAAAATTGTAAGCCACCCTGAGTCTTTGGAGAAGGGTGACATATAAATGTAATAAAAAAAAAGAAGAGGCAGCCCTATGGGAAAGAAATGGTAAATTATAATATTTAGTTAAATGAAAGCTATGTCAGAGTCTTAGTTTAAAAAACAACACAATATCAGTATTGCTTCCCCATTAATTGAAGTGAGATCACTATACATAAACTTCATTTTCTAGCTACTGTATTAAAAAGTGAGTGTGTCATAATTTAAACACAATGCTTACAGACAAGAGGAATAACATTGGTCTTCATAATATTGAACTTTGGAAGCTTTATTCCAACAGCCATAATGTTAATTACATTTAGTGAAGAAGGTAAAAATACAAAGAAATCTTGTGTTATATGTGGATTGCATTCACCTTTCTCACTAACTGGTTCTGCCAGTTTGATTAATTAGGAGGCCAACTGAATCATATCTTGAAAATCCTTATGGAAAAAAATGTCTAGCACATCCCCAAAGAAAAATTGAAATCAACTTTAATTGATTTTCCCCTCCATTCAATAACTTGGTATCATTATTAAACCAAGGAACAGAGGGTCATGGATAAGAGAGGTCTATATTAAGATAGCTGCAGAGTTTATTTAGATAGACATTTTGAACAACCAAACTTCCTCAAGAGGTCTGAGAGTCATATTTTGAGTCTAAAGTAATTATCTCATCCTGCTCAACCACCTTCATTGCCCACAAAGCTCACTTCTATTTATAATGGTGAAAAAAAATGTTTCATAGAATTATAAACAAATCTATTTCAAAGGAAAAGTGAATTAACCCTACTTTGGCTACTGTATTGTGGATTTTTCCCCCTCCATTTCACTGTAGTAGAGTAAATCCAAATTTAACTCATTTGGATCATTATCTTTAACTTTTTCCTTCTTTCCCTTTTGAAATTTATCATCCATTGCAAATTCCTTATCAAGCCATTTCCCTGGTCACTGACCTGACTTCCTCATATGTGGTCACTAGGAATAAAAAAAAACAACTTGATGACTATATCAGTCTGTGAGTCTGTCCATCCGTCCATTCACCCATCTGTCCATCCTTAGTCAGGCTTTGCTAAGCACCCTGCTGACCCTTCAAATGAGAGGTGGCTTTATCCAAAATCTAAATGGTTTTGGACCACATAATTGTGAGCAATATTCATTTGATAACTAGATAAAGACAACGAATAAAAAACAAGCTTGAAGTATAAGAATATGAAGGAAGCTGTGGATTGCCTTGTCTTAGCTTTTATTGCTTAATATTATGGGAATCAAAATGCAGTCTTTGTATATTTGTATATTAATTTTGTTCTAAAAATACCATGGAAGTCTTATACCAGATGATGATTACTGAAAATGTTGGTACTGAACCTCTTTATCTCTCAAATGTTTCATTTATGGTGTTGAATTTGTTTATGTGTGAACATTTTTTTATTATAGCTATCACAATATAATTCAGAAATTATTTGAAACAAGCAGAGGCTATTTTAAAACTACATATATTAAAATCATCTATCTTATGTTATTAGGTTAAGATAAAGAGGTATCTAGCAATGTACTCTTGGACATGCAATTATTTTTGAATATTTTGAGACTTTTGAAACATCCTGTTCACAGTAAACTGAGTTTGGGGATTTTAAACCCTCTCTAAATTTAATATTTACCCTACAGGGCCCATTTCAGAACTTTCCTTGGGAAAACTTTGTGTGGATACCTGTGCTTTGATGTCAATGTGGGTGCCAAGGATTCCTCCAGATAAAAAGCATTCTCAGGAATGATCCCACAACTCCCTTATTTATTCTTCCAAATACCTGTCAAAGTTCTTGTGCAAAACATATGGATACATTCTCAGTATGCAGTCTGGATTACAAAATGGTCACATTACAAATGTGAAATGGTCACACATTTAATTCTGTGGAGAGCACTTCAGCACTAGAAGGAAAATGATTAGATTTTATGTATGAATATCATTAGTTACTCATGTATTTCTAAGTGCACATTGCAAGCCTATATCTGGGTCTAGAAGATGGTAGTCATCATCTCATGATCATCAGGCTTTATAGAGAGCCAAGCAAAATAGAAGCCTTTTTTTTTTGTAAAGCATGGTACGTATCTATTTATCTAACAATCCCTTTCAATCCTGCCTGCTGAATTACTGACAGACAACCAAATCATATTAGCTTTGCAGTAAACTAAATTAAGAAATTTCCTTCTAAAATAAACACATTAATTTTACTTTTTATTCATCAAGAACATTTCTATGCTGTTCCCTGTTAAGAGAAAACTCAAAGCAATTTAAAATTACATTTGCAATTAACAATGATAGATTAAAACACAGCCATGAAGACTTGTTATAAAAATGCATTGAAAGATACAAAGGTAAATCAGCAAATACATATTAAAATTAGAAGTAAAAACTACATTGAAAACATTAAAAATCTTAGCAGAATGAATGCATTATTTAAAAAAGCACAAAGGAATTAAATGTCTTTGCCTGGTACTATTGAATAGGATTTTTTTTCATAAGTAGCCATTCACTGCACTTCAGCAGGAAGGATACCCAAAACAGGTCCCTGAAGAACACTTTAGCTTGGGTAGAAGCATAATGGAAGAGAAAGTCCTTATGCAGACACTTTGGTCCTGAGCTACAAAAGATGTTATAGGTTAAATCCAGCACTTTTATTGGACTGGAAATGAAAGCATAAAGATCTTCCATCTTCAACAGTGCTCTGTATAACTGAAGTTTCTGAATAGGCTTCAAGGGCAGGTCCACATATAACACATTGCACTAATCAAAGAGAGAAACTACCTTTCAGAGGCTACTTCTGTCCAAACAGAACCATAGTTGACACATCAGCCTAAGCTGGTAAAAAGTGCTTCACATTTTCAGACTTAGAATAACTTCATTGTCACTTTAAATGTACACTAATTGGCATACATTAAAATGAAATTTTAATTGAAATTTCATTGTTCTCCACCTCCAATATACATCACATAAACATGACCAAAATTTATGCATATACCTACATATTCGCATATATTACTATGACACAGAGAAACAACACAGTCTAGTTTGGAGGTATACATGAACATGCTGAGCAAAATGAAGCTTGCAAGTTTACCAGATGGATGGCATAGGGAACAAAGCTGTTACAGAATCTGGTAGTCTTGCTGGAAATACTTTGAAACCTCCTCCCAGAGGGGAGCAACAGAAACAGACCATAAAGTGGGTGTGTGGCATCTCTAATAATGCTTCGAGCTCTAAGCACATAACGTTTATAAGCATTCCATCAGCCCCTTTTAGTATCAAAGATAGATGAAAAGCTATTTCACCCCACTCCAAGCTATGGCTTTGATCCATCAGGAAAAGTGTAACTCCATCTAGAACAGGTTTGTAAAGAAATCACTGGCTAACTGCCTCTGTTGTTCTGGTTCAAATAACAAAAGTAATAAAATTGAACTTTTCAGCACTTAAATGTCAGGGGGTTGAGCAAAATTCTCCTACTCTGTTTCTAGAGATGGCCACAGAGAACACACCAAGATCATTTCAAGGCTCTTCATTCTGCACATAATATCTTTTGAGATTGCCCAACAGCCTATAATGTAATTCTTCTAATTTTTTTTTTTAGAAGATGGTGGTTTAGTGGTTTTTCTACAATCTCTGGAATTACTTCTTGAAAGAAAGAATGCAAAGCCATTAAGACAGAGGTGTCACACTCATGTCATCACGGCAGGGTCATATGACACATCAGGACATTTTTCCCTTTCGCTAAACTGAGCATAGGCATGGCCAGCGCATGATGCATCCAATCCGCGGGCTGGGAGTTTAACAGTCCTGCTTTAAGATATTGTTGTCTTATAGAAGCACTGAGTAGACTCAGCAGCTTGATATTTTGCTTGAGTATATATCATGCACTGTCAACATCCCCAGCATTGTGTTGGATTTCACCTAATCTAACTCCTGCCAGATTTTTTTCTCTACTTTTCCCTCTCCTCCATTCATAAGCAGAGGGCAGCTGTCAGTCTCAGGTAATCACAGGCTCCGAGACAAAAGATTTAATTAAAGTAAACTATGCCAAGTAGTGCAAGAGTTGGCAAAGCTTCACAGAACTAAGCAGGATTCATATGACTTTCAGAGATACATTTGTTTTTGTATCATCGTGGTGTACATGAATGCTCCTTGATCAGTCAGGTAGATGGATTGGTGAGCTGTCCCTGAAGGTGAGGCTGCTGGCATACCAGAGATAAAAGAATTTTTCATAGGTGACATAAGCAGACCCAGTTATCTCAATAAGAACAATCACCATGGAAGCAACAGGACCAGGTAGCCAAAGAAGAATTGCTGCGTGTGCTGCCTTAAAGGGAAAGATATACCATACAACAGCTGCTTTGTTTCCTGTATCTTGAAATCCCAGCTCTCCAGGCTGGCATAATAGTTTGTGTAACTAATCACTTTCACTAATGTATTTGCAAGAATAATATGGTATGAAGTGACAACCTGAAGATCTACCTGAACATCTTATTCATCTAGGATTACTGTAAATTACAGCACTGTTTAAAAAAAACATTCTCCAAACATTCTTCCTGATTTACTGTTCTCAAAAGACCTGACCTCTGCCCCTTCCATTCAGGGGATGCTAGGCAGGAGTTTATGTTTCACAGTAGAATGCAGTATGTTGCTTTATGTTCTTAGTTCTAACTGACGTGTTTCTATTCAGCCATGTCTTCATATCCACAGGAACTAATTTTTCTCCTCTTTATCTAACATTCCATAACTCTGGGAGGCTATTTAATATGCTCAGAATTATTTTCAGTTCTTTCCCCCTCTTCTAATATTTTGAGCTGATGCATATCTTTGGGTTTATCTCAGCATTCTGATATCTCCTGCTACTTTCCTGGAGGCTTTGGGTCACTCCCAGTTGAACGTTGGCCTACCCTCAGAGTTTATTGATTGAGAGGGTGACTACCAGCAGCACTTGTTTTTGGCTTTGCTCTCAACAGAAGGCCAAAGGAGAAAGCCCAATCTATATCCCAACAACTGTTTGACACATAAAAGAAAATTTAAGAGCAGCTATGATAAATAGCATTCTTAATCCTTGTATGTTTAGCTACTCAAGTGGGAATTGATAGTAAAGAGAAATATCCTAATGTTTATTCATAGCAGTTGAAATACAGATAAAATTGTCTTAAGTATTAATGGGTGGTGATAAGGAATTTGCATCTGTTTCTGAAAGACTGTCAGGAATCATATGTGAGGTGACATCAGGCAGTGGTAATGCAGAGGAATAGATTATTAATCATGAGGTAGTGACAGGAAGTTTGGCAACTAGAATTTTAGAAGTATTGACTTATAGTGTCATTGTTATAGAGACAAACTGCACAAGATATTGCAACCTTACCTCAGTAAGGTTAATACATTTTAATAAACAAAGAAATCAGTTTAATTTCTGTTGATTTCTAATGGAAACAATTTCCATTGGTTTCTACTGATTTAAGAAACACCATGTCTCTCAATCTTAAAGACTGGTCCTAAGAACCTGAAGGCAGGACAAGAAGCAATGGATGAAAATTAATCAAGGAAAGAATTTTTTTTTTATTCATATTTATATCCCGCCCTTCTCCAGAGACTCAGGGCAGCTTACAATTTTTGGGATACAACCCAATATGCTCAGCAATAGCCTTCCTTCCATTGTATATGCCTGCTTATTGCTGCATTTTTACAAGGTCAGCTAATTGCTCCCAACAATCTTGGGTCCTCACTTTACCTACCCCGAGAGGATGGAAGGCTGAGTCAACCTTGAGCCTGGTGGGATTCGAGCCTGCAATAATTACAGGCAGTTGGAGCTAGTTAACAGCCTGCACCACCAAGGCCCAAGCATAATACTAAGGAGAAATTTCCTAACAGTTAGAACAATTAATCAGTGGAATGACTTGCCTCCAGAAGTTGTTTGGTGCTCCAACATTGGAGGTTTTTAAGAAGAGATTGGACAACTATTTGTCTGAAATGTAATATGGCTTCCTGCTTGAGCAGGGGGATGGACTAGAAGACCTCCAAGGTCGCTTCCAACTCAGTTATTCTGTTACAAACAATGCTTAAGGAAGTACTTCCCTAGAAAATGGGCTAAAAGTGATTCCTCTAAGATGAAGGCATTCTTATGTCCAGTTCTTCTTAAGTGCTTTTCTATGAGTTATCTTAAAGGAAAAAGAAAACCAGTCTGAGAATTTAACATAGTCACTGGCCTGTAATTCTGCCAAAAATATTGCTCAGGATTCCAGTGCAGCCAGATTTGTTTTCATAGAAATAAAAGCGGATGCCCTATGATGCAAGCAAGTCTTACTTTGCTTTGTTCATACAAGCTCTTACCACCATTTGTATAGCAAAAGGATGCTTAGATCGGATTCTGCTCAAGTCCAATAGTTGTAAAATAAGATTACACATTCTTTGACACAAAGTAGAATTGAAATTCCTCTCCAGTGCCCCAAATAACTGTCCCCCAGATGATGATAAACATAGCCCATTGCCAAGAATAAGCACCAATGTTTTGTATTTGTCCTACTAAGCAGAAAAAGAAAACAGTTCTCAGCAACAAATAAGAATAAACGTGGCAGCCGCTTCTTTCCATTTAGCATTCACCATTTTAAGATCTGTCATAGTAATGAACCCCATTTTTTCCTAGTTCCTTTTTAGTGTGTAAATGGAATCTTAATGTTGATTTAAATTCTTCACTTGGATCCAGCTAAATGCATGTGATCAACTCAGTGGATGTTCTGGAAGGGCTTTTAGGGGCAAATGTAATCCAAGAAATCTTAAGGTAAACAAATTATACCTAGCTAATTCTAGTATTTTTATTTACTAAAGTAATAAGACATAGGTATTATACTC